>OZ004710.1:39588732-40027225 GCA_963924515.1 Vespertilio murinus
GCATTTTTGGAGAGGGCAATAAAATGGTAAAAGGTGTTTCTAAATATTAAAACTATGGTACATCTACACAATGGACTACTATGCTGCCATAAAAAGGAAGGAATTCTCATCATTTGCAGTAACCTGGATGGAATTGGAGAGCATCATGCTGAGTGAAATAAGCCAGTCAATGAAAGAGAAACACTACATGACCTCACTCATTTATGGATATTAAAGAACATTATAAATGAATGAACAGAAAGATAGATATAGTGATCATAAAGCAACAAGCAGACTGTCAAATGACAGCGGGGGTAAGGAGATCTGGGGGAGATAAGAGATCAACCGAAAGACTGGTATGCATGCATATAAGAACAACCAATGGACACAAAACTCTGGGGATGGAGGGCATCTATGGGAGGTGGGGGGGAGGGCAATGGTAAGCTATGTACACAGATAATACCTTAATAAATTTTTTTAAAAAAAGAAAAAGAAAAAAAGTGTTTCTAAATATTAGATACAATCCAACGGAACACTATTCAGCTTTAAAAAGAAGAATTTCTTACCCTTTGAGACATCATGGAGGTACCTGGAGAGTGTTATGTTAAGTAAATAAGCCAGACAGAGAAAGACAAATATCACATGATCTCACTTGTGTATGTGGAATCTGATGAACAAAATAAACTGACAAACAAAATAGGTCCAGAGACATAGATACATGAAACAGAGTGACAGATCTCTGAGAAGAGGGTGTATAGAAGACCTGAATAGATTAACTAAAGAAATTATATACATATATGCATAGCCCATTGACTGACAATATTGTGGTAAAGGCCTGTGGTGTGTGGGGACTGGGTGGAGGAGGACAAAAGAGGGGAATATGGGGGCATCAGCAATACTGTTAACAATAAATACTAAAATATAATAATAAAATAAAATAAAAGTAGAGTCTTGCAGCCAGTTCTATGGTACACAGATGCCTCTCAGGCAAACTATACTTCAGGGAGAAACTTGCAGTAAATTGTCTCCAGGACTAAACTGCTTGCCTACATGAGTAGTATGTTGCTGCTATCTGAGCCAGCCCTTATAAAGGGCTTCCTGGAATTGTATTTCAACCAATAGGACCGAGACTTTCCCTGTCCAATCCGAGCTGCACAACTCTATCCTTTGCAGCATTTTCACTGATCAGAGTGCCTATGTTCTTGCCAATCAATCAGGACAGTGCTTTTGGGACCAATCAAACTGCAAGGATTTGAAGTCCTCATTTGTATGAGAATGTCTCCACTCAAGGGGTGGAGACTTCTGTCTATACAAATGAGCTCACTGGCATCTGTTTAGCAATGACTGCTAGGCTCTGCTTTTAAAAAAAAAAATGAGTTCAGAGAAGCAAGATGGCAGCATAGGTAAATGCCAGGACTCACTGCCTCCCACAACCACATCAAAATTACAGCTAAAATATAGAACAACCATTATTCAGACCACCTGAAATCTGGATGAATGGAAGTCCTACACCTGGAGAAATAAAAAAAGACAAAGATAGAATATTAAAAGCAGCAAGAGAAAAACAGTTAATTCCCTACAAGGGAGCACCCATATGATTGTCAGCCCTAGCCAGTTTGGCTCAGTGAATAGAGTGTTGGCCTGCGGACTGAAGGGTCCCAGATTCAATTCTGATCTAGGGCACATGCCCAGGTTGTGGGCTCAATCTCCAGTAGGGGGCATGCAGGAAGCAGCCAATTGATGATTCCCTCTCATCACTGATATTTCTATCTCTCTCTCCCTCTCCCATCCTTTCTGAAATCAATAAAAATATATACTGAGTGGCCAGATTATTATGATCTCTGAATGCATAATAATCTGGCCACTCAGTGTATATCCTATATAATAAAAGGCGAATATGCAAATCGTCCTCTTGACCAGCAAGCAGGCCTGCCAACCACCCATGCCCTCCCCCCGCCCCCCCCCCCCCCGGCCAGGCTGGCCAGATTTCCCATCCATGCACAAATTCATGCATTGGGCCTCTAAAATACACACACACACACACACACACACACACACACACTGGCCAGATTATTATGTGTTCAGAGATCATAATAATCTGGCCACTCAAGGTATATTTTAAATGGAGATAAATGTAATGCCACCTGGTGGCTAGGTCTTAGGATTGCAGCTCGGAGAGTCTCAGACCAGGGGGTTGGGCAAGGAGAAGGGAGGGATGGCAAAGGGCAGCTGACTTAATGGGAACAGCCAGCCAACATCTTCTGGATTTTTTCTAAACTGGAGCAATCCTTCTGTATTCATCACTTTTCTATGACAGAAAAGCCTATTTTCTGGGATGTCTAAACAAGATTGGAAGTCCAGTTTTGTTCTAAACTGAGGGTCAGCGTGCATTTAAAGTGGCAGAGCTAGAGAGGACATAGAAACACACATACAGAGTCAATTCAATATTTTTATCCTATAGTTGTACACCATATAATGATCTTCCAGTCAATGATGGACTGCATTTACAGTAGTGGTCTCATAAGATTACAATTGAGCTGAAAAATTCCTATTAGCACATTACTAACATGTTTGTGGTGATACTGGTGTAAATAAACCTACTGCAGTGCTAGTCCTATAAAAGCATGGGACATACAATTACAGTAGTAGGCTATACCACCAAGGCTTGTGTAAGTGCACTCCATGATGTTCACATAATGATGAAATCGCCTAATGACACATTTCTCAGCTTTAAGAGGTACATAACTGTATACAAAATTTAAAATGACAAGGGTGATATATAGTCTTTAAAATAAAGGAGGGTTTCAAGTCTCTTAGATGAAAGTTTTGCAGATCTGCACTCAAATACATTGGAAAACAGACAAAATGGATACATTTTTAGAAAAATACAATTTACTTGATTGCTCTCAATAGAGATCAAAAGTCTAAATACACCAGTTACACAGAAGAAACAGTGAAATAGGTTAAATAAATCTCCATGAAAAAGCACCAGACTCAGATCTTTCCAGAATCTCCAGAATTCTAGCAGACCTTTAAAGGTAACATAATCCTAATGCTATTTAAATTACTCAGAAGGCATAGAAAATATATAAAATGATGAAGCAAGTATAAAACTGATTTTATTTTTTTTCATGTATGAAAAAAATGTATTACTTCCTCCTCTTTATTTCTTCTTTTACAAAATCAATATCCCTAAGATAGGTCAAGATTATAGTCAATAGCAATTATGAGAACTTTGATGAAAATTTCTCATAAAGTTCTCAAAGATATCATCTTTGTCTATCCTATCTAATAAAAGAGTAATATGCAAATTGACCATCACTCCAGCACACAAGATAGCTACCCCCATGTGGACATAAGATGGCTAGCAGGGGAGGGCAGCTGGGAGGGATCAGGTCTGCAAGGGAGGGCAGTTAGGGGCAAACAGGCTGGCAGGAGAGTGGTTAGGGGGTGATCAGGCTGGCAGGCAGAAGCGGTTAGGGGCAATCTGGAAGGCAGGCAGGCGAGCAGTTGGGAGCCAGTAGTCCTGGGTTGTGAGAGGGATGTCCAAGATTGGAGAGGGTTCAGGCTGGGATGAGGGACACACACTTCCCCCCATGCACGAATTTCATGCACCAGGCCTCTAGTATTCTATGATTTTATTTATTCTGAATATAATGCAAAAGATAGACTCTACAAACTTTCTTAGCAGCTTTTTCCAATGCTTAATCACTCCTCTAAGATGGTTTTCTGTATGCTTAATCATTGAAAGAGTTGTGTTTCTATGTATTGGTTGCACTTGATAACAGCTTTGATTTAAAGTATTTGAGGCAGCCCTAACTGGTTTGGCTCAGTGGATAGAGCATTGACCTGTGGACTGAAGGGTCTCAGATTCAATTCCAGTCAAGGACATGTACCTTGGTTGTGGGCACAACCTCAGTGGGGAGTGTGCAGGAAGCAGCTGCTCAATGTTTCTCTTTCATTGATGTTTCTAACTCACTATCCCTCTCCCTTCCTTTCTGTAAAAAATAAAAAAGTGTGTGTGTGTGTGCACGTGTGTGCGTGCGTGCGTGTGTGTTTGTGTGTGTGTGTGTGTGTGTGTGTGTGTGTGTGTGTGATATTTGAGGCAAATCTGATTCTAGGAATTAATGACACTTGTCAGACAGTAAAGATTTTAGGCTTTGCAGGCAGAAGGTCTCTGTTGCAATTACTCCCATGCCATTATAGCACAAAAGCAGCCATAGAAATATATAAGTGAATAGGTGTGGCTATGTTCCAATAAACTTCATTTATCAGTAAAGATGGTAAGTCTGCAAACCATAATTGGCTGACCTCTGGCCTAGAAGCTGATAGAACTTATACTTTTAGGTCTCAGTGACACTAGTAGCACATTGTGGCACTTGATAATACTTTAATGGCACATATGATTATAGGTTCTGGTGTTTTCTGGCACTTTGTGGAACCAGCCCATGGTGAAGGCTTCTTGGGACATAGTGGTGCTTATGATTCTAGACCATGACAGCAGTTGAGGTTTTATACTTGGTAATCCTTGGCTGTGAGTGTTGGTGGCCTTTACATTTCTAGAAGGTGGTTGTTTAATGGCATTAAGGGTCATTTGCTCATCCTAAAATCATGACCCCAAGCCCACGTTAAACACTCAAAGAATGAATGAATAAATGACCACTTCTTGGATCTCCAATGTATGTTAAATATTATATCGCTAATATTCACATATTTCTACACTCCATGTTTTGTATTCAACAAAAATATCTACTTAATTTGTAAAAAGTGATACTCTTTAGCCAGATGGTTTGGGTTTTCATTAATTCATACTTGCAGTTATGTGTCAGCAAATATTAAGACTCTACTATGTATAAAGTACAGAATTTCTAACTAATCACTTCAAATATTGTATCAAGGCATCTGCATTCAATAGCTTTATAAATATCTCTTAAGTTTGGTATATATTCCTAAATGCTACAGAGAAATTTCAAAGGAATGGAATGCTATTATATAAATATCCTACTGGTCTTATTTTTTTTAATAAATCTTTATTGCTCAGATGATTACAATTGTTCCTCCTTTTTCTCCCCCATAGCTCCCTTCCACCTGATTCCCACACCACCCTCTGCCCTTACCCCCTCCCCCCACTATTGTCCTCATCCATAGGTTATACAATTTTAATCCAGTCTCTTTCTGCACCCCACACCCCTTTCACCCTGATAATTATCTATTCACTCCCTTTCTTTGCCCCTAATTCTATTATATTCACCAGTTTATTCTATTCCTGAGGTTTTTAATTCACTTGATCTTCTTCCTCTTCTTAAGTAATACCTTTCAGCATTTCATATAATACTGGTTTGGTGGTGATGAACTCCTTTAGCTTTTTCTTATCTGTGAAGCTCTTTATCTGCCCTTCAATTCTGAATGATAACTTTGCTGGATACAGTAATCTTGGTTGTAGGTTCTCGCTATTCATCACTTTGAATATTTCTTGCCACTCCCTTCTGGCCTGCATGGTTTCTGTTGAGAAATCAGCTGATAGTCTTATGGGTGCTCCCTTATAGGTAACCAACTGCTTTTATCTTGCTGCTTGTAAGATCCTCTTTTTGTCTTTTACCCTTGGCATATTGATGATGATGTGTCGAGAAGAATTTTTCTTTGGATTCCTCTTGTTTGGGGTTCTGTAGGCTTCCTGTACTTGTAAGTCTATTTCTTTCACCAGGTGAGGGAAGTTTTCTGATATTATTTCTTCAAATATGTTTTCAGTATTTTGCACTCCCGCTTCTGGCACCCCCATAATTCTGATGTTGGTGCGCTTGCAGTTGTCCCAGAGGCTCCTTACACTATCTTCAACTTTCTGGATCCTCTTTTCTTCTTCCTTCTCCAGCGGAGTGTCTTTTGGCTCTTTGACCTGATTCTTGTGTTCTTCCATTCTGCTGTTGGATCTCTGCATAATATTTTCCAATTTAGTCAGTTTATGTATGCTTTTTAGTTGGGTCTCATGAAGTTTATCGAGCTTTTCTAGGATATTGTTGCATAACCTTAGAACCGTAGTTCTGAACTCTATATCCTCCATCTCTTTTGTTTGAGATCTATTTCCTTGTCTCGGCATTATCACTATTTTTCAGAGTTGGTAGGATGGCTCTGTGTGTTTGGTGTCCTATATGACCCAGTGGGTCAGCCTCCTCAGTCACCTGAGGTAGACACTCTTGGTGATCCCCTTTGTGGACTGCGTGCACAGCCTTGTTATAGCTAAGTCTCTATTGTTGTGAATTGACCTTCAGGCCAATTGGATGTGGGTATCAGCTGTGTCTACTCTGGGATAACTTCTGTATTGGAGACAGTCTTATAGAATCAGACTTGAAAAACTGCAGAAGCCTCTGCTCAGCTTGGATGGGGCGGAGTCTCAGGGCTGAACTGACAGTCTTGGCTTCTGCCCTGCCCTTGTGCGCTCGCCTGAGTTTCCGCCTGACCATCCCAGTTTCCCCAAGCAAGAGCGTGGGTGCCCCAGGGGCTCACCCGGACTTGGGCTGGTCTCTGTAGTCTGGAGCTTCTGACTCCTTCCGCTACAGAGAGGCCGCCACCTTGTACAGAGAGGCAGCGGCAGCCTCCGCGGTCAGACCTGGAGCTTCTGACTCCTTCCGCTACAGAGAGACCGCCACCTTGTACAGAGAGGCAGCGGCAGCCTCCGCAGTCAGACCTGGAGCTTCTGACTCCTTCGGCTCCGCTCCGGAGAGGCAGCGGTCAGACCTCAGCGCGTACTTGCTCACGCGCGAGTCTGTAGACCCTGCCGGCTGCGGCTCCGGTCCCCGGTCTCCCAGTCTCTGAGTCTCTGAGTCTCTGGTGCCTTTCTCTCCAGTCCAGACCACCCGTATGAGCCTGGGACCACGGAATTTCAGCCGGGGCTGGGGTTCAGTACAGTCGGACAGGGTTCCGTGCAATCGGGGAATTCCTTCCCTCCCGCCAGGCAGGTATTCGGCGGCCGCATGCGCGAGCGTCTCCTACCTCAGCGCTTTTCGTCTCCCAGTCCGATCCGTGAGCCTCTCTCTTTCTTTCTAGTTGTAGCTATTCCACTCCGCCAGCTTTCCTGAGGTTTTGGTGAAGTCCTTTTTGATTTTAGTTGTTTTTTTAATTAAATTGTTGATGAGGCGGCAGCTTAGGAGACTGCCTAGGCCGCCATCTTGGATGTTCTCCCCTACTGGTCTTATTTTTAAATAAAGTAAATATAGGACTGTATTTCTCTTCTGCACCACTGAGAATGTGCCACACTGGATTTAGAAAACTCTAATTTTACAAGTATAAAATAATAAGAACTAAGGTCTGCCTGTTGACTTAAGAACATGATTAGAAATAAATCATTTCTTTAAAAACACAATAATTTTTTCATTTATGTTCAATAAATGTTTGTCTTTAAAATAAAATAGCCAAGGTGGCAACATTTCTGTAGAGTGAATTTGCAAGCAGTTCTGAAAAAGCCTTATTAACTACCATCATGTTGCTATTTAGATTTATCCACTAAAAACCCAAGTAAGTTTTGCATAGTCCTGAAACTCCATGAAAATCACAACCAATATCTGAAAATAAATTGAAAGCACTTCAAAACAGTATTTCAATCAAACCTGTTCTTTGTCTGACAAAGGACAAAAAATTATTATAACCAAATTATTATCTGACTTATAAAATTAGCCTGCTTATTTGAATCCAATTATTGTCAGTCCCTATAGAATTTACTAGCTAAGTGTGTCCTTCTAATTTTCTGTCTTTCCCCATTGTCAACACCCTCATCTAGGCAGTTTTATTTGATTCTTAGCCAATCTGTCTCCTAAACCAAATTTCCTGCATATGCTCTCAATTATCCACAATTCTTCTGCCACAGTAATCTGTGTTAATATAAAACTATCATGTTAATCCTAAACCCTACCTAAAGCCCTTCACTAACATCCTACTTCTCCTAAAAAAAGTCCCAATTCATATAATAAAAGAGCAAATATGCAAATTAACCATCACTCCACTACACCCATAAGCCATGCCCACCAGAAAATCAGGAGAGAGTATGAAAATTAACCCAAACAAGATGGCTGTGGCCATGGAGTGAGCAGGAGGCTTGGGTTGCCCCAGCGATGGAGGAAGCCAAGCTTCCACAGCCCTGGCTTGCATTGGCCTCTGCTGAAGGATACAAAGTTTCAATTATAGAAGATAAATAAATCCCAACAAAAATGGCTGTGGCCACAGAGCAAGCAAGAGGGCTTGGCTTTGCTAAAGGCTACAAAGTTTCAATTATAGAAGATAAATAAATCCCAATACCAGGGCCTCCACTTGGGTCACCAGGGGTCGTGGCTGGCCTGAAAACCACCACAGAACCCTCGCCCAGGCCACTCCAACCAGGTATTTCAATGACAACCACCCTTATCCGGAACACCCTTCAGGGTAAACCAGCTGGCCCCCAACTGTGCAGCAGGGCTCTATCTTATCTAATAAAAGAGTAACCTGCAAATTGACTATCACTCCAACACACAAGATGGCTGTCCCCATGTGGTTAAAGATGACTGCATCCATGTGGACACAAGATGGCTGACACAAAATGGCCAGTAGGTAGGGAAGTTGGGAGGGACAGGCCTCCAAAGGAGGGCAATTGGGGGAGATCAGGCCTGCAGAGGAGGGAAGTTATGGGTGACCAGGCCAGAAGAGGAGGGAAGTTGGGGGTGACCGGGCCAGCAGGGAAGGGCAGTTGGGAGGGGGACCCAGACCTGCAGGGGAGAGCAGTTGGGAGGGGGGACCAGGCCTGCAAGGCAGGGCAGTTATGGGTGGCCAGGCCTGCAGCAAAGGGCAGTTAGGGGTAACCAGGCCTGCAGGGGAGGGCAGTTAGGGGCATACAGGCTGGCAGGGGAGCAGTTAGGCATCAATCAGGCTGGCAGGGGAGGGTTGAGGGGTAATCAGGGTGGCAGGCAGAACCAGCTAGGGGGAATAAGGAAGGCAGGCAGGCAGGCGAGCAGTTGGGAGCCAGCAATCCTGGATTGTGAGAGGGTTGTCTGACTGCCCGTTTAGGCCTGATCCTACCGGGATTGAGTCTAAATGGGCAGTCGGACATCCCTCGAGGGGTCCCAGATTAGAGAGGGTGCAGGCTGCACTGAGAGACACTCTCCCCATGCATGAATCTCATGCACTGGGGCTCTAGTGCTAACATAGTAAGCTATATAGAACTGTTAAGTACAGTAGCCTCAAGTCATAGGTGACTGTTGAGGACTTGAAATGTGGCTTGTGCAAATTAAATGTGCTGTTAGTATAAAATATGCCCCAGACTTTGAAGACTTAAAACATAAAAAGAATGTAAATTATCCCATGAATAATTTTTATAGTCATTACATGTTGAAATGATAATACTTTCTATATAATGAGTTAAACAGAGTATACTATTAAACTTACTTTTATCTCTTTCTTTTTACCTTTATAATGTGAACATATAACCTGGAGACATAATTAATCAAATGGGAAAAGTTCCTTTCCCTATGGAGCTTACACCCTCTTGGGATAATCCTATATAAAAAAAAAGCCTAATATGTTGTGTTCAGTTGTCTATTCAACCAATCAAAGTGTAATATGCTAATGATATGCTAAAGACGCTCAACCACTCGCTATGATATGCACTGACTACCAGAGGGCAGACAGTTGACAGGTTGACCAGTCGCTTTGATGTGCACTGAACACCAGGGGGAAGATGCTCCATCTGTTAGGTTAGCTTGCTGCTGGGGTCTGGCCAATTGTGACTGAGATGGGCCTGACATGCTCTGGAGCCCTCCTGCAGTTTCTTTCTGGCTGGCCCACCTCCTGCGTCCCTCCCTGGCCCAATTTTGCACTGGCGGGGTCCCTCATCCTGGCCTGTGCAATCCAGGATCTCATGGGGGATGTCGGAGAGCTGGTTTTGGCCTGATCCTACAGGCCAGGCTGAGGAACTCCATTGGTACGTGAATTCATACACCAGGCCTCTAGTGTATGAGATAAACAACATACATCAAATAGAGTATATAAGCTAGTATTGTAAAGAGAAGGGATGGATATGAGGCACCAGGCTAGCGGAACTGAATTTTTTTAAAAAAATCTTTATTATTGAAAGTATTACACATGCCCCATTTTTCCTCACATTGACCTCTTCTAGCCAGCCCCACCCTCCCCATCCCAGGCCTCTACCACCCTATTATCTGTGTCCATGGATTATGCTATAGGCATACAAGTTCTTCGGTTGATCTCTTCCCACCCACCCAACCCCATCCCTTCACCCACCTATCCCCACCTTCCCTCTGAGATTTGACAGTCTATTCAATGCTTCTAAGTTTCTGGATCTATTTTTAAAACTGATTTTAAAATGGCAAAAATGCACCAAAAATGAAATTATACATTATATAATATTATATAAGAATATGGTCAAAACTAGTTTGGCTCAGTGGTAGAGCATCGGTCTGTGGACTGAAAGGTCCTGGGTTCAATTCCGGTCAAGGGCATGTACATTGGTTACGGGCACATCCCTGGTGGGGGGTGTGCAGGAGGCAACTGGTCAATGTTTCTCTCTCATCGACGTTTCTAGCTCTCTATCTCTCTCCCTTCCTCTCTGTAAAATGTCAACAAAATATATATTTTTAAAAAGAATATGAAAGAATGTACTTAAATAAAATATTATCAAACATAGTTGAACATAAAGGTGTTTCAATGACAAGAAATCTATTAATGTAATCTAGAGTAATAACAAAACCAATGCAACAATTGTATGGTCACCTCAAAATGCAGAAAGGTATTTAACAGCACAACACCAATTCATTAAAAAATAGGAATTGGAGAATATTTTCTTAACAGGACAATATGCATACACACTCAGACAAAAAGCTAGCATTCTACTAAATGAAGAAACACTAGTTATTCCTGCTAAAGACACGGACAAGACAAATAACCATTTATCTCCTCAATATTTGACCTTGTTGTGAGAGGTGTCTGACAATCCAGTTAACAAGATCAAGCAATTAGAAGCAAAGAAAGTGGTAAAATCTCTTTGTATCTGTTGTATTATTACAAATTAGAAACTACCCCCACCTTACTAAAAACAAAAGGAGAATTTAGTAAAGTAACAGGTAAAACTATTAACTATTAAAGGCCTTTATATGTATAAAAAATTAAATAGGAGCCGAAACTGGTTTGGCTCAGTGGTAGAGCGTTGGTCTGCGGACCGAAAGGTCCCAGGTTTGATTCTGGTCAAGGGCATGTACATAGGTTGTGGGTGCATCCCCGGTGAGGGGTGTGTAGGAGGTAGCTGGCCAATGTACCTCTGTCATCAATGTTTCTAGCTCTCTATCCCTCTCCCTTCCTCTCTGTGAAAAAATCAATAAAATATTTTAAAAAATGAAATAGGAGATATAAAGAAAAAAGGAAATGACTGAACAAACTTAAGAAGCACTGTCTAAACTCATATAAAGCCCAAAACTAGATTTGAACAAATAGAAAGACATGTGATGATAGCCTTCAGTAAGAAGACTCAAGGTACTAAAGATACTGATGTGGAGTAAACCAGGCCACAGAGAGGAGTTGGCAAAGCCATTTTCTTTTTTTTCATATTTTATTGATTTTTTACAGAGAGGAAGGGAGAGGATAGAAAGCTAGAAATGTCAATTAGAGAGAAACATCGACCAGCTGCCCCCTGCACACCCCCTACTGGGGATGTGCCCGCAACATTACATGCCCTTGACTGGAATCGAACCTGGGACCTTTCAGTTCGCAGACCGACGCTCTATCCACTGAGCCAAACCGGTTTCGGCTGGCAAAGCCATTTTCAATACCAGCACCTTCCTCATCTGACACCACTGCCAAGGAACTCTGGGGACAACAGTGTTTGCCCATGAGCAAATCCATTTTTAACACTCCCCTGGAGATGGCTGCTCTAATCTCAGCTTCTCGTCCAGCCTGGAAAGCCAGCTACAAGACTTGGAACAGGCAATACCCATTGAAATGAGTTTCCTGACATGATGCCACCTTCTGAAGGGCCTCTAGCTGTAAGGAACCATCTGGGAAGTCCCCTCCAATCCTCAGTCACCACTGCAGCGACGGCTCCAGGTACAAAGGAGTCTGAACTGAGTGTGGACTGAAAGGGTTCCATGTCCCAACGGAAAGGAGTCAACTTTCCTCTACATTTTATATCCCAGCAGATGAGATGATTTGCCATAAGGGGAAAAAGAGAAATCTGGGGCTTATGGATCCTGCATGGGGTCAGCAATGGGGAGGAGGAGCCACCATAGGATGGGTGACAGAGGGCCACAGAGGCAGGAAGCTGGCATCCTGGAAAACTTTCCCTTCCTTAGTTCTCTGGGGGCTTGTCAATGATCAGTGTTGACAGACAGTGACCTGACCCTACAGAACTCCAGGTGGCACACTCAAGGCCTTGGTCAAAGGTAGGGTAGGGTTAGGAGACACCTGGGCAGAAATAGCAGTGCCATCATGGAAACTCAGAGACAGAGCTATAGCCATGGAGAGAGACCAGTAGGAACGAAGGCTGTTGGAGGGATGATGCCACCTCCATCTTTTGCCGGCCCATTGGCTCTGGAACGATAAAGACTGCCCATTCTGCCGAAACTGGTTTGGCTCAGTGGTAGAGCGTCAGTCTGCGGACTGAAAGGTCCCGGGTTCGATTCCGGTCAAGGGCATGTACATTAGTTGCGGGCACATCCCCGGTGGGGGGTGTGCAAGAGGCAGCTGGTCGATGTTTGTCTCTCCTCGATGTTTCTAGCTCTCTATCTCTCTCCCTTCCTCTCTGTAAAGATATCAATAAATTTTTTTTTTTAAAAAAGACTGCCCATTCTGAAGTCAACAGCTTTTTACAAATCTCCCCTCTGTGCACTCCTTGAGTAGGAAGGTCCTTGGGGGGCCTCCTCCATGGCTCACCTTGGCCATTCCTGGTAAGCAAAATAAGCCAGTCAGAGAAAGATAAGTATGACATGATCTCACTCATTGGTGGAATATAATGAACAACATAAACTGATAACAAAAATAGATCCAGAGACACAGAAGCAGAGAACAGACCGTCAAACCTCAGAGGGAAGGCAGAAGGGGATGGGGAGGGGAGGGGAGTAAGAGATCAAAGAACCTGTATGCATATAAGCATAATCAATGGACACAGACAATGCTGTGGGGAATGAGGGTGAAGGCCTGGGCTGGGGGGCGGGGGTAGGCTAGGAGAGGACAATGGGGGAATAAAGGGGACATATGTAATACTTTCAACAATTAGAATTTAAAGTATAAATTAGTAGGTACAGAATAATCAGGGGGATATGAAGTACAGTATAGGAAATATACTCAATCCTATATAATAAAGAGGTAATATACAAATTGACCATCATTCTAACACACAAGATGGCCGCCCCCATGTGGTCAAAGATGGCTGCCCCCATGTGGACACAAGATGGCCACCACAAGATGGTCTGCAGGGGAGGGAAGTTAGGGGTGACCAGGCCGGCAGGGGAGGGCAGTTGGGGGTGGCCAGGCCTGCAGGGGAAGGCAGTTGGGGGGAGACCAGGCCGTCAGGGAAGACAAGTTAGGGGCAACCAGGGGAGGGCAGTTAGGGGTGACCAGGCTGGCAGGGGAAGACAGTTAAGGGTAACCAGGCCTGCAGGGGAGGGCAGTTAGGGGCAATTTGGCTGGCAGGGGAGCAGTTAGGCATTGATCAGGTTGGCAGGAGAATGGTTAGTTGATGATCTGGCTGGTAGACAGAAGCAGTTAGGGGCAATTTTGCAGGCAGGCGAGCAGTTGGGAGCCAGCAGTCCTGGATTGTGAGAGGGAGGTCTGACTGCCCGTTAGACCCGATCCCTTGAGGGGTCCCAGATTGGAAAGGGCACAGACTGGGCTGTGGGACACACACACACACACACACACACACACACACACACACACACAAGAACAAATTTCATGCACCGGGTCTCTAGTTGTTAACAATGCTACAATGAACATAGGGGTGCATATGTTCTTTCAAATTAGTGTTTTGCATATATATATTTATTGATAGATCCTCCCTTCCCCAGTTGATTGACAGACGCAAACCCCACCTGTGGCCAGACATACCTGAACTCTGAACCACCAAACAGCACCTGCTAAGTACCCTAAGCCCCGTTCCCTATCTTCCCCTTAAAAGCAGACCCCCAGGTGTTTTACGGCCTCTTCCAGTCTCTTCCACTCTCTCCCTCTGGAAGCAGCCGGCCGGGGGTCCCACCCATCTCCAATAAAAGCCTGTGTCCTGGTCACCCAGTCTCAGCTACCTTCTTTAATTAATCTATCATATGGTGCCAAACTTGGGTGAATGTGGACAATCCTCTGTGATCCTGCTTGGTGGCAGGGTCCTGAGTGGATTGGCCCGTTCAGAACATCTCTGGGACCCCACCGTACAAGAACTAGGACACGTGGGAATCTCCTCGCTTCCTTACCGGTAGGCCTCAGGGACCCCTCCCCCTCCCTACCCCGGTCCCCCTGACCTGGAAAGGCTTCAGAGTTTTCTCATATACTTGGCTACACGTTTTACGTTCTACGTTCACGCTCTACGTACTCTGTTCTACGAAAGCCCAGGCGCCTGGCTGAGAATACTCTGTCCTACTCCACGAGACAGGTCTCGAGTGACGACTCTAGACCTTCTCTCGTCTCTTTTTCTACAGGTTGGCTGGGGGGGGGGGGGGGGTAGTAGGACGC
Organism: Vespertilio murinus; assembly: GCA_963924515.1. Lineage (NCBI taxonomy): Eukaryota > Metazoa > Chordata > Mammalia > Chiroptera > Vespertilionidae > Vespertilio > Vespertilio murinus. The sequence goes on from OZ004710.1 coordinate 39,603,403, forward strand.
TACTGTAGCCTTTCCGGTCATGGAAACCCCTCAATTCAGACGCCCCTAAGGGGTCTTCTCGCCAGCCTCTCTACCCTTTTCTTTCTGGCTACGTCGGAACAAAAAACCTCATTTAAAATGGCATTTTCACACCGCCAAACCGCCTCGTAAAACGGCATTCCTATATCCTCTGAGATCTAGATAACTTTGCCACCGGACAAGGAAGCTTCAGAGATTCCCCAAAGGGCTTTCCCCTCCCCCTCTCATCCCGCTCTCCCACCTCGCTTTAACTATCATTCCTCTGCAGAGGCTCACTCTAGCCCCGTCTCTAACTGAGCATTTTTCCCCAGGTCGCACCGGAAGTCCTTGGCGCAGTCTCCTGGAGCAGTTTAAACTTTTTTTTTTTTTTTCTGACCCTGCAGCTGTAGCCTCGAGAGCTGCAAAGCCGAGGCCTTTCTGGCCCCTCCCAGCGCAGTACCTCCTAGTCCGCCTTGTAGGGTGGGGATTCCTACCTGGAAATTCTGACCGCGCCCACTTCCCCTCCCCGTGTTCCCGCAGCGCAGCCCCGCTCCGCCTCCCCGCTCGGGTTCCCCTCGCCTCTCCCCCTCCCCGGGGCTCTCAGCCTCAGCTTTCCTCTGGTTCTTTCCATCTTTCTCCCAAGCGTCCCGTTTTCCGCCTACCCCTTCCCTGTGCGCTCCACCCCCTCCCCCTGCGATCGCTCTCTGCAACGGTATTCACAAGTGGTTCAATTCCCTTCTCACTCTCTGATCTTTCTCAAATTGAACCAGCAGCTGCCTTCTCCCCAGTCTCTGAGAATTCTAATCCTGAGAATTTGAACCCCAAACAGCTAAATGTGATTCCCATGCGGCCGCCACCATCTTGTCCCGCCCCTCTTCTCAGATTCCCATGTGACCCCCACCATCTAATTCCGCCCCCTCTCCGGTTTCCACGTGGCCACCGCCATCTTGGCTCCGCCCCTCTTCTCAGGTTTCCATGTGGCCACCGCATCTAGTTCCGCCCCCTCTCCGGTGTCCACTAGGCCGCCCCTCTCCAACCTCATGGTCTCAGGTAGATGGCCGCCATTTTTAAACCACTAAGACCCGCCTCCGCAGGCCCCGCCTTGTATGACCACCTCCGTCCTCCCCTTCCCTCCCCGTCCTGAATCTAAATTCCATTCTCTATATTCACCCTCACAGACTGAGGGGCACCTCAGGTTTCTTTTTCCACTGAACTGACCACCTACTCCCCTACATACACCACAACTTCAGGCTTCCAAACCCCTCAGAAGGACCTGGCCTTTAAGGTCTTTAATAATAGAGACAAGGTACCAACTGTGGTGGCTGATAAACCGATCTCCTTTTTCATTGACATTCTGTCCTCTCTGAATTTGCTGGGACCCTTGTCCCCTCCTCGTCTCTATTATGGGGGTTGACAGGTCAGTCTCACAGCCATTAGCCACCTCAAATCCCCCCATTCACACTTTTCTCATTCTACCTCGTCGTTACCCCATGAAGGCTACTGTGCATCCCCTCATAAAACCCAGTTTTCCCAAACCTCAGTCACCTACCTCAGTTTCACTCTCTTAATCCAAAAAGCCAAGTCATTCCTGTGACTGTAAGCACTTTATCTCCCTATCTCCTCTATCTCTAGGAAAAATGCAAGCGGTTTAAAAACTCAAGCGGCTAGAGGCCTGCCTAGCCTGGAAACGGCTGTGGAGCCTGTTCCCTCCCCCCCCCCCCCCCCAACCCCTGCCTTTTAGAAATCCTCAATGGAAGGTCTAAGGCATGGTTATGCATTTTTGAAGAACATAGAAGGAAGGTTTGAAGGTTAATTTGTAAGTGCAACTTGTGAAGGTTTGTGCATGTGATGAGATGGTGATAGAAAGTGAGGCTTCGTCTAAGCCTGGCAGGACAAGGCTGCTGGGCACTTCTTAAGCTAAACCAGACTATTCACAGTCTCTAGCCTCTTATCCAACCATCCAGGCCCCTGGCTTTTACTACTTTCCTTCCCCTTTCCCTCCCACTTTCCCTGCAACACAGTCTCAATCACTCATCTACTCTCGCAGCTTGGAGTGCGGAACTAGAAAAAGGAATCTCATGCCCTTTAGTCCACCTCTTCTCCCTGCACCTTTCAGCTTGTCTCCATCATCAGGGATTTTTCTTCTTCTGTGGGGAAAACTCATACACCTGTCTCCCCATCAGCTGGACAGGAACCTGTACTCTCATCTATCTCTCACCCAACATAGATGCAGCCCCAATAATCAGTCTTTACCTATCCCCGTAACCACTGCTCTACCTACTTTGAAACCCTGTCTCAGGAACTACAAGACACATGTGGATTCCCAGCAAGGGGCAAAACTGGAAAAACAAGAGCCTACTTCCAATGGTAACTTATTCTCCCCTTTCATATCAAGACCCCTACTATTTTTCCCCTAAAGATAACATCTAGGTCTCAGTTATCTTTCAGCTCCAGATCTGTCTCCCACTCACCTGGACAATCCTGCCCAGCGGTTCAGAGAAAGTCATCTGGTTGGCCAGGCCTTACCCAGAGACCTCCAAGAATGCTTGTTAGAACCCAGCAGTGCACGTCTCAGAGGCACACAGCTGGCCTCCACTGGTAGGATTTCTCCATCACTGGATCCCAAAATTTTCTCTTCTAGCTAAGCTCCTTACCAGGTCTCCTCACTCTCCCTCTTTTGCCAAGCTTTTTCTAACTCCAGGACATCCTCTGGTCTCTCTCTCTCTCTCTCTCTCTCTCTCTCTCTCTCTCTCTCTCTCTCTCTCTCTCTCTCTCTCTCTCTCTTTCCCCCAGACATCTCTAATAGCCTACCTGTCCTGACAGTTTGATCCCACAGTTTGAGACTGCAGCCCTGCCTCTGGGCTCTGGCTGCAGCTGCTGTTCTCATCAAGGAGGCCCAGAACATTTGCCTCCAGCACCCCTTACAGGTCTTCTCCACCCATAGACTACAGGATCTTCTGTCACACCAATCCTGATCTCTCCTTGGCCCCCTCTCGCATGCAGGAACTCCATCTCCTGTTCCTCGAAAGTCCTGATGTCTCCCTAACCCAGTCTCCAGCTCTGAACCCATCCACTCTTCCTGCTGTCTCCACCCAAACTGCAGCAAAACACTCCTGCCCCAAGGTTTTCAAAAGCCCTCACTCAACCTCGGGTGAGACCCTCAGATTTCTCTCTCTAATCCTATTTAACTCTGTTTGTGGATGGAAGCTTGTGTCTAGACCCCCAGGAACGTCGAAAAGCCGCCTACTTGATTGTAACACTCGAGCGGACCCTGGAGATGGCCTTCATCCCTCTTCCCCTCGCCCACACTGCATCTTCTGGAAACTGCACACACCCTGCCACCTACATTCATCGGGTAAAATCCAGAAGAGCAACGGCTTCCTTAAAGACCATCCAACTAAACTCTCTCTCTCTAGAAATTCGCAGCTCCTGGCCGGACCTTCTGCCCATGGTCCTGACTGGAATCCGGGCTACACCAAGGAGCCCCACTTTTTACCTCCCCAAGAATCTTACCTCCAGGTTGTCTTTCAGCTCCAGGTCCAGAAAAGCAGAAAAACCAGACAAGTGATGCCGTGGCAGCCTCAGGGCCAGCTTTTACCTCCCAAGTGACTCAACAGGATCGCTCTCTTCACTAACCAGCCTCTTGGAGAAAATCATGCTGCTGCACCCCTCATCCAGCACGGAAAAACGCTACCTGCTTTTGCTCACGTACCCCATGGCTCCTTCCACTATTAGGCCCACTGGTATCTATACTCTTAATCTTGCTCTTTGGCCCATGTCTCATGCATTGTTTCACTAGTCTTTTACGGAACAGAATGCAGGCGTTCACCAATCGGAAGGCGGGAAAGATCTAACTGGCACTGAATTCAAAACCCAACACCAGAATCTTTGAGACCCCGGGTAGACGCCCCTAAAAGACGACACCCCTTCAAAGCTGGAAGCAGTTATGGAAGACTGACCTTCGCCCACTGACCTTACCCGGACTCTCAATTTTTAAAAAATATTACCAGAAGCCTGGCATGATAGATCCTCCCTTCCCCAGTTGATTGACAGATCCAAACCCCACCTGTGGCCAGACATACCTGAACTCTGAACCACCAATCAGCACCTGCTAAGTACCCTAAGCCCCGTCCCCTATCTTCCCCTTAAAAGCAGACCCCCGGGTGTTTTAGGGCCTCTTCCAGTCTCTTCCACTCTCTCCCTCTGGAAGCAGCCGGCGGGGGGGGGGGGGGGGGGGGGGGGGGGGGGTGGGTCCCACCCATCTCCAATAAAAGCTTGTGTCCTGGTCTCTTAGTCTCAGCTACCTTCTTAATTAATCTATCATTTATATATTCAGAAGTGGAATCATGGGCTCAGAAAGTAGCTCCATTTTTAAAAATATATATATATTTTATTGATTTTTAACAGAGAGGAAGAGAGAGGAATAGAGTTAGAAACATCTATGAGAGAGAATCATCAATCAGCTGCCTCTTGAACACCCCCTACTGGGGATGTGCCCGCAACCAAGGTACATGCCCTTGACCGGAATCGAACCTGGGACCTTTCAGTCCGCAGGCCGACACTCTATCCACTGAGCCAAACCGGTCTCGGCAGTAGCTCCATTTTTTAAAATGTATCAAGAATTTCATGTATCTGGCCTCTAGAAATATAATAACCATGTGTGGTGCTAGAAGGTACTAGATTTATTGGGATAATCAGTTTGTAAATTATATAAATGTCCTATCACTGGGTTGAGCACCTAAATTTATACTGTACCTCAACTCTAATTGAAAAATAAAAAAGATATTTAAAAAATAATGTGTGTTCATAAATGTAAAAACAAAATCAAAGTTATATGATCATTGTAATAAGTTTAATAACAGTTCCCAAAGATATCAGGTCCTAATCCCTGTAATCTGTAAATCTTACCTTATATAGAAAAAAGGGTCTTTTTAGATGATTAAGTTAAAGATCTTGGAATAGGCATTTTATCATAGACTAGAGGCCCAGTGCATGCATTTATGCACAGGTGGGGTCTCGGGGGGGGGGGGGGGGGGCTGTGGAGATTGGGCTCCAGCTCATGCCTCAAGTCTCACAGCCCCAGCTTGTGCCCCCAGCCTTGCAGCCCCACAGGCCACCCTGGCACCCCACCTTGTCCTGGTGCTGCCTCCTCACCTGCTCCACCATCCTGCCTGTGGGGCAATCAGTTGGGGCCAGACCTCCTGCCCGACTCCCTCAGTGCCTGGGAGCCAGGCAGTAGCCCAGCCCTCTGCACCACTGCTGGTCGCCATCTGTGGGGTGATCGGTGGGGCAATAGGGCCTTGACCTGGTGCCACCTGCTCCACCATCCCACCGTGGTCCTGCTCTCTTGTCAGGGTCCATCAGGGGCGGCAGTGCCTCCACTGCTGCTCACTGCCAGCACTGTGTCACCGATGCCCGCCATGTTCCATGCCACCCCCTGGTGGTCAGTGCATATCATAGTGAGCAGTTGAACTCTTGGTCAAACGACCACCCGAGGGGACAATTTGCATATTAGGCTTTTATTATATAGGATTATCTGAGTGAGCCCTATATGCAGTCACAAGTATCCTTAAGAGGGATTCAGACGGAATGTTGACACATGAGAAGAGAAGACAATATGACTATCCAGACAGAATTGGAGTGATGCAGCCACAAACCAAGGAACTCTAGCAGCCTTCAGAAACTGGAAGAAGCAAGGTACAGATTCTCCCTTAGTCTCCAGAGTGAATATGGCCCTGATGACACCTTTATTGTGGATCAGTGAAACTATTTTCAAACTTCTGGCTTCCAGAACTACGACAAAATAAAATTCTCTCCTTTTCAACAACTAAGTTTGTGGTAATTTGTTACAGCAGGCATAGGAAACTAATATAACTACTAACTACTATGGAAAGGAATTTGATAATATCTAGCAAAATTATATATGCCATTACCCTTTGATTCAAGAATGTAATTTTCATAAATAATACATATCTATTGACGTGTATATATATGTTATATACTAGAGGCCCCGTGCACAAAATTTGTGCACTGGGTGTGGGGGAGGGGGAAGGAGTCCCTCAGCCCAGCCTGCACCCTCTCCAATCTGGGACCCCTTGGCAGTTGGACATCCCTCTCACAATCCAGGACTGCTGGCTCCCAAGTGCTCTCCTGGTTGCCTGCCTGATTGCTTCTAACAACTTCTGCCTGCCAGCCTGATCATCCCCTAACCACTTCCCTACCATCCTGATTGATGCCTAACTGTTTCCCTGCCGGCCCAATCCCCCCCAACTGCCCCCCCCCCCTGCAGGCCTGGTTGCCCCTAACTGCCCTCCCCTGTCAACCTGGTCTCCCCTAACTGCCCTCCCCATGGTGGCCTGATTGCCCACAACTGCCCTCCCCTGCCAGCCATCTTGTGACCACATCGGGCAGCCATCTTGTGCGAGGGTGTGACAGTCAATTTGCATATTATCTCTTTATTATATAGGATATCTTCAAGATATACTTGCTATAACACAAACATATGGTAGATATATTTTTTATGTTTTTATTTATTTAAAATTTTTATTATGGTATTATATGGGTACATATCTTACCATTGCCACCTCCCACCCCCATACATGCCCTCCCTCCCCAGAGTTTTGTGTCCATTGGTTATGCTTATATGCATGCATACAAGTCCTTCGGTTGATCTCTTATCTCCCCTATATCTTCCTACACCCCCCGCTATAATTTGGCAGTCTGTTTGTTGCTTTACTGTCTCTGTATCTTTTTGTTCATCAGTTTATAATGTTCTTTATTATCCATAAATGAGTGAGATCATGTTGTGTTTTTCACATATGATAGATATAGACATAGATATACATACATACATACACACACATACACACACACACACACACACACACACATATATATATATACCGTATTTGCCGGCGTATAAGACGATTTTTTGGCCCTCAAAAATACGTATTTGCCGGCATATAAGAGACTGGGCGTATAAGGCGACCCCCTAACATTTCCACTAAAAAATACAGAGTTTGTTATATACTGGCCGTATAAGACTACCCCTCACTTGGAGGCATATTTTTCAGGGACAAAAAGTCATCTTATACGCAGGCAAATACGGTATATTCATTTATTTATAGTGCTATTTTTATTGTAAAAGAAGAAAAGAAACTTAAATACAGGGTGAGGCAAAAGTAGGTTTACATTTGTTAGGATGGAAAACAATACAATAACAAATAAATAATAATGTAAAAATAAACTTGTTTTGCATACTCACAACTATAAACCTACTTTTGCCCCACCATATATATATATATATATATATATATATATATATATATATATGATATATGATATATATATTGATATATATATCAATAGGAGGAAGATGAATGACTAAACTGTGACAGAACCACACAAAATGTATAATCAGAAGACTCAGAAGAATAATCCTGGCAGGATGGCTCGGTTGGGACACTGTTTCATATACCAAAAGATTGTGGATCTAATTCCTGGTCAGGGCACATATCTAGGTTGTGGGTTTGATCCCCAGTCAAGGTGTATATGAGGAAACTGATCAATGTTTCTCTCTCCTTTCTCTCTAAAATTAATAAACATGCCCTCAAGTAAGAATTAAAAAATAAGAAAAATGATGAATAGCTCTTAGAATTAAAATAACCCATGGACCAGTGACAGATGTGCAGGGTATCTTCCTTCTCATCAACATTGGTGTCATTTCAATGTGTAAATGGACTAGTCAGAGTCCTATGGAAACAAATTTGTCCTTAATCTTGACTGCCTCAGACCCCTGGAGTGTCTAGTCAGTTACCTCTGAGCCCTGTCTGCTTACCCAGGAGCCTCACTATTGACTTCAGTCAGGCTGGACTCCCTGTTCCCTCCCTCCCATTCAGCCTCCATTAGTCCTGCCCACTGAACCAGGCAACTCTTCTGAGGCCTAGTGAGGTTCTACAGAGGTCACTATAACTTTCACAAGGACCTAGACCCCCAGTTACCTCTTCCTAGAACTTTAAGTAGATTCCAGAATCCAGATACCAAGCATTCCTTAGGTGAGGAGAGAGGGCATCAACAGAGGACAGGAAAAGAAAGCACAATTATTCAATCCTACCTAATAAAAGAGTAATATGCAAATTAACCATCACTCCACCATACCCACAAGCTACACCCACCATCCAATCAGAGAGAGTATGCAAATTAACCCCAAGAAAGCTGGCCACGGCCACAGAGAGCAGCAGAGAGGCTTGGGTTTCCCCAGCAATGGAAGAAGCCAAACTTCTGCAGCCCTGGCTGACCTAGGCCTCCACTCCAGGCTACAAAGTTTCAATTATAGAAGGTAAACAAATCCAAACAGAAATGGTAGCAGCCATGAAGCAAGCAGGAGGCTTGGCTCCCCTCCAGGCTACAGTTTCAATTGTAGAAGGTAAATAAATTCCAGATACCAGGGCCTCTGCTTGGGTCACCAGTGGGCATGTCTGGCCTGCAAACCACCACAGGCCCCTCGCTCAGGTCGCCTCACACCCCAAGGGAACCCCCACCCTGATCCGGGACACCCTTCAGGGCAAACCAGCTGCCCCTCTGCCCCGGCCTGTGGGGCAACAACGAGGGCACGCAGAAACCACCTAAGAGAATGCAACAAACAAGGGGCGCGGAAGAATGGAGGCAAGACGAAGTTCCGATCAAGCCTCGTTTCTATATTGAAGCCTTGCGGTTTTTAAGAGCTCAGGAGGGGAGGAACAGGATAAGGAGTTGCCATGGGGTGATTGGTTGGGGACTGGGTATCTGTCCTTAGCTGATTGGTTATTCTGATGTGGGATTGTCCTGGGGTGATTGGTTGGGGACTGGGTATCTGTCCTTAGCTGATTGGTCTGGCCTTTGGCGAGCGCGGGCTTTCTTGGCGTGTGCGGGCTCAATCAGGAAGTAGGGCTGACCAGGAAGTTAGACTGAACTCTTGTTTTTATGGCTCCTGGCATCTCCTCCCTTTCTGTTTTTAAGCGGGAGTGGGCTTTAACCGAGCGAGGGAGTAGTGACCTGGCTCCTCCCGTGGGGTTCCCAAGCCCACTAGCAACGGCTCTCGGTATCTTTTGGGGAGGAGAGGCAGAGCCTGGAATTAAGGCCAGAGAGCCTTCCCTGCGGCGGCTGCGCCTGTCTTAGGTTGGGAGACTCGGGATACCTGGTTTAAGCCTGCATTACCCGTCATTGGCCTAACTGAATCGCTCTGATCCAGCGCCTGTCTTAGGTTGCAGGTGGGGCCTATAGAAGAGCCCCTCAGCGTATGCCGTCTCCTCTTACCCGTCATTGGCTGCCAGCCAAGCTCACCAGGGGCTGTATGGGCATCTCTGTTGGCCATCTAAGAGAGAAAAATTTGATAGATACCAACCTCTATGTAAGCCAGGTATACTCTCAGGGAAAACCAGAGGGGGTCGAATCTTTCTTAGACCAAGCCTTGGGAAGAGGAGGTCGAAAGATTATGGGACCTTCCCTTGCAGTGCTTTGCTCTGCACTCAGCTCGGTGCCCATACCTTTCTCCTGGTGGGGAGTAGGTAAGCATTCCTCTGGTCATCATGCTGTCCCCGTAGGGAGGGAGCGCTGGTAGAGGTCATAGTCCAGTTCATGGTCAGCCTCAGCTAGGCGGTGGTAATGTATTTGTATGGGTTTAGCCAGGATGCTATTAACCTGTTGTTTTACAAAATCTGTCAGCCTCCGAAAAGCCCAGGGGCCAAAGGATAGAACTAGTAAAAGGGTTATGAGGGGGCCCAGGATGGGGAGGAGGTAGGGGAGAAGTCCGTTCAGTCTGTTCCAGAGGGGGCTCTCAAACAATTCTTTCCGCCATTTTACCAGATCTTCCTGTAGTTTCTTGATCTTGTCTCGGATGATTCCGGACTTGTTGGCGTAGAAACAACAGCGTTCCTGTAGGGCTAAGCATATCCCTCCCTGTTCTGCCGTGAGTAAGTCTAGACCTCTTCTGTTTTGTAATACTACTTCTGCCAAGGAGTCTATCTGGTCCTGGAGGTCATTAATGGTACTAGAGAGGGCTTGAACGTCATCAATCAACTGATTAGAGAGCTTGACATATGAGTTGACTGCTACCCCTAGACCTGCTGCGCTGGTGGCCATTGCCCCTGAGACTCCTAGGCCTATAAGTAGGGGGATGAACTGAACTGCTCGCTTACTGCAACCACTAATATATTCAAGGCTGGGTAAGGGGACGGGCTCATCCCCTGGGATAATGTCAATGTTGGGGAGGACGATAGCTTGTATACATAACCCGGTCCAATTGATAGGCAGGGCTGTGAAGGCCATGTTTCCTCCACATATGAAAATTTGCCTAGGAGCGGGACAGAGGGATGATGTATAGTTGACAGTAGGGGAGCAATTTGTAAAGGTGGTGAATCCTATGTCTAAATCATAGCTATTATTTTGGGGGTGGCTTTGTAAGCACAGGGATGTATTAAATCCTACAGGTTGGACTTTAAAAGGCAAGCCAACGGAGACCAAAGCAAGATGGCGGCCTAGGAAGAAAAAAAAAAACAACAGATAAAATTAAAAGGGATCGCACCAGACCCACAGGAAAGCTGGCGAAATGGGAAGGCTACAACTAGACATAAAGCAGGACGCTGCTGCTGCCATGTGGAGTTTAAAACTACAGCGAAACTGGACCTGCCAGAGCCACTGCCACCGGGAATGAGGGAAGCCAGACCTCGCTCTGCCCTGGGGCCCAGGGAGTGGGCCAGTCCTGCCGGCCACCGCAGGAGCTGATGTGGGCCTACGCCACCTCGCCTTCGGCTCCTGCCTGGACGAGAAGCCCCGACCTCCGTGCCCGCAACCATCCGGCCCACAGCCATCTCAGCCTTCCCACAACCTTCCCAGCACACCCGCCGTGCTGGTGAGGAGCCGGCACGGCACCTTACGTTAGCGGCCTCAGTGAGTCCTCCCTCAGCCGATCCATGGCCGAGCCGAAGCTCCCGCCACTGTCGCCATGTGAACTTTAAAACTACAATGGAAATTGAACCACAGGAGTGACCATCACTGCCGCACCAGCCACCGCCACCCGCCACCGCTGCCGCCCGCCGCAAATAAAGGAAATCCACCGAGAACAGAGCTAACTATGCCCCGGGCTCAGGGAGTGGGCGGCCTCAGAACTTAGCCTCCGCGTCTGCAGCTGCTCCGCTTCCGCACCGAACGAGACACTTTTGAGGGCGGTCTACCCACCTGCAGCCATCTCAGCCTGCCTGCAACCATACCAGCCTGCCTGCTGGTACGGCCCCTCCAATATGCGACCCCAGCGCCCGAGAGGGGTCGTGTGCCCTGGGTGAGCCATATGTCCCAGGGGGCTGTGTGCCCCAGATGAGCCGCGTGCCCCAGGTGAGCCATGTCCCCCAAAGGGGCCGTGTGCCCCGGGTGAGCCGTGTGTCCCAGGGGGCCCTGTGCCCCGGGTGAGCCATGTGTCCCAGGGGGCCATGTCCCCCGGGTGAGCCGTGTTCCCCAAAGGGGCAGGGTGTCCCGGGTGAGCTGTGTGTCCCAGGGGGCCCTGTGCCCTGGGTCAGTCGCCACGGGAGCTGAGGTGGGCCTACACAGCGCCTTCGGCTCCTGCCTGGACAAGAATCCCTTGAGCGCGACCTCCCTGCCCACAGCCATCCCGGCCCGCAGCCATCCCAGCCCGCCTGCAGTGCTGGAGAGGAGCGGGCACAGCATCTCCCTGTCCGCAGCCAGCTCGGCTTGGCCCCCTGCACTCGAGTGTGGGCGAAGAGATGGTGTAGTGTCTCCCCGCCCGCAGCCAGCTCAGCCCAGAAATGGGAAGGCTACAACTAGACACCAAACAGGGCACCACTGCTGCCATGTGGAGTTTAAAACTATGGCGAAACCGGATATGCCGGAGACACTGCCGCTGGGAATGAGGGAAGCCAGACCTCGCTCCGCCCCAGGGCCCAGGGAGTGGGGCCAGCCCCGCCATGGGAGCTGATGTGGGCCTCCGCTTCGCCTTCAGCTCCTGCCTGGACGAGAAGCCCTTGAGCGCGACCTCCCTGTCCGCAGCCATCCCGGCCTGCAGCCATCCCAGCCCACCCGCCATGCTGGAGAGGAGCAGGGCACAGCATCTCCCCGTCCGCAGCCAGCTCGGCCCAGCCCCCGCACTCGCATGCAGGCAATCAGATGGCGTAGTGTCTCCCCGCCCGCAGCCAGCTTGGCCCAGAAATGGGAAGGCTACAACTAGACACAAAGCAGGATGCTGCTACTGCCATGTGGAGTTTAAAACTACGGCAAAACCGGACCTGCCGGAGACGCTGCCGCCGGGAATAAGGGAAGCCAGACCTCGCTCCTCCACAAGGACTGGGCCAACCCGCCGGCCATGGGAACCAGGGAGCTGTTATGGGACCTTCGGCGCCTGCCCACAACCATCCCGAGGAGCTCTCTCGGCATCTCCCGGCCTGCAGCCAGCTGGGCCCAGTCTCTGCACGCACCTTATTGGGAGCAGGCGCGGTGCCTTCTCTTTGCACCCCGGCGAGTATTTCCACTGCCACCGCCAGCAGCCGGCTCCAAAGCTTACGCCACTACCGCCATGTGGATTTTAATACTACAGGGGAAGTTGAGACACAGGAGCGACCGTCGCTGCCGCACCAGCCACCGCCATCACCGCTGCAAATAAAGGAAATCCACCAAGATCAGAGCTCACTACGCCCTGGGCTCAGAGAGTGGGCGGCCTCAGAACTTAGCCTCCGAGTCCGCAGATGCTCCGCTTCCGCACCGAACGAGACACCTTTGAGGGCGGTCTACCCGCCTGCAGCCATCTCAGTCCGCCTGCAACCGTACCAGCCTGCCTGCCATGCTAGCAAGGAGCTAGCACGGCCCCTCCAATACGAGACCCCAGTGCCTGAGAGGGGCCGTGTGCCCCGGGTGAGCCGTGTGTCCCAGGGGGCCCTGTGCCCCGGGTGAGCCAAGTGTCCCAGGGGGCCGAGTGCCCCAGGGTGCCCTGTGCCCCGGGTGAGCCCTGTGTCCCAGGGGGCCCTGTGCCCCGGGTGAGCCAAGTGTCCCAGGGGGCCGAGTGCCCCAGGGTGCCCTGTGCCCCGGGTGAGCCCTGTGTCCCAGGGTGCCCTGTGCCCCGGGTGAGCCGTGTGTCCCAGGGGGCCCTGTGCCCCGGGCGAGCCGTGTGTCCCAGGGGGCCGTGTTCCCCAGGTGAGCCCTGTGTCCCAGGGGGCCCTGTGCCCTGGGTGAGCCCTGTGTCTCAGGGGGCCGTGTGCCCCGGGCGAGCCGTGTGTCCCAGGGGGCCCTGTGCCCCGGGTGAGCCCTGTGTCCCAGGGGGCCCTGTGCCCCGGGCGAGCCGTGTGTCCCAGGGGGCCCTGTGCCCTGGGTGAGCCGTGGGTCCCTAGGGAAGCAGTGGGACCCAGGGGGAGGGGCGGTGAGAACCAGAGGAGGAGCTGACTCTATTCGTGTGGTCCTGAGATAGCCACCATAAAACAAGCAGACTGCCAAATGAGGAGCGGATTCTATTCATGTGATCCTGAGATAGTCACCATAAAACAAGCAGATTGTCAAATAACAGCAGGGAGGAGAAGGATACCTGGGGGGAGATAAGAGAACAAGTGAAGGACTGGTATGCATGAATACAACCAACGAACACAGAACTCTGTGGAGGGAGGGCATGAATGGGAGGTGGGGGGGGGGAATGGTAAGATATGTACACATATAATACCTTAATAAAAAAAATTAGGGAAAAAAATAAAAATAAAAGGCAAGCCAACACTACAGTTCCCCTCAGGGTGTGCACTGGTAGTATTTGCTGGAATGCCAAGGGCCATAGGAGTGCCAAGGGTCATACACAAAGAGGTTTGAAGGACATTTGTCTCTAAAACTGCAGTAGATCCAGCTTTTTTAGAACTGGATCCATTCATAAAATTGAGGTATCCTTTTTAAATTGCTGTCAAACATTCAAAGAATTAGTTTTTTAAGTTTGTTTGGGATAAATACACAATATGCTATTGTAAAATATCAAAATTTATAATGACATTGTAGAATAATATCATGTAAGGATATTCTTTGAATTTTCAGGCTATAAAGTTTAATTTAAGATTCGTTGTCTTCCTTTTTTACAGAAAGCAACCTATAAGGCTGCTGCCTAATTTTAGTTTGTATATATTCAAATGATCTGTCATAAGAAATCTCATTACTGTTAATTGATTACTTATTTGCTATCAGGTTTAATACTTTGACAAAAATCTTATTTTACACTGTAAATATTAGTAAAAGAGAATTCCAAATTTTTAAAAAATTTCTCTTTTTATTAAAATTATAATTATATTTCAAAGTATCCTCTTGAGCTTATACAGAGGGATGATGGGAAGTCAACTTTCATAGAAAACTTATTTAAATTGCTTATAAAGACATTGGCTTATTCAAAGGAAGAGGGTTGGTCTTTGTTAGTTTAAGATGATGGCCACAGGCCACGTGGGCAATAAGATGTGTGGCCCTCATGGCAGCTGCTCAATTTATTCTTTTAAAAGAAAGTCAAAATCACATTGCAGACAATCACTAGCTGTTTCTGGTCTTTATTAAAATTTTATTTTATTTTATTTTTTTTCTCTTTTTTTAATTAAGGTATTATATGTGTACATATCTTACCAATCCCCACCCCCTACCCCCACTCCCATACATGCCCTCCCTCCCCAGAGTTTTTCGTCTATTGGTTATGCTTATATGCATGCATACAAGTCCTTCGGTCCTGCACTAACATTTCTTGCTTTATTTTTATTTTTATTTTTATTTTTATTTTTTTGCTACTACCCATTTTATTTTATTTTATTTTTTACAATTTTAATCCAGTCTCTTTCTGCACCCCACACCCCTTTCACCCTGATAATTATCTATCCACTCCCTTTCTTTGCCCCTAATTCTATTATATTCACCAGTTTATTCTATTCCTGAGATTTTTAATTCACTTGACTTTCTTCCTCTTCTTAAGTAATACCTTTCAGCATTTCATATAATACTGGTTTGGTGGTGATGAACTCCTTTAGCTTTTTCTTATCTGTGAAGCTCTTTATCTGCCCTTCAATTCTGAATGATAACTTTGCTGGATACAGTAATCTTGGTTGTAGGTTCTCCCTATTCATCACTTTGAATATTTCTTGCCACTCCCTTCTGGCCTGCATGGTTTCTGTTGAGAAATCAGCTGATAGTCTTATGGGTGCTCCCTTATAGGTAACCAACTGCTTTTCTCTTGCTGCTTGTAAGATCCTCTTTTTGTCTTTTACCCTTGGCATATTGATGATGATGTGTCTCCAAGAATTTTTCTTTGGATTCCTCTTGTTTGGGGTTCTATAGGCTTCCTGTTCTTGTAAATCTATTTCTTTCACCAGGTGAGGGAAGTTTTCTGATATTATTTCTTCAAATATGTTTTCAGTATTTTGCACTCCCTCTTCTTCTGGCACCCCCATAATTCTGATGTTGGTGCGCTTGCAGTTGTCCCAGAGGCTCCTTACACTATCTTCAACTTTCTGGATCCTCTTTTCTTCTTCCTTCTCCAAAGGAGTGTCTTTTGGCTCTTTGACCTGATTCTTGTGTTCTTTCATTCTGCTGTTGGATCTCTGCATAATATTTTCCAATTTAGTCAGTTTATCTATACTTTTTAGTTGGGTCTCATGAAGTTTATCGAGCTTTTCTAGGATATTGTTGCATAACCTTAGAACCGTAGTTCTGAACTCTATATCCTCCATCTCTTTTGTTTGAGATCTATTTCCTTGTCTCGGCATTATCACTATTTTTCAGAGTTGGTAGGATGGCTTTGTGTGTTTGGTGTCCTATATAGCACAGTGGGTCAGCCTCCTCAGTTACCTGAGGTAGACACTCTTGGTGATCCCCTTTGTGGACTGTGTGCACAGCCTTGTTGTAGCTAAGTCTTTATTGTTGTGAATTGACCTTCAGGCCAATTGGATGTGGGTATCAGCTGTGTCTACTCTGGGATAAATTCTGTATTGGAGACAGTCTTATAGGATCAGACTTGAAAAACTGCAGAAGCCTCTGCTCAGCTTGGATGGGGCGGAGTCTCAGGGCTGAAGGCTTCTGCCCTGCCCTTGTGCACTCGCCTGAGTTTCCACCTGACCGGCCCAATTTCCCCAAGCAAGAGCGTGGGTGCCCCAGGGGCTCACCCGGACTTGGGCTGGTCTCTGTAGTCTGGAGCTTCCGACTCCTTCCACTACAGAGAGGCCGCCACCTTGTATATAGAGGCAGCGGCAGCCTCCGCAGTCAGACCTGGAGCTTTTGACTCCTTCCGCTACAGAGAGGCCGCCACCTTGTACAGAGAGGCAGCGGCAGCCTCCGCAGTCAGACCTGGAGCTTCTGACTCCTTCCGCTACAGAGAGGCCGCCACCTTGTACAGAGAGGCAGCAGCAGCCTCCGCAGTCAGACCTGGAGCTTCTGACTCCTTCCGCTCCGGAGGGGTGGCAGTCAGACCTCAGCTTGTACTTGCTCGCGCGCGCGAGTCTGTAGAAGACCCTGCAGACTGCGACTGCGGCTCCCGGTCCCTGGTCTCCCAGTCTCCGAGTCTCTGAGTCTCTGGGTGCCTTTCTCTGCAGTCCAGACTCCACCCATATGAGCCTGGGACCACGGAATTTCAGCCGGGGCTGGGGTTCAGTACAGTCCGAAAGGGTTCCGTGCAATCGGGGATTCCTCCCCTCCCGCCAGGCAGGTTTTTGGCGGCCGTGTGTGCAAGCGTCTCCCTACCTCAGTGCTTTTCAGCTCCCAGTCCGATCCGTGAGCCTCTCTCTTTCTTTCTAGTTGTAGCTATTCCACTCCGCCAGCTTTCCTGAGGTTTTGGTGAAGTCCTTTTTGATTTTAGTTGTTTTTTTAATTAAATTGTTGATGAGGCGGCAGCTTAGGAGACTGCCTAGGCCGCCATCTTGGATGTTCTCCCTGGTCTTTATTAAAATTTTAAATAAAAATATTGGCTTTTCATTTAGCTGAAAACCTTGATCATAATTTAAAAATCTAATTTAAGTAATTAAAGTAGGTATCTTCATTTTAAAATAAAGCAAATTTACATTTGAATTCACAAGCCACAAATGTTGCCCCACCTCTAGCTTAATTAAGAATGCAGGCAGGATTCAATTACTTATAAAAACATTGGCTTCTCATGTACTTTAACTTATGAGATATTGATTATATTTTAAAAGCTAAGTATGTATCTTTATTTAAAAAATGATAAAGAAATTTATTCAGTGAAACATATACGTCTGATACTTTATTGGTCTGATCTAAAAGTATAGTATCACACCTCTAGCAAATTAAAAAAAGGAGTCTGCATGAGGCTTTTCTTTCTTGAAATTCTACTGCTGTTGAAAATTTTTTCTATATTTAAGAAATATATTGTTTTTGCCTTTCTTACAGGCAAAAACTTTCATAACATTTAATATACAGCATATAATTTTTATTTTATAAAGCTTTCCATGTGATTTCAAGTATCAATTAAAAAAAACTTGAGCCAAAACCGGTTTAGCTCAGTGGATAGAGCGTCAACCTGCATACTAAAGGGTCCTGGGTTCGATTCCAGTCAAGGGCATGTACCTTGGCTGCGGGCACATCCCCAGTAGGGGGTGTATAAGTGGCAGCTGGTCAATGTTTCTCTCTCATCGACGTTTCTAGCTCTCTATCCCTCTTCCTTCCTCTCTGTAAAAAAATCAATAAAATATTTTTAAAAACTTGAAATACTCTTGGAAAGATCAAACATACAATACACAATATATTTATGTATATATGATTTAAAGGTTATATACTGAGGAGACCGAAGCAAGATGGCGGCCCAGGGAGTCTCCTGGGCCGCCATCTCCTCAACAATTTGGAAATAAACAACAGATAAAACCAAAAGGGATCGCACCAGACCCACAGGAAAGCTGGCGAAATGGGTAGGCTACATCTAAACGCAAAGCAGGACGTCGCTGCTGCCATGTGGAGTTTAAAACTACAGCGAAACTGAACCTGCCGGAGCCGCTGCCACCGGGAATGAGGGAAGCCAGACCTCGCTCCGCCCCGGGGCCCAGGGAGTGGGCCAGCCCCGCCGGCCGCCACGGGAGCTGATGGGGGCCTACGCCGCCGCAACACCGCCACCGCCGCAGCAGCGCCTTCGGCTCCTGCCTGGACGAGAAGCCCGTGAGCGCGACCTCCCAGCCCACTCGCAGTGCTGGAGAGAAGCGGGTGCCAGGACTCGGGCCCCCGCACTCGCCGCTGCCGGGCGGGCGAAGAGATGGTGTAGTATCTCCCCGCCGGCCCAGCCCCCGCGCTTACTGTGCAGGCGAAGAAATCGCGCAGCGGCTCCCCGTCTGCAACCAGCCCAGAAGTGGGAAAACTAAACTAGACACCAAGCAGGGCGCCGCCGCCGCCATGTGGAGTTTAAAACTACAGCGAAACTGAACCTGCCACTGACGCCGGAAATGAGGGAAGCCAGACCTCGCCCTGCCCCAGGGCCCAGGGAGTGGGCCAGCCCTGCCGCCACTACGGGAGCTGATGGGGGCCTAGGCTGCCGCCGCCTGGGCCGCTGCCGCCGCGCCTTCACTGCGCCTTCGGCTCCTGCCTGGACGAGAAGCCCATGAGCGTGAGCAAGACCTCCCAGCCCGCCCACAGTCCTAGAGGAGCGGGCGCAGCGTCCCCCCTCCCGCACAACCAGCTCGCCCCAGAAATGGGAAGGCTACAGTTAGACACCAAGCAGGGTGCCGCAGCTGCCATGTGGAGTTTAAAACTACGGCGAGCGGAGGACTGAGAAGGTGGGGCAGTTCTGTACCGTGCTGCCTTCCACTGGTTAAGACCTCCAAGAGCAAAGGCCTACCGAGGTGAGGATGCCCCTACTGTCACCTGTAGAGGGGCAGCACTGAGCTGGCCAATATTTGTGGTGGTGGTGCTGCTTGTCCTGGCTCAGAGGAAGCGTTCCACTAAGTCTGAAAGACTAAGACATCGCGGGGACTCTCCGCCACTGCCCGCGGCCTGCTCTGCCAGGCCTTCGCGCACGCTGTGCCGGCGCTGCGCCTTCCGTTGGCAGACCCGGAGAATCCTCTCTCCGCTGCCACATGGCCAGGCCAAAGCATCAGACACTACCACCACGCGGATTTTAAAACTACAGGGGAAATTGAGCCACAGGAGCTACCATCGCTGCCGCACCCACTGCCGCCCCCAAGAATGGGAATCCACCGAAATCAGAGCTCACTACACACCGGGCTCATAGAGAGTGTGGCTTCAGAAATTAGCCTCTGCATCCACAGAAGCTCCACATCCGCAACAAAGAGGACGCGATGGAGGGCGGACTCTCCCCATGCAGCCATCACAGCCCGCCCACAATCTCCCCAGCACACCCACCATGCTGGGAGGGAAATGGAGCGCGCTGGTGAGGAAATGGCACGGTGCCTTCCATTACCCACTCAGGCGAGCCCATCCTCCGATGCCACATGGCCAAGCCGAAGCTCTCACCACCACCGCCATGTGAACTTTAAAACTACAGTGGTAATTGAACCACAGGAGTGACCGTCAATATTGCACCTGGCACCGCCACTCGCCACTGGCGCCGAGAATAAAGGAAATCCACCAAGAACAGAGTTCACCACGCCTTGGGCTCAGGGAGTGGGCAACCTCAGAACTTAGCCTCCATGTCTGCAGCTGCTCCGCTCCCACACCGAACGAGACACCGTTGAAGGTGGTCCCCCCGCCTGCAACCATCTCAGACCAACTGCAGCTGTCCCAGCCTGCCCCCCATGGTAGCAAGGAGCTCCGAGTGTCCCAGGGGGCCGAGTGCCCCGGGTGAGCCGAGTGTCCCAGGGGGCCATGTGCCCCGGGTAAGCCGTACCCCCCAAAGGGGAAGGGGGAAGGGTGTCCCGGGTGAGCCGGGTGTCCCAGGGGGCCGAGTGCCCCGGGTGAGCCGAGTGTCCCAGGGGGCCGAGTGCCCCGGGTGAGCCGAGTGTCCCAGGGGGCCGAGTGCCCCGGGTGAGCCGAGTGTCCCAGGGGGCCGAGTGCCCCGGGTGAAGCGAGTGTCCCAGGGGGCCGAGTGCCCCGGGTGAGCCGAGTGTCCCAGGGGGCCGAGTGCCCCGGGTGAAGCGAGTGTCCCAGGGGGCCGAGTGCCCCGGGTGAGCCGAGTGTCCCAGGGGGCCGAGTGCCCCGGGTGAGCCGAGTGTCCCAGGGGGCCGAGTGCCCCGGGTGAGCCGAGTGTCCCAGGGGGCCGAGTGCCCCGGGTGAGCCGAGTGTCCCAGGGGGCCGAGTGCCCCGGGTGAGCCGAGTGTCCCAGGGGGCCGAGTGCCCCGGGTGAGCCGAGTGTCCCAGGGGGCCATGTACCCCGGGTGAGCCGAGTGTCCCAGGGGGCCATGTACCCCGGGTAAACCGTACCCCCCAAAGGGGAAAGGTGTCCCGGGTGAGCCGTGTGTCCCAGGGGGCCGAGTGCCCCGGGTGAGCCGTGTGTCCCAGGGGGCCGAGTGCCCCGGGTGAGCCGAGTGTCCCAGGGGGCCGAGTGCCCTGGGTGAGCCGAGTGTCCCAGGGGGCCGAGTGCCCCGGGTGAGCCGAGTGTCCCAGGGGGCCGAGTGCCCCGGGTGAGCCGAGTGTCCCAGGGGGCCGAGTGCCCCGGGTGAGCCGAGTGTCCCAGGGGGCCATGTACCCTGGGTAAGCCGTACCCCCCAAAGGGGAAGGGGGAAGGGTGTCCCGGGTGAGCCGTGTGTCCCATGGGGTCGAGTGCCCCGGGTGAGCCGAGTGTCCTAAGGGAAGCATTGGGTCCCAGGGGAAGGGGCGGTGAAAACCAGAGGAGGAGCGGACTCTATTCATATGAGCCTGAGATGGTCACCATAAAACAAGCAGATTGTCAAATGACAGGGGGGAGGGGAAGGAGACCTGGGGGGAGACAGGAGAACAACCGAGGGACTGGTATCCATGAACATAAGTACAACCAATGAACACAAAACTCTGGGGAGGGAGGGCATAAATGGGTGGTGAGGGGGGGCAATGGTAAACTATGTACACAGAAAATACCTTAATAAAATAAAATTAAAAAAAAAATAAAGGTTATATACTTAAATTACTTTAAAGAAATATCAACTACATTCAAACTGGATCTGTAAGGTCCCAAGAACCCCGGTGAGTCCGACGGAGGGGGCGACGACCCCAAGTCAAACGCTGAGACCGAAATTTGATGCAAAAAGCATGAGGTTTTAATACAAGCGCAGCGCAGGGGCTTCTCAGGCAGACAGCAACAGTGCTGGCTGGCTGGAGCGCCGAGTAACTGCAGAACATGAGTTTATAAAGGCAAACACCACACACAGGTGGGGTTACACATGGAGGGGGAAGAAGGGAACAAGGAAATTCCAAGAAGGGGAGCTGGGCTCGTTAATTACATGTAATCTTGCAAGCCCCTTTGTCTCTCCCCTTCCCATTCCTCTGGGCAAGTCCTCATGGTAGGGAGTTTCTGGGGACTGATTTCATTCTTGCCTAATCTTCAACCGTAAAGAACTGACCTCATCCCTGTCTAATCTTTAACCGTAAAGGTCACATCCTGGAACAGGCAGTGGGGAAGGTCAATTCCTCAATCTTGGGGCCCTACAGATCAATGAGTTAATTCTCTTTCTTTTAAATCAGACCAAGAAGTAAAATACTTTGGATTCCTAATTATTTAAAACAAAGCACAATTTATTTCCTCAAAAATAAGTTATACTTTAGGCATTTAGTTACCACAATTATAGCACCTCTCTCAATTCAATCTGAATCTTAAAATTTCAGAGCTTGCAAGTCAAATACTTAGTAGTTCTTTATTAATAAACATATATTTTTAAGAATAAATTTTAAAATCTAATAATTCATTTTAAAGCACATTTGTTCTGCCAGGGGAAACTGAGAAGGGAACTTGTTCACATGTAAACTTGTCCTTGGGCTATCAAAAGGCGTAGCCATTCACATTCTTTAAAGATAGCTGCTGGCTGGAATCTAATTACCTGTTCTGGGTGGGAAAGGCGTGTCCTCTCCTTCCTCCATTAAAATTAAGGTGTAGCTTTAAAACCTCTTTTATGGCAAGAGACCTTAAACTTTCATAACTAAAATTTTCAGGTAGCAAATCAAATACTTAGCATTTTCTAAAATTCAAAAGCAATTCTCTAGAGTTCATGTGCTGGAAACCAATCGTTGTATCACTAATGGTAAGAGGCTGTTCAACCTTCAAGCTCTGAAAGGTCAGAGCCAGACACTCCCTATCTAATTGAGACAATGGTAACTGAGGCAACTTCCCCATCTTGTAATCATGTAAATCCTTACTGATTAGCTGGACTCCCAGCCATTCATATGTAAACTTGCTACCTACTATCTCTGGTTATCTGCCTCAGGGTGGGAATTTCAAAAAGGGCTCCTTAAAATGCCTTGGGAAACAAGCTTGTATTTCTTTCCCAGTTCATCTCCGCCATCTTTAAATGTAAAAAATGTAGGGCTTTTAATCATGTACACAGAAAAGATTCAAGTCCAGCTCAAAAACTATGCGCACTCGTTTTTAAACTGGCCTTTTCACTTTACATGAGCACAGAAATCCCGGATGCATCATGAATTTGTAAATGCTTTAAGTCACTAGCTGGAAAAAGGAAGATGGCGAATATGATGCCTTTTATGGTGGCTTTCTTGGAGAGTGGTGTCCATATTGGATTGCCACGTGGCTTCATTCCCCCACATCCTGCTTACTTTGGGGGTTAGGTGATCCAAGTGATCTCTTTTAAAGGTAAGCGAGGGATAGATATTGGGGATTTTTTCTAGTGGTTTTTCTGGCTCTTTTTTTTAAAATAATATTTATTTAATATTTAAAGGTTCTTGGTCTTTAGGGTCTCTTGGGGTTCTCCTGGGAGATCTATAATGACTGAGGGGCATGTTGAGGGGGGATGGGAGTTTTCCTTAAGAATCTCCTCTCATGTTTTGATGACCTCTTTAATATCAGGGTCTTGAGAATGGATTTTTAGAATATCATGAATTAGGTTCCAATAAGAAAAGGCAGTAACGGGAATCTTCTCGGGGCCAAAGGTCTGATAAAAATCCTGAAGGGCATCTCCTACTTGTTCCCACCGTTTCTGGTTAATAGTTCCTTCTAGGGGGAACCAAGGGCAGGTATCATGGATCTTTTTACCCTTACTCCTCGCGCTCTGAGGGATATCTTGACTCTGTCAAGGAACATTTCATGTGTACTCAAAGAGTTCCCCATTATTGGTCGACTGGATGGCTCTCCGAGTGATTTTCTCCCCCATGTAAGCCTCTGGGACATATAAACCCTGTGCCAGGTCAGCCTGAATTTTCTCGTCAACCCAGGAATTCAGGCGGAATTACTCTCTTTTTGACTCTGCCATTTACTCCCTTGCTTGCATGAAACGGTCGGTAGGTATAATTCGCCTACTCGGATCCTCACAGACGAGAAGCCCCCGTTTGCCCTCCTTCAGGTGCGCAGGACTTCCCGTGGTTGAGTCTGTGAAGTGAACGACCTTTGTTCAAAGCAAGCTCAAGGTTTTAAGAGCAGATATAATGGGAGAGAACTCGCGACAAGAAAGCCAGGCGACGATACTAATTCAAGTGATTCAGAGTTCTCATAGCCGGAGATGGGTACCCTTCACTCTTTCCCAAATCAGCAAGTGAGTGCTTATTAGTGGGCAGGAGGAATCGACCAAGAGAGCCAATAATAACAGTCGAGCAAAAGGGGTAAAATGGCCGAAACCAGTTTGGCTCAGTGGTAGAGCATCGGTCTGTGGACTGAAAGGTCCGGGGTTCGATTCCGGTCAAGGGCATGTACCTTGGTTGCGGGCACATCCCCGAAAGGGGGTGTGCAGGAGGCAGCTGGTTGATGTTTCTCTCTCATCAACGTTTCTAGCTCTCTATCTCTCTCCCTTCCTCTCTGTAAAATATCTATTTTTTTTTTTAAAAAGGGGGTGAAATGATATGAAATCTTGTTTGAAAAATTGTCTACCTACCTTACTCCGATCTGTCTCACGGCGGGTAGGACCGTGGCTATCTAAATGCCGAGTCTTCACTCGCGGGTCCTCACGGCGACTCTGGGGGTGCCTGGCCAGGGCTTCTCCGGTAGACGGTCTCGTCGGGGGTCCCCAGGATCCCCCGCATTGGACGCCAATTTGCCCCGGCCTGCGGGGCAACAATGAGGGCACGCAGAAATCACCTCAGAGAATGGAACAAACAAGGAATGTGAAGAATGGAGGCAAGACGAAGTTCCGATCAAGCCTTGTTTCTATATTGAAGCCTTGCGGTTTTTAAGAGCTCAGGAGGGGAGGAATAGGATAAGGAGTTGCCATGGGGTGATTGGTTGGGGACTGGGTATCTGTCCTTAGCTGATTGGTTATTCTGATGTGGGATTGTCATGGGGTGATTGGTTGGGGACTGGGTATCTGTCCTTAGCTGATTGGTCTGGCCTTTGGCGAGCGCGGGCTTTCTTGGCGTGTGCGGGCTCAATCAGGAAGTAGGGCTGACCAGGAAGTGAGACTGAACTCTGTTTTTATGGCTCCCGGCACCCCCCACCTGTGCACCAGGCCTCTATCCTATCTAATAAAAGAGTAATATGCAGATTGACCATCACTTCAACACACAAGATGGCTGCCCCCATGTGGTCAAAGATCCTGCCCCTATGTGGACACAAGATAGCCACCATAAGATGGCCAGCAGGCGAGGGCAGTTGGGAGGGACCAGGTCTGCAAGGGAGGGCAATTGGAGGCAATCAATCCTGCAGGGGAGGGCAGTTAGGGGTGACCAGGCCAGCAGAGGAGGGAAGTTGGGGGCAAACAGGCTGGCAGGGGAACAGTTAGACATCAATCAGGCTGGCATGGGAGTGGTTAGGGGGTTATCAGGCTGGCAGGCAGAAGCAGTTAGGGGCAATCAGGAAGGCAGGCAGGCGAGCAGTTGGGAGCCAGCAGTCCTGGATTGTGAGAGGGTTGTCTGACTGCCTGTTTAGACCCGATCCCAGTGGTTTTAGGTTGTATAAGCAGCTTATAAAACTTAATAAAAGGAAGATAAATGATCCAATAAAAATAATGGGCAATGGACCTAAATAGAATCTTTTCAAAAGAAGACAGAAGGAAGGCCAAGAGACACATGACTCGTTGAGATCGGGTCTAAACGGGTAGTTGAATATCCCTTGAGAGGTCTCAGATTGAAGAAGGTGAAGACTGGGCTGAGGGACACCCCCCCCCCCACCCCATGCACGAATTTCGTGCACTGGGCCTTCTAATCAATATATAATACTATAGGCCTTCCTTTCAATGGCTGCTGGTACCAGCTTCCCTCTGGCATGCGGGACCCAGGCTTTTCTCCAGCATCTGGGACCCAGGCTTCCCTCTGGCCACTGACAGGCACCTGGGACCGGGGCTTCCCTCGCAGCCCCAGCTTCGTCCGGAAGGTCGTCCATAAGAACATCTGGTAGGATGTCTGGTCTAATTAGCATATTATTCTTTTATCATTATAGATATATTAATATATCAGTAAACTCAAGAATAATAGTGTGTGTATATAGTGAAAAGTTGCATAACAGTATTATATTTTGTTTTTGTTTAGGGAAGATAAGAGAATAACTTTAAAAATTCTCATCACAAGAAAAAAATTATAGCCATATATGGTGATGGATGTTAAGTAGACTTGTAGTGATCATTTTGCAATATGTACAAACATTAAATCATTATCTTGTGTACCTAAAACTAATATGTCAATTATCTTATTTAAAATGACAGACAATGCACATAAAAAGTTATATAAATCCCCAACAAACACTTGGAAACACACCAATACAAATAAAATGGAAAGAATAATATTTAGTCAATCAGACAAGTAATAAATTATAATGTAGAATATGGTCTCATTATACAAAATAATATATATCAGCATGGGTTTATAGATGTGTGACTATAAGTTCAGTGTATTACATATAGAGAAAATAATCTGGAGAATAGGTATCAATAACTTAACAGAAACTACCACTGTATATGTCGGGGGCAAAAGGACAGACAGAATCATTTAAACTTCCAATATATATTTTGATATTGTTTGATTTGTCTTAAACAAAAAAAGAATTAACTGGTAATGTGATAAATACTGAAAGGGGAGGGCCTGGCCTGTAGTTCATTGGCACACACCCTTGAGCAAAACAAAGGAGTACTCATTGCATCTGAAACAGAGAAAGATATTCCCACACTATGGAACAAACTTGACACAGACTGTGTGTGGGCTCTTTTATCTCTAGGTAAGGGAGTATTCCAGGCCCAAGGTCCATTCTTCTGTGGCTGAGTGGAGGGTTAAACGACTATGCCCCTGAGACTTCCTTTCCCTACAGGCAATATAGTAGGATCACCACAGTGTGTTGAAAATTTCAGAAAGCTTTGGCATATGCAATGGAATTCATACACCTTCCTTCCACCCTCCCATTACCTCACCTTTTGCCAGGACCCCTGGAAGAGACTTTCACGCCTGCAGTTCTGACTCTGGTCACCAGGTGGCATCTTTCACCATTTAATACAGATATTTTTATCTCAATGAAAAGGCTTCCTCAGAGCAGATTATGAAATAATAAGTACTGAATGATCACAAATCTCTTTGAAAAAATTCATGTTTATAAAAAGATTTAGATGATAATCTTATTCTGCTTATTCCTGTATCTATATCTCATTAATTAATTAATGTGTGATGGGTATTTACATATCAGTGGAATTCCATAACTGCATCCCACACCTTGTTCTTGATCTATAGACCTGAAATATGAAATGTTCACAGGGAGCAAGAAGGATGTTAGTGTCTACCCTATGGTGTCTGATGTAAAATGGACTCCATTCCAAGCAAGATTGGTCCTGAGTCCTGGAAATTCAGCATCGAAGGAGAAAATCATGTGGTTAAAAACAGAGAACTTGAACCTTGGGAAATTGCTGTACCTGTAACCCACCCCTCCCTCCTCTTGCATAGCACTAATAGGCTCCTACCTTCTCTTCACAGGTCTTCACTCACAGATAGATTGCGCAGAACAAGTAACCCTTGTCAGGTTTCAATATTGCCTTTTTTCATGGCAGGAATACCTACAGCTGTTACCTTTTACTTTAGTCCTTTATTAGGTCGTGGTGGTGGATTTCCAAACCGGTTTTATACCTGCCTTATCCCTACAGGGAGGTCACTTTCCCTCGTATTGTGAGATGACATGGAGTTTCTGCTTCATGTTAAGACCTCCTCTCTCCGGTGGGAGGGCTTGGGCCTAGATCCAAGGAGACAGAAGGGAGTAGAGCCAGAGTTCTCAAAGACAAGCACAGGACTGGGACCCTTGTACAAAGAGCTAATTCTCCTGATTTAGTTAAATGGTTTGCACAGATTTCTCACATATTCACCTCCCCTCAGGATTCCTCTTAGATAGTCTGTGAGGAAAGAGGTAGTCTCATTCATTGCTGGAGACAATGTAAATTTCCTGAGGAGGGGATTTGATATTATCTAGTAAAATTACATATATATTCTTGAAATCAGAAATCACTCTTCTGACAATCTACCCCAAAGAAACAATGCAAAAAGATAAAAGGGCATAAGTGCAAAACTATTCCTTGCAGAACAATTCATACCAATAGGAGACTAGAAACACCACAGATGTCTACTAACAAGGGACTAGTTGAATAATTTAAGATATGCCTACATCCTAGAGTACTATGCAGCTTTAAAATGAGGATTCCCTCTCTAGACTGCTATGTAGTAATCTCTAAGATACATTGTTCAGTGAAAAATAAGGTGAAGAAAAATATGTAGAGCTGCTCCTATCCAATACAGTAGCCACTCACCTATTTTACATTTAATAAATCAAATTTCAATAAAATTGTAAACTCGGTTTCTCACTAGTGCTCACCAGCTTTTTAAAAAATATATATTTTATTGATATTTTACAGAGAGGAAGGGAGAGAGATAGAGAGCTAGAAACGTCGATGAGAGAGATACGTTGACCAGCAGCCTCTTGCACACCCCCTACCGGGGACGTGCCCGCAACCAATGTACATGCCCTTGACCGGAATCGAACCCGGGACCTTTCAGTCCACAGACCGACACTCTACCACTGAGCCAAACCGGTTTCTGCTCACCAGCTTTTATATCACACAGCACAGATACAGAACGGTTTCACTTCCACAGAAATGTCTATTGGACTGTATTGGTGTAGAATACGCTACCTTTTACCTCTGAACAGAACTTAAAAAACTAATATATATGCTTATTTGATTATATTTTCAGAAACTGGAAGGATAAACAAAAACTGATCAAAGTAATTGCCTATAAGAGGACAGAGGAACCGGCCACGGTGGAAGCCAATGATGTACTAGTACATATTCTCTTAAAAATACAGAATAGAACTTCTAGTTTCCAGTCCTGCATGTAAGAAGATGGAAGTTGACAATCCATTCTTTAAAAAAAACACATATATTTATTGGTTTTATAGAGGAAGGGAGAGGGAGAGAGATATAGAAACATCAATGATGAGAGAGAATCACTAATCGGCTGCCTCCTGCATGCCCCTAACCGGGTATTGAGCCCACAACCCAGGCATGTGCCCTTGACTGGAATCAAAACCAGGACCTTTCAGTTCACAGGCTGATGCTCTATCCACTGAGCCAAACCAGCTAGGGCAAAAATCCATTCTAACAAGTTAAAAAGCTGAGTAAAATATTGCTTTGTGTTTTTATCTTTACAAGGATAAATTGTCCCAGAATCCAATTTAAAAAAATCTACTGCAGAGACATGGGCTAGCTGGCTGTGTGATCTCAGAAGTTTGAAAGAACCTCTCTGGGCTTCAGTTTCCTTTTCTGTAATATGAGGAAACCAATCGTTTCTACTTCATGGGTTGTGGTTTTGAGAATTAATTCAGTTAGTACATGAAAACACTTAGAACACTGCTAGGCACACAACAATAGCTCAAAAATGGCTAACTGTTTTTAAAAAACAGAATGTGATAGCTTTATAATTTTATAGTTTGCATATGTGTTTTAAAGATTAAGTTTTACAACTGACTGATAGATCTCAGAGGGAAGGGGGTGGGGGTGAGAGGTTGGGAAGAGACTAACCAAAGAATTTATATGCATATATGCATAGCCCATGGACACAGACAATAGTGTGCTGAAGGCCTAGGGCGAGGTAGGAATGGGGTGGAGGGGGCAATAGGGGGAAAATGGGGGACATCTGTAATACTCTCAGCAATAAAGAGAAATAAAAAAAGAGTCTTACAACTGAAAATTATGCACCAACTGATGCATGTTTTAAATCTCTAGTTTTCAGCATAACCACTGTCAGGTACCCAAGTGATAATCATGAGAACATCTCTAAAGCACTTGGACCAAGTGATCTCCGGAAACAACCATTTCTGCATGTGGCTACAGAAAGGCGAGGGCGCACCCAGGATCCTGCCTTCTCCTCACATGCCCTCTGTGCACAGCCACTGCTGGTGCCCCACCACAGCACTCCCTGTCCAGGGCCACCCCATCCTCTGCACACTGCTGCAGCGCTGGCCAGTTCACCCTTGTCCCTCACCTGGAGTCTGCATGGCTCTCCTAATGGTTATCCCCACAGCTGTCTTGCTCCTGCCCAGCCCATTCTCCACACAGCAGCCAGTCACCTTCTGAGAACATGAATCAGAGCATGTCACTCCCACACTCAACCCTCCACCCTCAGAATAAACTCCTTGCAAGGCCCAGATGATGTGGCTCCTGTCTGCCCTTTGACCTCCTCTCCTACCATCTGCACTTTGCCAGGCTCCAGGCACTGGAGCTTGGTATCTCCTCCTGGAACACCTGGTGCCACGCACATCACAGGGCCAGTGACCTAAATACCTGCCAGGCCTGCTTTCCTTTTGTCATGAAGGACTCAGCTCCAATGTCACTTCCTGAGAAAGACCTTCACTGACAGCCCATCTATAACAATCCCTGTCCCCATAATTTTCTGTTTGCTTTCTTCAAAGCACTCATCCCCATATGGAATTGCCATGTTTACTGATGTGTTTATCTGCCTGTTTCCCAAGCTGGACTGGAACTCCAGGGCTCCTGCCTGTGTTGCTCTCTGTACTGTGTCCCCAGTGCTTCCTTCCATGCTTCATATATAAATCCGTGACTTAATATTACATAAAAGAACAAATTGCTACCTATTTGTTGACAGGAGCAGAGAGAGATATTTAAATCTGAGTTGCAGAAGTTGACAAGGAAATCAGATATCAAAGGATTGAAATGTTGATAAGTGTTCGTTGCAAATTCAGAGCAGTGCTTATTAAACCAGAATGAATACCAGAAACAAATGGAGATATTACTCAAAATGTACACACCTTCTCCCCACCTACCTGGTTCTGATTCAGCAGACCTAGAGTAGACTGAGAAATCTGGAATTTTTACACGCACTCACTGATGATTTCAATGAAGTGGTCTGAGGACCACACTTGGAGGAATCCTTACTTAAACAGCTGACATTTGTGTAACATTAATTTATGTCTACCATGCAGAGTTCTATAGTATCTGAGGTGTCTCTGTTAATATAATTACTCAAAAGTGCACCGGTCCTCCCCTCCCTCCTAAAACCACAGCTTGCTTTCCTACCTGGATCAGACCTAAGCTCCACAATGTCCCTGCAGCACTGGGTACTGTTACCTGTTGAAGAGAAGACACCGGAGGAAAGGGTAGTGACTCACCTGAAGGGTCCCAGGGATGGGAATCCTCACTCGCTCCAGGAGCCTGTCTAGCACACTCGACATCACACCTGGTCCTTCTCCATCAGCTCCTGTTGCTGAGGCTCAGAGTGCACACCCTCTCCTGAGGTTTCACAGGAGGGAGAGTCAGGGGATAAGACAACACATGGACAGAGAGGAGTCGAGAGAGGTCGGGAAAGGGCAGGCAATGCAGGGAAAGGGGGTGAGGGTGTGGTTCCTGTGCCCATTCAGTTCACTGGAGGCTGTGCAATGATGCTTTGCCTCTTCCCCAACTGATCATACCCCACTTCCCCTCGTGGCAGTGGCACTGAAGCTCACACATCGTGGAAAGTGGGCTCACCCCTGCTTGCTGTTACATGTCCCAGTGCTCTCTCTGGTAGTCATGCTATGATGCTAATGCCAGGGGCATCACACTGACAGAATAAAGGTGGCAAAATAAGAATAGAGAAATAAAATTTGGTGAGGGCATATTGATGCCACACATTGTAGGTTGTTGTTTTCACACTTTTCTGTTCAATTTCTCAAAGTGATGCTCTGAGGTGGGCATCATTACTTCCTTTGACATATGACGAGATGGGCTCACAGAGCAAAGTACTTGCTCAAAGACGTCTAGGGAAATATCAAGTGGACATAGAGGCCTTCTTGAAGGACCTTATACTGGCTGATTCTGCGACAACTGGAGCATCAAAATCTGTAATAATAATAAAAAAGTATAACTCTTTGACCTTAATAGGAATCTATGAGTCACAGTGATATAAATAAAACTTGAATAAATACATAAATAATTGAATAATAAGGGAGAAAGGAAAGCTCTATCCTAATAAATCTAGAAGGAATGAGGAATAAGAAAAAGCAACACTTGACAATTGCCATAGTAACGATTGAGGTAAGAGTCCTGAACAGATGCTCAGTCTGTATCAACTCCCACATCAGGCACTAAGTCACCATGGTAACCATGCTGGTCATGGAAAGCTGGAAAAAATTGGTTCCTAACATGTGCTGGAACAGAACAGTTCTAACATAGCACACAGAAATTAACTGCAAATATTCCTCACAGTAAGTGTCCCTGGAAGCTTCAGTATATACTAGTACAAGTACATTCATGCATAATGCTCTTTATTTCCCTTTCTGTCTCTCTTACTAACCAAACTCCCAGGAATTCATTGTGGATGGATTTACTGTGAGGTTGGAAAAAAAAACAACCAAAGAGACAAAAAAAAAAAAACACACCTCAAAATTCAACAGATTTAATTCTAACTATATATGTTCTTTCAGTGACAGGGATAGAGCGTCAGCCTGCAGACTGAAAGGTCCCAGATTTGATTCCAGGTAAGGACTCTTATCGTGGGCACATCCCCAATAGGGGGTGTGCAGGAGGTAGCTGATCAATGTTTCTCTCTCATCGATGTTTCTAACTCTCTATCCCTCTCTCTTCCTCTCTGTAAAAAATCAATAAGATATATATTTTAAAAAGATATGAGAGACAAAAAAGAAGAAAAATGGATAAAAGCTGATTGAGAAATACATGTTATGCATCAATTATCTTTTCTATCCCAGAGTAGCCTGTGCCTTCAAACAAAAATATTCCTCAATATCTATTGCTATACATTTGGCTGCTGACAATTCAGTGAAAATATAAACATTAGCAATTGTAATAAAAAATAATGGCTGTAAAAGTACCATAAAAAGTATGGAATTTCCCTGGCTGATTTGGCTCACTGGATGGAGTTTCGGCCTGCGGACTGAAGTCCCGGGTTTGGTTCAGGCCAAGGGCACATGCCAATGTTGCAGGCATGATCTCCAGTGTGGGGCAAGCAGGAGGCAGCCAATTGATGATTCTCTCCCATCATCGACGTTTCTATCTCTCTATCTCTCTCCCTTCCTCTCTGTAAAATATCAATTAAAATATGTTTTAAAAATAATAATAAAATAAAGTACATTAAAAAAAACCCCACACAAACTCATGGACACAGACAACAGTATGATGATTACCAGAGGGAAAAGGAGTTGGGGAAGATAGGAGTGGATAAAGATGGGATAAATGGTGATGGAAAGAGACTTAAGTTGGGGTGGTGAACACACAATACAATATACAGATGATGTATTACAGAATTGTACACCTGAAACCTATATAATTTTATTAACCATTGTCACCCCAATAAATTAAAAATAATAATAGCAGCACAGTTTACAATAGCTAAGATTTGGAAACAGCCTAGGTGCCTGTCAGCAGATGATTAGATAAAAAAACCATGGTACATCTACACAATGGAATACTATGCTGCCATAAAAAGAAGGAATTCTTATCATTTGCAGCAACGTGGATGGAATTGGAAAACATTATGCTGAGTGAAATAAGCCAGTCAATGAAAGAAAAACACCACATTACCTCACTCATTTATGGATAATAAAGAAGATTATAAACTGATGAATGAAAGGATAGGTACAGAGACAGTAAAAGAAACAGACTGTCAAATTATAGCAGGGAGGGTAGGGAGATCTGGGGGAGATAAGCGATCAACCGAAGGACTTGTATGCATGCATATAAGTACAATCAATGGACATAAAACTCTGGGGAGGGAGGGCATGTATGGGATTGGGGGTGGGGTGGGGATTGGTAAGGTATGTACACATATAATACCTTAAGTAAAAAAATGATAAAATAAATAAATAAAATGAGGCTCATTACAGTAAAAAATAAATTTTAAATAATAATTATCATTAACATTTTTAAAAGACCGAAATTTATATGGATACCCGATGTTTACACAGATCAAAACCAGTTTTGAAAAAAGCCCATTCAAGGTCTAATCTTTTCAACAAATGGTGCTGAACAGTGGATATCCTTATACAAATAAATTAACTCTGACTCATAAATGTACTGCATAGAAAATACAACTCAAAATGGATCTTAGACCTAAATATATAAAATATAAAGTATAAAGAAATGTCTTGAAGAAAATGCTTGTGCTCTTGGGTTAAGTAAGTAATGTCTTTCTTATATATGACAACAAAGCAAAATCTAAACTGTATAGGAACATACACATAAATAGGACTTCCTGAAAATTAAACAAAAACAGATCCAGAGACAGAGAAGCATCAATCAGACCGTCAAACCTTAGAGGGAAGGTAGGGGAGGGTGGGGGTATAGGGAAGAGATCAATCAAAGGTCTTGCATGCATGCATATAAGCCTAACCAATGGACACAGACACCAGGGGAGTGAGGGCATGAGTGGGGGAGAGGGGAGGCAATGGAGGGATAATGTCAGATATGTAATACAATAATCAATAAAGGAGAAAAAAACACCTTCTCTTCAAAAGACACTGTTGAGAGAATGGAAAGATCAGCCAAAGACTGGGAAAAATATTTGCACATCATATATCTGACAAAAGGCTTGTATCCAGGATACAGAAAATCTCCCCAAAGGCAATAAGAAACCACCAAACACTTCACTAAATAAATAGGTAGATGATTTTAACAGACTCTTTACCAAGAATATACAAATAGCAAGTAATCACATGGAGAGACGCTCAACATCCTTACTTATTCAGAAAATGTAAATGAAAACTGCAATGAGACACCAATACACTTCCGTGAGAATTACTAAAATTAAAAAGGTTGAACACATCAAGCATGGGCAAGGTTGTGGAAGATAGAACTCTCATACACTGCTGTAGAGAATGAAAAATGGAAGCATCTTAACAATGTTAAGCTTACATCCACTTTAGGACCCAGCTATTGCACTATTAGTATTTACCTGAGAGAAAGAAAGAATATGTCCATGCAAAGACATGACACAAATGTTTATAGCACCTTTACTTAAAAGAGCCTCAAATTGAAAACAACTCAACCACCCAGCAAAAGCTGGATGGTAAACAAATTATGGTATATCCATATAATGGAATACTACTTAGCCATAAAAAGGAAATATTCAAGCATGCAACAATGTGGATAAATCTAAAATAGGTTGAATATAAGAAGACAGAAGAAAACATTCCGCATTATTCCACTTATATGAAATTATAGGAAATGAAAATTAACTACTGTGATGCAAGATCAGTGGTTGTCTAAAAACAGGGAAGGGTGGGAGAGACAGAGGCTGGATTTAGTTAAACAAGATTACAACAAAGGGGCAGAAAAAGGTTCTGGCAGTGATGGCTATGTTCACAACCTTGACTATAATGGTTTTACAATGTATATATATCCCACAACTTGGTAAATCAAATACTTCAAGTATGTGCAGTGTATTTGGATACCAATCATACCTCAATAGAACGTTTAAATTGTATTTTTCTAAGTCATATATTAACAGATTCACACTATATCTTATCAAATTGATACAGAATACATATGTCAAAAACTGAAATAACCATTTGAAATGATGCATCTAAATATTTAGGAAAAGTTGATGCATATTTCCATCTTAAGTACAGAAATGAAAATGTTACTCTGGACAAAATAATCAGTGATATTTAAGAATATTACATGCTTCTTTTTTTTAAAAAAACAGAACATGGCTATATATTATAGCACAGGACAAACTTTAGGATAATTGTTATTTTGAAAATGAAAATCTTTTTTCAATATATTTTATTAATTTTTTATAGAGAGAAAGGGAGAGGAATAGAGAGTTAGAAACATCGATGAGAGAGAAACATCGATCAGCTTCCTCCTGCACACTCCCCACTGGGTATGTGCCTGCAACCAAGGTACATGCCCTTGACCAGAATTGAACCTGGGACCCTTGAGTCCACAGGCGAATGCTCTATCCACTGAGCGAAACTGGATAGGGCAATGATAAATCTTTTTTTTTTTTTTTACCTCTTTTAACTAACAGTAAAATTTCCTGATTCTATACAGTTTCACTATAGAGTGGATAAAAACCTGGCTACCTACAAAGAATTCATATTATAATCTCACAATACCTTGGAAAGAAAACCCTTACATATTCAATACCCATCTGATGGTACTGATGGGAATAACGGATTACTATTTATATATATCAAAACATATGTATATGTATTGCCCAACCATGATACATATCTAGGTCTTTCCTCAAGCTGGACACTTTATTGCTTTTAGACAAAGAAGGCTTCTCTAAGATGGGCCTAAGATAAGCCCTTAGCCGCTGATGGACTAAAATTCCACGTGCTCAACCTCTTTCCCTAGGATGACATTCTGCCCCACCCCCATGAGAACAAAGCAGCTTCTCTACTTTGGGGCTGGTTTGGACCCTCACAGGAGCGATTCCACTGCATGCTTTGACCAGAGCTATGAACTCACTGGAGCCAGGGGTCCGGTCCCACTACGGAGGTGAAGTGTTGGGGTCTCCTGAGGACTGCTGTCCTGGAACCTGGAGTAGAAGCCTCAGCAGCCACCTGGACACAGATCTTCAGAGCCTGCGTCCTTCGGACCCTGACAGGGGCTGGGCCACCGGCACGAGGAGCTGCGTGGGGAGAGACAGATCCAGCATCACTATGCTGTCGTGGTGTAACTGCGTGCCGCGCACTGGGTTAGTGACAATGACACGTCCAAGTGGGTAGTGGTCCTAGCGACCAGATGTCGTAATGGGCTGCTCACAGGGCCTTTTCTCCCCTCCCCTCCTCTGTCCCCTACCAGCCAAGCTGAAAATGAGTAGGGAGTGGCCTGAATCCATACAGGCAGCAGACCCCGCAAGAACCACTGGGCCATCTCATCAACAGCCATTATTAATAGTTCATTCTTGTTTATACTATGATGTGTCATCTCTGCACATTCACAGCCACCCTGTGGGTTAAACATTTTATCCCTGGTTCACTCACAGAGGGGGCAGCTGGGGTCATAGAAGAGTCCTTACCGGGCTTACCTCCCGCACCCCTGCCTTTATTTTTTTGAAATGCATTTTTATTGATTTCAGGAGAAAGAGAGATAAAAACATCAATGATAAGAGAGAATCATTCATCGATTGGCTGCCTACTGGGGATCGAGCCCACAACTGGGGCACTAGAATCTAACCTTGGACCCTTCAGTCCACAGGCCAATCAGCTATCTACTGAGCCAAAGCAGCTAAGACTACACCCCTGCCTTTAGATGAAAAGTAGCTCCCGGACACCCCTGAGGCAGGAAACCACACTCACTGGTACTGGCTGAGACCAAATGACCAATCTCCTATGAAAATGCTGAGGCACCAAGTCTCAAAAGGAGAAAGAAAACACTTAAATCTCATGCTTTTGTCTCCTTACACCCTAGGACAGATTGGCCCCCACCATGGGGACCACACCCTCAGCTAAAGACAAACACCTGAAGGTGAGGCCTGCTTTTCTTGCCAGGTCACGTCAGTCTTTATTAAGAAGTCTCACTCTGGTTGGTATTCCAGTGGTTAAAGAATTGCCCAGGCACTGAAGGACTGCAGGGTCTATCCGGGCCCTGGTTAGGGCATGCTCAGAAGGCAACAAATCAATGTCTCTCTTTCACATTGACGATTTTCTCTCTTCTCTCTTGACTCTATATCTCTGCCTCTGTCTCTTTCTCTCCCTCACTCCCTCTCTCCCTCCTCCTCCCTTTCACTCTCAAAATCAATGAAAAAAATATCATAGGGAGAGGATTAACAGCAGAAAGCCTCAAGGTCACCACATTGACGTCAGGTTTCTATGGCAACCGTGACATGAATCCAAGTTCTTCATACCGGAAATGCCTCCCATACCCCTCCACCCGCCTCACTCTTATCTGAAAGCAGAACACCTTAGATTTTCAGACCACCTTGTGAGAAAGACAGCTCTTTAGAAGCCCTAGACTGGGACCAGGGCGATTATCAGAACTCTGCCAACATTTTGGAACAAATCATGTCCCTGTTCTCAGGAATTTTGGGCTTTAAAGAGGCAAAATAAAATAAATAAAATAAAATAAAAAGACAGTAGGGGAGTATACCAGCACAGAGACCCAGGGCATATCCTAGGGTTCTTAGAGATGGGCTAGCCTAGGAAGAACATGTAAAATCACAGACTATTCTAAGCAGTTGGTTATTTGTGGCAGAGAACTAGGAAACTATGTAATCATGTGACTAAACGACCAAGATACAAAACTAAAAAATATAATTTAAGGAAGCTCTTGCCCTGGCAGGTTTGGCTCAGTGGATAGAGCATTGGCCTATGGACTGAAGGGTACCGGGTTCCATTATGGTCAAGGGCACATGCTGGGGTTACAGGCTCAATCCCCAGTAGGGGGCGTGCAGGAGACAGCTAATCAATGATTCTTTCTCATCATTGATGTTTCTCTCTCTCCCCCTCTCCCTTCCTCTCTTAAATGTATATATATATTTGTTTGTTTGTTGTTGTTTTTAAAGAAATCTCAGCTATTTCAGGGAGTCAGGTCTAAAATATCATGTGGTCAGCATAAATCTAGTCAGATGAGCCAGACACTGGTTTATCCTGAGGAATTCTTATCCACCATTTCTGATACTTTCTTGCATGTGGATACTATTCTAGGCCCTCTCCAAACTCAGTTTCTCTTTTGCAGGAAGGGCTTATCTGATTGGTGAGGTTGGAAGGACAAAAGTGGTGTTGCACAGCCTAGACTTTGAAACTCTTCAAGCAATCTTCCCACTGGAAGCTCTGTTCAGCTCTGCCCTCAGGGGTGTGTGTACATTTCTTCCTTTTTTGTGTGTCTCAATGGCTCACCAATTATTCCTATGTTAATGCTTCAAAATGCTTGTGTCTTTATTGCTCCCGCCATCAATATACTCTTGCCCCATGTGTGTGCTGTAGACCAACTAAGAAATATGAAAAAAAATAAAAAGGTTAAGAAGAATATATCATAGATAGATTATGGCGCCATTTTGGAGAGGCCGCAGGAGCCGTGGTGTCGCTGTGGGTCCGTTCTGGGGGTGCGGGGCTAGGTGGGAAGGCCTGCTCTGGAGTCCATGCCTTTCATCGTCCCTTGTCCGGAGGTGGTGTGATTCGTGGCCTGGTAGGGAACAGAGACTGTCACATCTACGTGGGTGACTTACCTCCAGACATTCGAACCGAACACATCGAGGACGTGTTCTACAAAGATGGCGCTATTTGCCACATCGATCTCAAGAATCACCTCGGAGGACCACCCTTCGCCTTCATTGAGTTCGAGAACGAGCGAGACGCGGAGGACGTGGTGTATGGTCGCTACGGCCGTGATCACGATGGATACTGTCTGCGGGTCGAGTTCTGAGGCGTCGGTGGGGGTGGAGATGGCAGAGCACCCCGAGACCACTATGGCCCCCCATCAAGGTGATCTGAAAACAGAATGGTTGTCTCTAGACTGCCTCCAAATGGAAGCCGGCAGGAGTTGAAGAATCACATGCGTGAAGCAAGTGATGTATGTTACGCTGAAATTTACCAAGATGGCACTTGGTGTCGTGGAGTTTGTAGGGAAAGAAGATATGATCTATGCTGTTCAAAAACTGGATAACACTAAGTTTAGATCTCATGAGGGAGAAACTGTCTACATCTGGGTTAAGGTTGATGTGCCCAGAAGTCCAAGTTATGGAAGATCTCGATCTCACTGTAGCAGAAGCAACATCAGGAGTGGCAGTTACTCCCCAAGGAGAAGCAGAGGATCACCATGCTATTCTCCCCATCATAGCAGATCTCGCTCTCCTACATAAGATAATTGATGACACTTTTTGTAGAACCCATGTTGTATACAGTTTTCCTTTACTCGGTACAATTTTCCATTTTTTAAATTCAAGCTGTTTTGTTCAAAATGGGCTAACGTGTTTGTTATGCCCAGATTTCATGATCCCCAAAGACCACCAGGGAGCTGAGTCTGATGCAATAGCAGAAAGCCTGTATTAGGACTAGTCTGAGCTCTGTCCCACTTACACCAACAGCGGCATGGTGGAAGAGAGCTAACTTCAACAGATCAAAGGGGCAAAGGTAATATATGTACACAGATAATAATTTAATAAAAAATATTTTTAAAAAAGAAAAGGGTTTTATAGGGGTAGTGATGTCACTGCTTTGGCTGACCTCGATTGGCTGGGTGAGGGCTAGGGTCCAGTTACAAAATGGACCCCACCCTGCCCTATCATTCCCCCCTTGTCTTATGTGCATGAGTCAAATCATTAACTCATTCCACTTCCTTTAAGGACATTCGCTGTTCTGTTCTTGCTCTCCAGTCCCTTAGCATATCTAGCCTTACTTAGCCCTGGACTTTCTCACTGGCTAGTAAAAACATTATTACAGGAGAGGGAAAATAGCAGAAGAACAGGTAGGCAGGTTCTGAGCCTTGTCTCCAAGAAGAAAGAGACCCTCCCAGGTGAGGGTCGCGCTGGGAGGGCTGGTCAGCAAGCCAAGAGACAGGAGAACACAGGGGAAACTGGGGGTCTGCTGATCAGAGTGCCCCTGAAAGTTAAGCACCCACAGCTGGGTCTCTTCCCTGAGCTACCTACGGGCGCGGACGGGGAAATCTCACCATCTTGAAGGGAAAAGGTTTGGGTCAGAGGCCTGAATATCAACAGCCGCAATGACCACCAAGCAGCTATGAGCCCCAGAACACTGATCACAGTCAGCGTGAACACTTGGACTCAAAGGAGCGCTCCACCCCAAGGCGAAAAGGTCAGATTTCTTGGAGATCCAGTGAGTCCCCCGCGGAGCAGCAGCGGAAGACAGGCCTGCGCGTGACAAGTGCAGAGGCTGGAGGACTGGACCGGGGTTTAAAAGAAACCCCTGGGTTATGGGCTGGTGGCGCCCCTGGCTGTGGACAGGGCTCCTAAGTGGGGGGATATCTAAGGAGCAACACGATCTGACTCTGAGGCATATCTAGAGAGTTACAGGGGAGTGCGGTCGGCTTGGTCCTGCCCCCCACCTCCACCCCTCCACAGATCAGGGAAACAGAGAGGGGGAAAAAGCTATAAAGGCTTCATAGCCTTGGAAGTCAACCCAGAAACACTGCCACCCAGAGGCTAAACCACATATGGACTCTAGACCTCCTTAAAAATCAGGACTTTATTACAACACTGAGGATCAGTGAAACACAGGGAACTGCAATTACAGCCCAGACTTAGCGTGCCAGACAGAACAACAGAGAAAGTGAATGACCGTCATTAATGCAAATTTTATTTAATTTTTAATTGTTTTTTTTTATTTAGGTTAGTTGCAACGTTTACTTATATAAGAAATTATTTTTTTGTCTTCCCTCACTTGATTTTTCCCTTTTAATTAATTCATTTTTATATGTAATCAACATTATTACTACTACTATTTTATCTTTTTTTCCTTTCTTTTATTTTATAAATCTTTATTAATCAGATAATTGTTTCTCCTTTTTCTCCCCCAAAGCTCCCTACCACCCAGTTCCTAACCCACCCTCTGCCTTACCACCTCTCCCCCCCATTGTCTTCATCCATTGGTTATACGATTTCAATCCAGTCTCTCACTGCTCCCCCACCCCCTTATCCCCCTGATCATTATCAGTCCACTCCCTTTCTTTGCCCCTGACTCTACTATATTCATCAGTTTATTCTGTTCCTCAGATTTTTTTCTTCTCTTTTCCTTTTTGTCCGTATATGAATTTCAAGTAGGACACTCTCTGCCATTTGTTTTTGTAGGGAAATATAACAAAGTGTTCTATAGCAAATGGCTGCAGACTGTACAAATGTCTCAGGAACACACGAATAGAATCCGCTCCTCCTCTGGTTCATATCACCCCTCCAGGACACACTGCTCCTCCGGGTCACATGACTCCCCGGGTCCCACCACTCCCCTGGTGCACACGGCTCTCCCGGAGCACACAGCTCTCCTGGGGCACATGGCACCCCAGGTCCCACCGCTAACCTGGGGAGCACGGCTCCCCCGGGGCACACGGCTCCCTCTGGTCCCAACGCTCCCCTGGGACACACGGCTCCCCCGGGTCCCACCGCTCCCCCAGGGCACACGTCTTCCCCAGATCACACCACTCCCCTGGGGCACGCGGCTCTCCAGAGTCCCACTGCCTCCCCCCGGAGCACATGGCTCCCCCGGATCGTTTTCATCTTATTTTCTTTTGTTTATTTTTATTATTATTTTTAAGTGTCATATTA
This sequence comes from Vespertilio murinus, assembly GCA_963924515.1. Lineage (NCBI taxonomy): Eukaryota > Metazoa > Chordata > Mammalia > Chiroptera > Vespertilionidae > Vespertilio > Vespertilio murinus. Next base: position 39,645,100 of record OZ004710.1, read on the forward strand.
TTTTCCTTTATTTATTATTCTTCCCCACTTCGGGATTACTATTCTACCTTTCCTTCTCCAACACTTTATTCTATCTCAACCCTACCTTTATGCCACGACTCTCTTCCTAACACTTTCCCTTTGGTGTCCTGCTTATCTTAACCCTTTACTGCTCTAGATCTTCCCTACTCTTTCTGTTTACCCCCTACTAAAATTTCACCCGACCTGTGTATATTTAATTTTGAACCCCCTGCTCCAAGCCCATTCACACCTACCTTGTCGCTGTCCTAAAAAAGAAAACACACAACTAAACACACACACACACACACACACACACACACACACACACACACACAAAACAAAACAATCTTTCTCTCTACCCCTTTGTAGTTGCATGTTGAATGTTAACTATATCACAGTTTTAAGCTTTTTGGTAAGATTGGTTTGCTTATTCTTTTTGTTTGATTGTATGTTTTTGTTAGCTGGGTTCTAGTCACCTTTATCAGAGGATATTAATATCGCAAACACATTTATGTTCAGTGCCTTGTGTGTTGTACCTGGCTGTGTTGTATTTTGTGCCGTTAAATCAAAGCAGGAGAGAGAGAACTACATAACCAGACTTCCTAAAAAGAGAGATCATGGGGAGGCAAAGAAACAACCCGCCTATGAAAGAAAATCAGGCATCACCAGAAAAGGAAGTAAACGAATTAGAGGCAAGCAACCTACCAGAGTAAGAATTCAGAGTAATGATCATAAAATGGCTAAAAAGAATGGAAGACAAATTTCACAATATGAGAAAGAACCAAGAGGAAATGAAGAGGAACCAAGAGGATCTGAAGAAGAACCAAGAGGAAATAAAGATGAACGAAGAAGAAATGAAAAATGACATGGCTACTATGAAGAACTCAATAGAAACCATCAAGAGTAGACTAGAAGAAGCAGAGGACTGCATCAGTAAGCTAGAAGACAAGATGGAAAAAAAATACCCAATTAGAGCAGCTGCTAGAAAACAAAATTAAAAAACAGGAGGAGAGCCTACGGGAGCTTTGGGACAATACAAAACAAATCAATATTAGGATAATAGGGGTTACAGAAGAAAAGGAAACTGAAGAAGACATGGAAAATGTATTTCAAGAAATAATGACAGAAAACTTTCCTGAGATAGGAAAGAAAAACCCCACATAAATCCAAGATTCTTGCAGAGTCCCAAACAAAATGAATCCTAAAAGACCGATACCAAGGCACATAATAATTATATTGTAAAACACCAATGACAAAACAAGAATCTTAAAAGCAGCCAGAGAGAGACAGAAAGTTACATATAAAGGAACTTCCATCAGACTAGCAACTGATTTTTCAACAGAAACTCATCAGGCCAGAAGGGAATGGGATGAAATATACAAAGTCATGCAAAGGAAAGGTCTGAACTCAAGAATACTGCCAAAGCCGGTTTGGCTCAGTGGTAGAGCATCGGTCTGTGGACTGAAGGGTCCCGGGTTCGATTCCAGTCAAGGGCATGTACACTGGTTGCGGGCACATCCCCGGTGGGGGGTGTGCGGGAGGCAACTGGTCAATGTTCCTCTCTCATAGACATTTCTAGCTCTCTATCTCTCTCCCTTCCTCTCTCTAAAATATCAATAAAAATATTTTTTTTAAAAAAAAGAATACTATAGCCAGAAAGGCTATCAATCAAAATTGAAGGTGAAATCAGGAGCTTCACAGACAAAAAAAGACTAAAGGATTTTATCTCCAATAAACCAGCAATTCACGAAATGCTGAAGGGTCTACTGTAAAAATAAAGAAATACGGAGCGAAGAAGGAAAACAGTGGTGTAGAATAAAAATGGAATCAAATACCTACCTATCAATAATAACTCTAAATATAAATGGTTTAAATTCTCCAATCAAAAGACATAGGGTAACAGATTGGATAAGAAAGCAAGACCCATACATCTGCTGTCTACAAGAAACACACTTCAGAAAACAAGACACCCACAGACTGTGGGTGAAGGGATGGAAAAAGGTTTTTCAGGCGAATGGAAATGAAAAAAAAAAAAAAAAAAAAAAAAGCTGGGGTAGCAATACTTATATCTGACAAATTAGACCTCAAAGTGAAGGACATAACAAGAGATAAGGAAGGCCACTTCATAATACTAAAGGGAGCAATCCAACAAGAAGAAATAACCCTGGTAAACATATATGCACCCAATACAGGTGCACCCAAAAAACATTTTAAAAACTGCTGGAGGACATTAAGGGAGAGATTAATAGCAATAAAATCATAGTTGGATATTTTAATACCCCACTATCACCTTTGGACAAATCATCTAAACAAAAAATCAGCAAAGAAATATAAATCCTAAATGAGTCACTAGAGCAGATGGAATTAATTGACATCTTCAGAGCATCCCACCCCAAAGCCACAGAATATACATTCTTCTGAAGTGCACTTGGGTCATTTTCAAAGATAGACCACATGTTGGGACATAGGCAAAGTCTCTTCAAATTCAAGAAGATAGAAATCTTAACAAGCATGTTCTCAGATCATAGTGGCATAAAATTGGAAATCAACTACAATAAAAATAATCCAAAGAAATTAAACACATGGAGACTAAATATCATGCTATTGAACAAGGACTGGGTTACCAGAGAAATCAAGGAAGAAATTAAAAACATCATGGCAACAAATGACAATGAAAACACAACAATCCAAAATCTATGGGACACAGAAAAAGCAGTTTTGAGAGGGAAGTTCATATCTCTACAAGCCTATTGCAAAAAACAAGAAAGAATGGTAACAAATTATCTAACCCTACAACTCAAAGAGTTAGGAAAAGAACAGCAAGAAAAGCCCAGTGTAAGCAGAAGGAAGGAAATAATAAAAATCAGAGCGGAGATAAATGACATAGAGACAAAAGAAACAATACATAAGATCAACAAAACCAAGAGCTGGTTCTGTGAAAGGATAAACAAATTGATCAACCTCTAGCAAGACTAACGAAGAAACAAAGAGGGGGGACCCAAATAAACAAAATCAGAAATGAAAGAGGTGAAATAACAACAGACCCCACCGAAATACCAAGGATTGTTACAAAATACTACGAACAACTCTATTCCAACAAACTGGACAACCTGGAGGAAATGGACATATTCCTAGAAAAATTTAACCTTCCAAAACTCAATCAGGAAGAATCTAAAAATCTCAATAGACCAGTGACATGGGAAGAAATTGAAACAGTCATCAAAAAGTTTCCAGCAAACAAAAGCCCAGGGCCAGATGGCTTCACAGGAGAGTTTTACCAGACATTCAAGGAAGAACTAAAACCTATGCTCCTCGGACTTTTCCAAAAAAGTTCAAGAGGAAGGAACACTTCCAAACTCCTTTTATGAAGCCAGCATCACCCTAATACCAAAATCAGATAAAGACAACACAATGAAAAATAATTACAGGCCAATATCCCTCATGAACATAGATGCCAAAATACTCAACAAAATTCTAGCAAATCGGCTCCAGCAGTACATCAGAAAGATCATACACCATGACCAAGTAGGATTTATTCTGGGAATGCAAAGATGGTACAATATCTGCAAATCAGTAAACGTGATACATCACATAAACAAATTGAGAGATAAAAATCATATAGTCATATCAATCGACGCAGAAAAGGCATTTGATAAAATACAACACCCTTTCCTGATAAAAACTCTCAACAAGGTGGGAGTACAAGGATCATACCTCAACATAATAAAAGCTATGTATGATAAATCCACAGCCAACATAATGCTCAATGGGCAAAAACTAAAATCATTTCCTCTAAGAACAGGAATAAGACAGGGATGCCCACTCTTACCACTCCTGTTTGACATAGTACTGGAACTACTCCCCATTTCAATTAGACAAGAAGAGGAAATAAAAGACATCCAAATTGGAAAAGAAGGAGGAAAGTTTTCCCTATTTGCAGATGACCTGATATGGTACATAAAAAACCCAAAAGACTCCTTCAAAAAACTAATAGACTTAATAAATGAATTTGGCAATGTAGCAGGATACAAAATCAATGCCAAGAAATCTATGGCATTTTTATACACCAATAGTGAAGTTACAGAAACAGAGACTATAAAAAGCAATCCCATTTACCATCACACCAAAAAAATTAAGATACCTAGGAATAAACTTAACTAAGGAGGTAAATGACCTATACGTAGAAATCTACACCACACTGAAATAAGAAATAGAGGAACATGCAAACAGATGGAAGAACATACCATGTTCATGGATTGGTAGAATCAACATCATCAAAATGTCCATACTTCCCAAAGCAATATATAAGTTCAATGCACCCCCCATTAAAATACCAACGGCATACTTCACAGACCCAGAAAGAAGTCTCCAAAAATTCATTTGGAACAATAAAAGACCCCGAATAGCCTCAGCAATATTGAGAAAGAAGAGTAAAGTAGGAGGGATCTCTATACCAGATTTAAAGCTGTATTACAAAGCCACTGTTCTCAAAACAGCCTGGTACTGGCACAAGAACGGACATATAGATCAATGGAATAGATTAGAGAATCCAGATATCAACCCAAATCACCATGCTCAATTAATATTTGACAAAGGAGGCATGAGCATACAATGGATTCAAGACAGTCTCTTCAGTAAATGGTGTTGGGAAAACTGGACAAATACATGCAAAAGAATGAAACTAGATCACCAACTTACACCATACACAAAAATAAACTCAAAATGGATACAGGAATTAAACATAAGATGAGAAACCATAAAAATATTAGATACATCCACAGGCAGCAAAATCTCAGATGTATGCCTAAAGAACTTCTTCACTGATACTAATCTTAGGGCAATGGAAACTAAAGATAAAATTAATAAATGGGACTACATCAAAATAAAAAGCTTTTTTACAGAAAAAGAAACCATCACCAAAACAACAAGAAAACCCATTGTATGAGAGAACATATTTGCAAATGATACCACTGATAAAGGTTTAATCTCCAACATCTACAGACAGCTTATACAACTCAATAAAAGAAAAATAAATGAGCCAATTAAAAAATGGGCAATGGACCTAAATAGAATCCTCTCAAAAGAATACAGAAGGAAGGCTAAGAGGCACATGAAAACATGTTCAAAGTCACTAATTATCCGAGAGATGCAAATCAAAACAACAATGCGGTACCATCTCACACCTGTCAGAATGGCCAACATCAACAAATCAACAAACAGCAAATATTGGCGAGGTTGCGGAGAAAAAGGAACCCTCTTGCACTGCTGGTGGGATTGCAGGTTGGTGCAACCACTGTGGAGAACAGTATGGAGCTTCCTCAAAAAACTGAAAATGGAACTCCCATTTGACCCAGTAATCCCACTACTAGGAATATACCCCAAGAAACTATAAACACCAATCAGAAAGGATATATGCACCCCTATGTTCATAGCAGCTCAATTTGCAATAGCTAGGATTTGGAAACAGCCTAGGGACCCGTCAGCAGATGTTTGGATAAAAAAACTATGGTACATCTACACAACGGAATACTATGCTGCCATAAAAAAGAAGGAATTCTCATCATTTGCAGTAACCTGGATGGAATTGGAGAACATCATGCTGAGTGAAATAAGCCAGTCAATGAAAGAGAAACACCACATTACCTCACTCATTTATGGATAATAAAGAACATTATAAACTAATGAACAGAAAGATAGATATAGTGACAGTAAAACAAGCAGACTGTCAAATGACAGCGTGGAGGGTAGGGAGATCTGGGGTATATAAGAGATCAACCGAAGGACTGGTATGCATGAATATAAGTACATCCAATGGACAGAAAACTCTGGGCAGGGAGGGTATGCGTGGGAGGTGGGGGGGCCAGTGGTAAGCTATGTACCCATATAATACCTTAATAAATTTTAAAGAAATGAAAAAAAAAATAAAGTGACACAGGTCTTGGTTAAAAATACAAAAACATTATTACAGTTACCAAGACCCTTTATACTACAGTTCCCATCAGTACTGTCCTCACTGAAGTCCTGTTCCCTTCCTACAGGCATCAAGTCTCCTCCTGGCCTGCATGGAGTCCAGGCTAGGGATCTCACGGGTGAGGTCGCTGGTTGCCAGGATTCAGGCCATTTTCTGATGCAGGAACTGGGAGTCGTGTAACCAGGTCTGGGTGCCGTCCACTTCAACAGCTGTGGGTGTACTCAGGATAACCTTTTGGGGTGAGTCCTTGGGCAGTGAACTTGTTTACCCATACTGAGTTTCTGGGCTAGAAGGTGTGTACAGGGTCTGCGTTGGGCACTGTCAGTGCATCTGGAACAAGTTTATGGGTGGCTCCCTGGGTAAACTGCAGAGCCTGTAAAGACTTGAATAAGGGAATAATTATGAATTCCAGCTTTCAGTTTCTCCCTGACCCTGGGAAGGATGGAGGGAGTTTTACCATACATGATCCCCAAAAAGGGGAACCCGTCCCAGTAGAGGGTACACCTGGCCCATAAGAGGTTGAAGGGCAGGAGGTTGGTCCAATTTTCACCATTTTTTAGTACAAAATTTAATCTCTGAAATCCACCTCCCAATGCTCTCCTAGGGAATTTCCCTGGGGCCTGATTCCCAGAGGGACCTTTTTACTTTAAATCTTAGCATTTTCCTGTGCACAGACAATACTTCTAATGACTATGCTGTTAATTACCTTCTGCCTCACAGAAGTTTAGAAGTCTTGGTGACACTTAAGTGGGTAACTTGGTGTCACTGGGCAACTAACATCTGACCTAGAGCCTCTGGGACCAATAGTCTGTCATCTGGTAGGGTCCACCAACCATCTGGTCCTTTGTTGGCTTGATTCTGTTCTGCCAATCCCTACTCTTGTTTGGTGTAGGAGGGAGTCTGTCATAGGTCAGGGTCTGGCAGGGTGACTACCACTGCCCCTGCATATCAGATCCCATCCTGAATATAACTGCTCCCATCTGTGAACAGTACCTTGTCTGGGTGATTCTGGTGTTTGACATCCATCTCTCTGGAGCACCTCGAAGGAGGGCCTCAATGGCATGGGCTATTGTCAGGGCTAGCGCCTGGCCCAGAGTCTTGCTTATCTGCCTCCTTCACCAGCAATGCTGTGGTGGCCACTGCCTGGAGGCACGCTGGCCACCCTGCTGCCACATGGTCTAGTCTCTTAGACAGATAAACAACAGGTCTCTTCCAGCGACCTAGAGTCTGAGTGAGAACCCCTTTGGCAATGCCCCTTACCTCACTCATGTAGAGGTGGAAGGGCTTCGTGACATCTGGCAAGGCTAGGGCAGGTGCTGAGACGAGAGCCTTCTTTATCTCCTCAAAGGCCCGTTGTTCCACTTTGGTCCAGTTCAGCAGCTGCATTCCCTCAGTACATGTTCCTTCTGAAGTCTACAGTCCTTTTTGATGTCCAAGTAAAATAGGCAGTTTGTCTGGTGGCTCCCTGGACTGATGTATTCTTAGAGGTTACAGTTCCCATCGGCTCTGTCAAGACTGAATAGGCTGCCCCAGTGTCCACCAGAAAACTAACAGGTTTTCCCTCCACTTGTAAGGTTACCCTGGGGCTTAATGGAAAGGAGCCCCGGTCCTGTAAGTCCTCTTCCTCTAAGTTAAAGACCCTCTGAGTCTCCCTTTTTGCTTTTCTAGCTAACCTGTCAGGACAATTCTCTCTTTCAATGCCCCTGCTTCCTACAATAGGCATAACAATTCCTTCCTATTTGCTGCTGGCCTTTTCTTCCTTTCAACCCTTTCTCTGTTTCCTTTAAAATATTTAGAAAAGGCAGAGGGAGGAAGGAGCAGGTCCAGTAACCTGTTCCCAGGCCTCCAGCCAATTGAAATTTAAAATGCCACATTTTTCCTACAGATACAAATCTCAGATTCTGATAAGCCTGAAAAGGGGAATGGGAGATTTCTAGCTGTGCCTTTAAGCCCCCTAACAGAACACATTGAAAAGTATCCAAGGAGTCGCCATGGGGTTCTTGGGTCTCATTGGGATGCAGGGGGTCACAAAGAAATTTCTCTCCATGCCACAGCCCACTGCTGCCCCCAGCTACTCTAAACAACCCCTGGAGGGGATGGACTCCGGGTGGGTGGAGACAGGAAGCACGGCTCTACCACCTAGGCGTTTTCATCTGGCAGTCCACTCTCTGTTCCCACTAGGAAAAGTGCTTGACTCCTGCTAGTAGGGGAACCAGTGACCCCTACATTGCAATCAGACTCCCTGACCTTTCGGAAACCCCCTCTGCTTGAGGGTGTTTCCATTAATATTACTGGTTTTAAAACGATAACTTAAGAGTTGATGCACACACACACACACACACACACACACACACACACACAGAGCAAGTGACCCTCAAAATATTTTCCTTTTCTTCTAATCATTAATCACATCAAACTTAAATGGACAATTGAGACAATCAGTAGTTAACTTTAGAATTTGGTCCCCGCTTTTAACCTTTTGGACCACAACTGTTACAACTTCATACCTTCAAATTAATAAACATGGCCAGAAATTTTGTTAGGCGGGCCGAATCCCCTCTGACAGAGAACAAGCACCCCTGGGAAAAAGGAATCCCAGTGGCCACTCAGGGCAGTTTGCTATATGTCAGAGCACTCAGCCTTAAACAAATTAAAGGTTTCTTTCTTTCTCTTTTTTTAGGCATTTATTTACCACAATTGTATAACTTCTCCCAATTCAATTTTAATCTTAAAACTTTAAAATGTAATAATTAATTTTAAACCTTTTGGCTGCTTGTCCTTTTCTGGGATGGGTTGGCTAGCAAAAGGTGTAGCCATTTAAATGCAAACGAACACATTCTTTAAAGATGGCTGCTATCTGGAATTGGATTACCTGTTCGGGGGGGGGCGTGTCCACCCCTTCTTCCATCAGAAACACGTGTGGCTCCCACCACCCTCCCAAAATGATCACCCATTTACATCCTGGGGTAGCTCCTTCACCATGGGTTTTCAGAACCTCCTCAGGGTTCCCACAAGCATCCTCCTCATTCCTCAGGGTGGATCAGACAAGCAATGCCACAGAGAGGATGCAAGGTGGGAGGTGCTTCCAGGCCGGCGCCCAGTGATGCTCAGCGGGGTCTCCTGCCCCCAAAGGCAGCCAGACATGAGGAGTTAGAAAAGGGTCTCTCACCCTTGGCGCTGGAAAAATTAGGGTCTCCTTAGAAGTTGGCCACCAGGGAGGGTGGTCTCCCACTACACCAGGAAGCTGGTGCCACCGTGCTGGGCAGAGAGGCAGCAGCAGGTCTAGCATGCCCACGCCTCCTGACACGACCCCGGCTCTGGGAAGAGCTCAATGCTGCCCACCGGAGGGCCAGCCCTGCAGCTCCATGGGGGGAGGAGAAGCTGAGCCGCAGCCTCTAGCTCCATGAATGTGGGGCCAGTGCCTGCTCATTCCTCACTCGGCTCCGAGGAGGCGGTGACCCCAAGCACGTGGGCGCAGTGGCACCCTGGGTGGGGGAGGTCAGCCGGTTCGCCATGAAGGCCTCCTCTGTGCTGCCTCCAGTCCTCGCAGCGGCTCGTTCGGAGGAGGCTGCAGGAGTGGCGATGTATCAACATGGTGCGGGGCTGTGCACGGGCCCCAGGCGCTGCCGCCTCACACCAGAGAGCACCACACTGCCAGGGCCCACACCCGTTGGGCACTCTCGGGAGAGGGGATTCCACATTCCTCCTGCCCTGAGAGGGGATTCCACATCCCTCCTGGGAGATGATTCCATGTCCCTCCCTGGAGAATCAAAACCTCTTCTGAATCCTCCAGCCCGTGGTCTTCCAGCAGTGTGTCTACCTAGACCTCTTTGGACACTACTGACATGAGGGGATTCCACATCCCTCCAGAGTGCTCACACAAGGAGAGGATTCCACATCCCTTCAGAGCCAGCTCACACAAGCACACACACACACACACTCACACACCTACCACAGCCAATCAGGCTCTCTGGGTCGGGGTCCCTCACGGTCTTGGGGATTCTGGACGAGCCCCCAAATATTATGCCCAAATTTCATGATCCCCAAAGACCACCAGGGAGCCGAGTCTGATGCAATAGCAGAAAGCCTGTATTTGGACTAGTCCAAACTCTGTCCCACTTACACCGACAGCGGCATGGTGGAAGAGAGCGAACTTCAACAGATCAAAGGGTTTTATAGGGGTGGTGATGTCACTGCTTTGGCTGACCCCAGTTGGTTGGGTGAGGGCTAGGGTCCAGTTACAAAATGGAGGATCAGGAGTTAGCCCCGTCCTGCCCTTTCATGTTAAATTGCATTCTTCTGTAATATATCCTTGCTCCTACCATCTACATCCCCCTCTTGTCTGGTGAATTGTATTATAAGTGATGTCGTAGACAGAATTAATTATTTAAATTTAGTTAATTCTCCATTCTCTTCAGACTGTGATATTGTGAAAATGTCTATTCTGCTCTGGTTTGTGTAAATGGGGATGTTAGGGATGTTTGTGGTTATCTTACCTGGGGAAGTTCTTATGTTTATCTAGCTTTCCTGTGTCTTTCTGTAGACATATATGAAGAGCTGGATAAGAATGCTTTGTATTAAGGATTGTGGAGCACATTTCAATCATTTAAGGATTGTCAAAGGGAGGATTGAGGAGGATCAGATCAATAATGGAGGCAATGGTATGACTACAAGTGCTATTGTCACAGATGAAATTGTCAGTATTGACCTTATCCTAAAAGCAAGAATTAAAAATTATATATATGCATCTACCTTAAAACACTTGCAAACTTCTTATGCAGTTATCTTTACCTTCAATTGCTCTGCTCTTTAAACCTTGGCAATTGTGGAAAAATTATATTGCCCATTTGTAACAGTTTATTTTGCTCCCTTTCCCCCTTTTTTGTTCAAATGGAGACAAATGTGGGAAGAACTGGCTAATTTGTCACAGTGCTTAGTTACAGCTGTTAATGTGTGACCATTGTCTTCACTATCAGAGAAGTGTAGACAGGGATCCCGGAAAGGTGGACCTTGACTTGAGCCCTGGCAAAGGTCAGGGCTGTACACCCACTGTTTAGTTGAGACAATGGTAGCTGAAGCAACTTCCCCACCAGACAGTCAAGTAAATCCTTACTGATAAGATAGTCTGCCTGTTACTGGAAATTTCCTGCCTAAGGGCAATAGGTGGGTACCATTTGAATAAAATGATGGCAAGGCAGGTGCCCAAGCAGAGTCCTTTTCCTTGAGCTGGGCTCCCTTCTGGTCCCCCAATATTTCCAAATTATTGTTTCTTGTCTCATCTCTTTCATTTGTGTGTGGTCCCTCTTCCAGAGTCTGAACTCTGAACCACATGGGACGTGGGTCACCTCACATCTGGCACCTCAATGGGCCTCTGGAAGAGAAGACTTTGCCTAGAGGGAAAAATGAAGGTTTCAAAAAGAAGAAAGAAAGAAACAAAGAGAGGGGGGAGGGGAAGAAAGAAAGAAAGAAAGAAAGAAAGAAAGAAAGAAAGAAAGAAAGAAAGAAAGAAAGAAAGAAAGGAGGGAGAGAGGGAGGGAGGGAGGGAGGGAGGGAGGGAGGGAGGGAGGGAGGGAGGGAGGGCTAGAGCCTTTTAGAGAGGCTAACGAGGATAAATTGCCTTCCCTTGCACCTTCCACTCCTAAAGAAGAAGAAAAAAATTTGGAGGAATGACCTTCATGGCCCCCTCCACCTCCATGTCCTAATCCTGAAATGTATAATTCGCCATTAATAGAATCACCTGTGCAAAGAGCTATCTGAGAAGGATTACAGAAGAAATTATGAATAATATTTCTTAGCTCCTTATGATTGGTATTCTCTGGCTCCCGCAACTCTGGATGGAGGAGATTATTTACTATGAAAGAAAGAATTTTTGGAGAACTGATTTGAACATGTCAGAATGAGGGGTCAGGTGTTACGCCCAGACTTCGTGATCCCCAAGGACCACCAGAGAGCCGAGTCCGATGCAATAAACAAAAGAGCCTCTTCCATGCTAGCATGGGCTCTGTCCCACTCATACTGACAGCATGGTGGAAGAGAGGCCAAAATTCGACAGGTCAAGGGGTTTTATAAGGGTGGTGATGTCACTGCTTTGGCTGACCCTGATTGGTTGGGTGAGGGCTAGGGTCCAGTTACACAAAATGGAGGATAGCTCCGCCCTGCCCCACAGTACAAAATGGAGTCAGGAGTTAGCCCTACCCCGCCCTGCCCTCTCACAGGCACTTTTCAAGAAAATTTACCCGCTGCCACTGTAACAGTGGGAAATAAAACGTGTTATAATTGTGAAAAAACAGGACAAAAAAATTACTTGGTCTTTTGGAGATCCTGTAAAGTAGGTGCCCACTCTCAAAAGTTTTATTGAGTCTCATTTTCCCCATGGTTTTATTTTGCAGTCCATCATTTAAAATTTATACAAATAAGATATTTCCCAGAATTTAGTAATGCATCTGGGATTTCTGTACCTGTGAATAGAAAAGCAAGCTTAAGAAAATGCACGTGCTCCACCAAAATTTGGGTGACTTCTTGAGCCCCAATCTTTTCCCGGATGCTACAGAATAAACCAGACTGTTTTTTCTTTAAAAAGATGGCAAAAATGACACAAAAAAATATACAGGCTGTATTTAGGCAATAGGATTAATGCTTCCATAACAATGATGGTTCTTGAATAATAATGTATCACATTACAAGGTTGCCTCCCAAATCTTGGAGGCACTCCTGTTTTTATAAAATGAAATAATACTTTAGCAATGAAGCCAATAAAAGTCAATAAGTTATCTCTGTTACAGTATTTACTAAAAGAAAATGCTTTGGACAGTAATTATCTTTGAAATTTTAAAGTTGTTAGAACATAAATAATAAAAATAACTAAAAGAATTTGTGGTAAAGCTTTTCAGTAATAATATATCAATGATAAAGGGCCAGTTGCTTTTCTCTATGTAAAAGCGAAGAAGCCGCCAAAACCGGTTTGGCTCAGTGGATAGAGCATCGGCCTGCGGACCGAAGGGTCCCAGGTTCGATTCTGGTCAAGGGTATGTACATTGGTTGCGGGCAGATCCCCGGTAGGGGGTGTGCAGGAGGCAGCGGGTCAATGTGTCTCTCTCATCGATGTTTCTAGCTCTCTAGCTCTCTCCCTTCCTCTCTGTGAAAAATCAATAAAAATATATTAAAAAAAAAAAAAAAAAAAGCGAAGAAGCCACCAGCGGCAATGTTATCTCTTAGGGAGAATATGGAATTTTTAAAATTACCCTCCCCCTGCTTTTTTGCCAGAAACATAGGTTTCCAAAACCTTTAGTAACTTAAGAATTTAGAACATTGCTAAATTAAATAATAAAAATTATTAGACATCTGGGTATTTTAAAATAGCAAGATACTAAAATATTAATCTAAATTTGCCTCATATGAAAAATTTAGAGGCTAGAATTTGTTCTAGTAATTGAATATGCCTTGTATTTTATTTTAAATATATCTTTAAAAATGTAAAAGTATTATTAATTTGAGAAATTCTAAGTATTTAACTTGCTACCTGAAATTAGAAGCTTGTAAGGAAAAGCATAGAAAATAAATTTCTTCCAATAAGATGGAAAGAGACTGTCTCAGAACTATTCTGAAGTTAATAATTGTCTACACCCATTTTTCTCAGTAGGAAGGGTGCCTCTGATTTATCTTCATAGAAGATTAGCCCAGACAAAAGAAGGTAGAGGTAACTAGAAAACCCCCCAGCTCATTTTTATTTTTGTTTTAGAATAGTCCATTGGGAATATACTGAAATTCCAGAGGGGAAATTTCTGAACCAGGGACAAAAGGCACTGCTTTGGTAATTTTTAATGCTGGACATTCTCTGGTGTAAACTTTTAGTGTGTTCTGCACACCTGTATAAGAGTTAATGTTTTTGTCTCTTTGTTTTATTTATTTATTTATTTATTTATTTATTTTCTTCCCAATTTTTTTTATTAAGCTATTATATATGTACATATCTTACAATTGTCTCCCCCACCACCCATTCATGCCCTCCCTCCCCAGAGTTCTGTGTTCATTGGTTGTATTCATGCATACCAGTCCTTCGGTTGTTCTCTTATCTCCCCCCAGGTCTCCTTCCCCTCCCCACTGTCATTTGACAATCTGCTGTTTTATGGTGACTATCTCAGGATCACATGAATAGAATCCGCTCCTCATTTGGCAGTCTGCTTGTTTTATGGTGGCTATCTCAGGACCACACCAATAGAGTCCGCTCCTCCTCTGGTTCTCACCGCCCTTCCCCCTGGGTCTCACTGCTTCGCCTGGGACACATGGCTCACCCAGGGAACAGGGCCCCCTGGGACACACGGCTCACCCGGGGCACTCGGCCCCCTGGGACACTCGGCTCACCTGGGGAACACGGCCCCCTGGGACACACGGCTCGCCCAGGGCACACGGCCCCCTGGACATATGGCTCTCGGGCGCTGGGGTCGAGTATTGGACCCCAGCGCCCGAGAGGCGCTGCACTATCTGCCCGAGAGGATAGCTGTGCTATCCTTGCTAGCACAGCAGGCAGGCTGAGACGGTTACAGGCGGGCTGAGATGGCTGCAGGCGGGTAGACCGCACTCAAAGGTGTCTCGTTCGGTGCGGAAGCAGAGCAGCTGCGGACGCGGAGGCTAAGTTGTGAGGCCACCCACTCTCTGAGCCCAGGGCGTAGTGAGCTCTGTTCTCGGTGGATTTCCTTTATTTTCAGCGGTGGTGGCGGGTGGCAGTGGCTGGTGCGGCAGTGACGGTCGCTCCTGTGGTTCAAATTCCACTGTAATTTTAAAGTTCACATGGCGGCAGTGGTGGGAGCTTCGGCTCGGCCATGCGGCGGCTGAGGGAGGACTCGCTGGGGCCGCTAACGGAAGGTGCCGTGCTGGCTCCTCACCCGCACGGTGGGTGTGCTGGGAAGGCTGTGGGCGGGCTGAGATGGCTGCAGGCAGAGAGTTCTCCCTCAATGGTGTCTCCTTTGGTGCGGAAATGGAGCTGCTGTGGACGCAGAGGCTAAGTTCTGAAGCCACACTCTCTCTGAGCCCGGGGCGTAGTGAGCTCTGATTTCGGTGGATTCCCATTCGCGGGGGTGGCGGCGGGTGCGGCAGCGACGTTAGCTCCTGTGTCTCAATTTCCCCTGTAGTATTAAAATCCACATGGTGGTAGTGGTGTAAGCTTTGGAGCCGGCTGCTGGCGGTGGCAGCGGAAAGACTTGCCAGGGCACAAAGGGAAGGCGCCGCGCCAGCTCCCCACCAGTAAGGTGTGTACGGAGACTGGGATGGTTGTGGGCAGGCGCTGAAGGTGCGGGGAAGGTCCCATATCAGCTCCCTGGTTCCCATGGCCGGCGGGCTGGCCCAGTCCTTGGGCCCCAGGGCGGAGCCAGGTCTGGCTTCCCTTATTCCCGGCGGCAGCGTCTCCAGCACGTCCGGTTCGCCATAGTTTTAAGCTCCACATGGCAGCAGCAGTGCCCTGCTTGGTGACTAGTTGTAGCCTTCCCATTTCTGGGCTGAGCTGGCTGCGGGTGGGGAGACGCTGCGCAATCGCTTTGCCAGGACAGCATGCGCAGGGGCTGGGCCAAGCTAGCTGCGGACAGGGAGACGCTACGCCCGCTCCTCTCCAGCCTTGTGGGCGGGCTGGGATGGCTGGTGGCCGGGATGGCTGCGGGCAGGGAGTTCGCGCTCATGGGCTTCTCGTCCAGGCAGGAGCCGAAGGTGCGGCGGAGGCCCGCATCAGCTCCCATGGCGGCCAGCGGGACTGGCCCACTCCCTGGGCCCCAGGGTGGAGCGAGGTCTGGCTTCCCTCATTCCCGGCAGCAGCAGCTCTGGCAGGTCCAGTTTCGCTGTAGTTTTAAACTCCACATGACAGCAGCAGCGTCCTGCTTTGTGTCTAGTTGTAGCCTTCCCATTTCGCCAGCTTTCCTGTGGGTCTGGTGCTATCCCTTTCAATTTTATCTGTTGTTTTTTTTCCAAATTGTTGAGGAGATGGTGGCCCAGGAGACTTCCTAGGCCGCCATCTTGCTTCGGTCCTCTGTTTAATTTATTTAAACAATAAGCAAGTCCTACTTTGGGGAAGCCTAGTTATGTGTGGTGGGGCTGAAAGCCTGAGAGAGATTGTAGCAAGAACATCCCAGCAGCTGCCAAGAATTCTTAATCTTGGGGGCTCTTCTTGCTCTCCATCTCAGCGTTCAGCCACCAGAAACAGCAAATGAGATTTCTGTTTGTCTTCAATATAATTTTGACTGTCTTTTAAAAAAAAATATATTTTTTATTGACTTTTTACAGAGAGGAAGGGAGAGGGATAGTTAGAAACATCGATCATATGCCTACTGTACACTCCCTACTGGGGATGTGCCTGCAACCAAGGTACATGCCCTTGACCCGAATGGAACGTGGGACCCCTCAGTCCAAAGGCCAATGCTCTATCCACTGAGTCAAACCGGTTAGGGCTGACTGTCTATCTTTTAGGGATTATGGTTTGCTCTTGTTTATCATGAGAATAAACAAATCATATTTTTTGTCAAAAAACAATTTATACAGCTGGCATTTTTGACTGCCTGACTTGCAGGCGCCATGTTGGCCACAGGGCTTGCCACTCCCCTGGGGCCACCATCTTGAAACAGCAAAAGCCAACCCCCTCCCTTTGAATTAGCCAATTGGGAAAGACTGTGAATCTGATCTCCAATCAAGAGCAAGGGGTAGATCACATGCATTAAAAAAAAAATATATATATATATATATATATATATATATATATATATATATATATACAGAGAGGAAGGGAGAGGGATAGAGAGTTAGAAACATAGATGAGAGAGAAACATTGATTAGCTGCCTCCTGCACCCCCTCACTCCTCACTGGTACCTGCAAGGTACATGCCCTTGACCGGAATCGAACTTGGGACCTTTCAGTCTACAAGCCGACGCTCTATCCACTGAGACAAACCAGTTAGGGCACATGCATTCTTAAAGCACTCTGCTTCAGAAAAGAACTTGTGAAGATTCAGAGCCAAGTATAAACAGGAAACTTTCAGGGGGGTAGCATGTGTCCAGTCAGGGACATCGGGTAAGCCAAGAGTAATGATTTCCCTGTGCATCTTGCCAGTGATACTCTGGGTATCTGTGTTTCACAGATTGGGAGAAATTATACATTTGTGTGCGGCTCCTCTTCCAGAGCCTGAACCCTGAACCACGTGGGACATAGATCACCTTCACACATGTTGGGTACAGGGTTCTTTAATTCCAATTAGATAGAGTATAATATCAATACTGCTAAATCTGCATGTCCTCTGTGTGACTGATATAGCATTGCTTTTTATTTTTTAAGACAAAATGAAAACAAATTATAGAATTTCAACATATTGGTGTAGATAATCTAGTTGGGAATATACTTTTAAGTATCATCTTTCCCTTTAAAATAATATTCATAATTGACTCATGTTTAAAAGACTTTCATTTACAAATTAAATTGCATATGGGAGCATTAGATTTTAGTTTAGACTTAGGTGGGTAACAATACCAGTAAACCTTTCAAATATATAACTTTTAACAACACAAAACCTGTAATACGCTGTACAGTAACAAGCATTGGCATTATCAGTTGAACTGTAAATATAAAATGGTTCTTCCGCTGAAACCGGTTTGGCTCAGTGGATAGAGCATCAGTCTGCAGACTGAAAGTCCCGGGTTCGATTCCGGTCAAGGGCATGTACATTGGTTGCAGGCACATCCCCAGTAGGGGTGTGTGCAAGAGGCAGCTGGTCGATGTCTCTCTCTCATCGATGTTTCTAATTCTCTGTCCCTCTACCTTCCTCTCTGTGAAAAATCAATAAAATATATTAACAAAAATAAAAATAAAAAATAAAAAATAAAATGCTTCTTCCAATTAATCTCTATGATGAAGTTTCTAAAGTTTATCTGAACACCATTTAGAAACTTATTTTGGGGAATTTGATAGTTATTAATGTACATTTGTTAAACTGATGACAGACATAACTCATCATTCCCCAGAAATCTTTTTTTTTATTAGGGTAACGTTTTGCCTCCTCTTTTTTGGTTTTGCTGGTTATAAAGGTTTGGATTGGAGAGGGATCCCAATCCTTGGAGCTGGATCATTGGATTGAAATCATAATGTGGATATGATAGGGAGGATGAATTACAAGGACTCACGGAGTGGGATAAGATTTCCAGGAACAAAGGAGTGGATTCCTGCCCCAACTAAACGGCATTTGTGTGTGTGTGTGTGTGTGTGTGTGTGTGTGTGTGTGTGTGTGTGTATTTTATTCAACTTAACTAGAAGCCCAATTCACGAAGATTTGTGCTAGCTTGGGCTTTCCTTTCCCTGGCTGCTGACACAGCCTATCCACTCAGGTCCAGCCCCTTTCTGCTCAGGCCCAGGAGCCTCCTCTTCCTGCTCCAGCCCTGCCTTCTCACGCTGCCCAGAGGCCCTGAGAGACTGGGGATAGGGCAGAATGCCTGCGTCATTGCCATGGCAATGACATGAGTGTCCCACCCTCATCACTAGGCACTTGTGTGTGTAAATTAACTTCCATCTTTGTTGAGTTAATTTGCATATAACTCCTGATTGGCTGATGGCATAGCAGAGGTATGGTCAATTTACATGTTTGTCTATTATTAGATAAGATTGGCTATTCCAAAGATTCCTCCCCTCCCCTTATTTTTTACAATTGGAGCCCTTAAGATGCACAATGGAATTGTGTTTTGGATTTTTGTGGTAAAATGTTGTCATTTTTCTTTGACAAATAAGCGTTTTTTAAAAAACCAAAAAAGAAGTAAATACATAAACTTTATTCCTTGTATAGGTGAGATTGAAGAAAGTGGCTTAGATATGGTGGCAAGTGGGCAACCTATTAATGAGCTCCAGATTTTGACAGACTTGTCTACTTAGCAGTGTTGCATTGGGACAATCACAAAGACCAGAGACTGCAATGCATATCTCTAATGTCTTGTAAAGGACCCCTGTCTATGTGTACTCAAAGAAAGTGGCCTCCTTGCCAAAGGCAATCTCTGTAGAAGGAGAAAGTATTTCAAGAAACCTTTGAGAAACACTTCTCAAAGTGAATAAACACTCCTTGTTCTGAATGAATATTCACTAACTTCTGAGGCTTTCCTTCATTGGAACCATTTGTAGCAGCACCATTTTAGTGCCTTAATTTACGTGATTCCATAATTACTATGGAATTATTTTCTAAGACTAGTGTGAATATCATATAATGTGAAAAATTTCCTTGGAAATCCTTTCAAGAAGGGATTGATGAAATGCTCATAAATGCACCCACACATACATAAATAAATACACAATCTACAGGCAAAATTATAACAACTTCCTACAAAGCAATCAAGTATAAGAAAATCCCTGGCTTATCTACACTAATAAAAGAGAAACATGCAAATTGACTGTCCCTCCGCTATGCCCACCAGTCAATTAGGAGCAAGTATGCAAATTACCCAACAAAGATCGCGGCATCCATGGAGCTGGAATGAACAGAAACTTGGGTTGCTCCTGGAGACAGAGGAAGTCAAGCTTCCTGCCTGCCTTGGCCTCCACTCAACGAGGGGCTGGAGAAAAACAAGAGTCTGAGAGCTTGGGTCACTGGGAGGCATGGTCAGCCTGAAAATGGCCCTCAGCCCCTTACCCAGGCTAGCCATGCACTCATGGAATAAGAGTCCACACTGGGGGCATGGCCAGCCTGCAAACAGCCATCACCTCCTCACTCAGGGTGGCCACGCTCTCCCCATCGGGGACCCTTACCCCATGGGGATGTGGCCGGCCTGAAAACCACAGGCCCCACCACCTAGTCTGCCCCATGCCCCAAGGGAACCCCCACCCTGATCTGGGACACCCTTCAGGGCAAACCAGCTGGCCCCCACCCATGCACCAGGCCTCTATCCTATCTAATAAAAGAGTAATATGGTAATTAAACTGGGAGACCTTCTGAATAAAGCCATGGTGGCAGGGCTGGGGTAGAGGCGGTTAGAGGTCAAGAGGGGAGGGAAGTTGTGGGTGATCATGCCAGGATAGGACAGCAGTTGTGGGTGATCAGGCCAGTGGGGTAGTAGGGGGAGAGAAGAACAACAGGGGGGGGCAGTTGGGAGCAAGAAGGCCATCAGTGGGGGTAATCAGGACAGCGGGGGGGGAGTTTAGGGTTAGTAGGCCAGCAGGGGGGAAGTTGGGGGGGAGCAGGCCGGCAGGCAGAGTGGTTAGGGGCAACCAGGCAGGCAGGCAGGTGAGTGGTTAGGAGCCAGCAGTACTGGATTGTGAGAGGGATGTCTGACTGCTGGTTTAAGCCCGATCCATGTAAAACAGCAGTAGGACATCCATTGAGGGGTCCCAGATGGGAGAGGGTTCAGGCCAGGCTGAGGGACAGCCCCCATGCATGAATTTTATGCACCATGCCACTAGTCTTATGTAATAAAAGCCTAATATGCTAAGTGTCTAGTCATCTGGTCATCCATTCAACCAATCAAAGCATAATATGCTAATGATATGCTAAGTCCACTCAACCACTTGCTGTGATGTGCACTGACACCAGCAGGCAGTCAACTGGTCGACCAGTCTCTATGACGTGCACTGACCACTAGGAGGCAGACACTCCAACTGGTAGATTAGCTTGCTGCTGGGGTCTGGCCTATCAGGACTGAGCAAGACAGGCCGGACATGCCCTGGAGCTCTCCTGTGGTGCCTTCCTAGCTGGCCAATCTCCTGTGTCCCTCCCCAGGCCTGATCGTTCACCAGTGGGGTTCCTCAGTCTGGCCTGTACTCTCTTGCAATGTGGGATCCCTCAGGAGATGTCAGAGAGCTGCTTTTGCACAATTCTGCAGGCCAGGCCTCTAGTATAGACACAAAATAGAATGATAGTTGCCTTGCACTCATGGTTATTGTTTCACAGGGACAGAGTTTTAGTTTGGGAAGATGAAAATGTTTTGGAGATGGATGGTGATTATTCACCACATTGTGAATATATTTAATGCCATTTGAATATATACTTTAAAAAAGCTAAAATGATAACTTTTTAAAAACATATTTTATTGAATTTTGACAGAGAGGAAGAGAGAGGGATAGAGAGTTAGAAACATCGATGAGAGAGAATCATTGATCAGCTGCCTCCTGCACACTGGGGATGTGCCTGCAACCAAGGTACATGCCCTTGACTGGAATCGAACCTGGGACCTTTCAGTCCGCAGGCCTGAGCCAACCCAGTTTTGGTGATAACTTTTGTATTTGTAATTGTAATTTACTATCATTTTAAAAGTATGTATGATTTCACTTATATGTGGAATCTAATGAACAGAATAAACAAAATAGAAACAGACTTATAGGTACAGAAAACAGATTGACAACTGTTAGAGTGGAAGGGGTTGGTGTGGTGCTGGGTGAAAAAAGGTGAAGGAATTAAGCAAAAATAAAAATAAAAACAAAAACCACCTCATAGATACAGACAGAAGTATGATGATTACTAGAGGGAAAGAGGAGTTGGGGATATAGAACCAAGTAAAGGGGGGATAAATGGTGATGGAAGGAGACTTAACTTAGGGTGGGGAACACACAATACAGATGATATATTATAGAATTGTACACCTGAAACCTATATAAATTTATTAACCAATGTCACCCCATAAATTCAACAAAATTGTTTTTAAAAGAATGTATTATTGATTCATGCAACAAAGTTTAAGAATCTCAAAATAATATACTGAATGTATATATTGTATAATTTAATTTATATAAAATTATAGAAAATGAAAACTGAACCGAAACAAGATGACGGCCTACGTAGTCTTCTAAGCTGCCACCTCATCAACAATTTGGAAAAAAACAACAGCTAAAATCTAAAGGGATCACATCAGACCCACAGGAAAGCTGGTGGAACGGGATGGCTACAACTAGAGACAAAGAAAAGCACCGCTGCCGCCATGTGGAGTTTAAAACTACGGTGGGACTGGAGCCACCTCCACCTCGAGTGAGGGAAGCCCACTGAGAGCAGAGCTTGCTACGCCCCGGGTCCAGGGAGTGGGCTGCTTTGGAGTCTGGCCTCCGCGTATGCAGCCTTCCCGGCCTGCCCGCCTTGGGAGCGAGGGAACCGATGCCGGACCTCAGCCACACCTTCCGCTCCCACCCAAAACGAGACGCCTTGGAGCGCAGTCTCCCTGCCTGAAGCCATCCCAGCCCACCCGCCATGCTGGTGAGGAGCTGGCACGGCACCTTCCATTCATGGCCCCTGCGAGCCCTTCGTCCATCAGTCCCGCCAATGCATGGTCGGGCCGGAGCTTCTGCCGAGCCCCCGAGGAGGGGCGCCACTGCCACTATGTGGATTTTAAAACTACAGTGGAAATGGAGCCACAGCAGCCACCATCGCTGCCACACCTGCAGCCGCTGCTGCCACAAGTGAGGGAAGCCCATCAAGAGCAGAGCTCGCTCCGCCCCGGGCCCAGGGAGTGGGCTGCTTCGGAGCTTGGCCTCTGCATCCGCAGCTGCTCCCGCCCGGAACGAGACATCTTGGAGCGCGGTCTCCCCACCCGCAGTCATCTCAGCCCAGCCTCTGCGCCCGCAGCCACCCCAGCCCGCCTGCCATGCTAGCAAGGAGCTGGCGCAGCACCTTCCATTCACAACCCCAGCGCCCCAGGGGGGCCGTGTGCCCTGGGAGAGCTGTGTGCCCCAGGGGGCCGTGTGCCCCTGGTGAGCCGTGTATCCCAGGGGGCCATGTGCCCCTTGTGAGCCATGTGCCCCATGGGGGCCGTGTGCCCCAGGAGAGTCGTCTTCCCCAGGGGGCCGTGTGCCCCGGGAGAGCCGTGTGCCTTGGGGGAGCCCTGTGCCCCTGGAGAGCCGTGTTCCCCAGGGGGGGGGGCGTGTGCCTCGGGAGAGCTGTGTGTCCCATGGGGTTGGGTGCCCCAGGTGAGCCATGTACCACAGGGGGGCCATGTGTCCCAGGAGAGCTCTGTCCCCCAGGGGGCCGTGTGCCCCGGGTGAGCCATGTGTCCCAGGGGGCCGTGTTCCCCGGGTGAGCCGTGTGCCCCAGAGGGGCCGTGTGCCCTGGGTGAGCCGTGTGCCCCTAGGGGGTCGTGTGCCCCGGGGGAGCCGTGTGCCACTGGGAAGTGGTGGGACCGGGGGGAGTGGGGAGGCAGTGTGAACCGGAGGAGGAGCGGATTCTATTCGTGTGGTCCTGAGATAGTCACCATAAAACAAGCAGACTGTCAAATGACAGTGGGGGGGGAGGGAGAGACCTGGGGGAGATAAGAGATCAACCAAAGGACTGGTATGCATGCATGCAAGTACAACCAACGAACACAAAACTCTGGGGAGGGAGGGCATGTACGGGAGGTGGGGAGAGCAATGGTAAGCTATGCACACATATAATACATTGATAAATTTTTTAAAAATGAAAAAAAGCGAAATAAAAAAAGAAAAAGAAAACTGATTTGTATTGATAGAAAGCATATCAGTGGTTGCCTGGGTGAGGAAGTTGTCACATGCAGTGATGTGAGGTAAATTTACTAAGAGGCAGAAAGAAACTTGGAAGTGATAGATATGTTCATTATCTTGACTGTGGTGCTAATTTCATGCATGTATACATGTGTCAATACAATGAAATTTTAGTGTTTAATTATGTGCAGTTTATTTTAAGAAAATTATACCTTAATAAATCTGTTTTTTTTTATTGTGGCAAGGACACTTAACATAAAATCGATCCTCTTAAATGTTTTTAAAAATATATATTTTATTGATATTTTACAGAGAGGAAGGGAGAGAGATAGAGAGCTAGAAACGTCGATGAGAGAAACATCAACCAGCAGCCTCTTGCACACCCCCCAACTGGGGATGTGCCCGAAACCAATGTACATGCCCTTGACCGGAATTGAACCTGGGACCTTTCAGTCCGCAGACCGATGCTCTACCACTGAGCCAAACCAGTTTCGGCTGATCCTCTTAAATGTTTAAGTGTACAATACAATGTTGTTAATTAAGACACAATTTTGATAGCACATCTCTAGAACTTATTTTGCATAAATGAAACTTTATGCTTCCAAATAACTAAAGCTGTTTTAAAATATATGTTTCATTGATTGTAATAATATGGGCACTTGTTATAAATGCAGAGTCTCAGACTCATCTATTAAATCAGGATCTGTAAATATCTCTTTTCAGAGTCCAGCTGCCATGAGTAGGGGAGACTGGGGATAGAAAAATGAAAGGGACAGACACAGAGATAGAAGGAAAAGGCTGGGGCCGGGTGGGACAGCTGTCCTCTGACATGGACAGGGACAGAGACAGTGACCCCGAGCCAATACAGCGAGTTTATTTTATACAGCAAAAAATGGGAAGTTTTACTAAAAGTCAAGACAAAGAAGATTATGTGCATTCTTGGGTGGGCCCGAGTAGTATTCATTCCTGAGATAACACAACTTGCTCACCCCTTGGCACCTGGGCTGAAGATCAAGCTAACAACACTCTTGCCTTTTGGCAAAGGCTGTTTCCAGGATGTGGCTTTGCTGACGCCACAGGATTCAGCTGACAATAATTAAAGAAATGCCCATGTGCCTTCCCAGGCGCTCTCTACAAGGATCTACATTTTAATGATATCCCTGGGTGATTTTATATAAAATAAATTTTAGAAACACTGCTTTAATGAACATATATGATTTTTGCAGAGCAGAATATAAGGAATAATTTATTTTTGGAGAATGGATTATAAAACTATTATAGCCGAGACCGGTTTGGCTCAGTGGATGGAGCATTGGCCTGCAGACTAAAGGGTCCCAGGTTCGATTCTGGGCAAGGACATGTACCTTGGTTGTGGGCACATCCCCGGTGGGGGGTGTGCAGGAGGCAGCTGATCAATGTCCATCTCTCATCGGTGTTTTTGACTTTCTATCCCTCTCCCTTCCTCTCTGTAAAAAATCAATAAAAATTTATTTAAAAAACAAAACAAAAAAAACTATATATTATGATTCTCTTCTTCCCCAGTTTTATTGAAATATAATTGATGTGTAATATTATATAAGCTTAAGGTGTACAACGTAATGATTTGATATATGTATATTCTGCAAAATGATCACCACAATAAGTTTCCATCCATGATCTCACACAGTAATCCATTTGTACTTGTGGTGAGAACTTGTAAGATCTATTCTCTTAGCAACTTTCAAATCTGCAATATAGCATTGTTAATTAAAGTCATCATGTTGTACATTACATTCCCAGAACTTATAACTGGAAGTTTGTACCATTTTACCACCTTCATCCAATTCCCCTACCCCACCCCCATCTCTGTTTTATGAGTTTAGGTTTTTTTTTGTTTTTTGTTTTTATTCCACAAATAAGTGAGATCATACAGTATTTGTCTTTCTCTGACTTATTTCACTTGACAGAATGCCCTTAAAGTTTATCCTTTAAGGGATTGTGTCAAGTGAAATATATATAAAATTATCACACCATATATTTATATTCTCACATTTTTATTATCTATTCACCCATCAATAAACACGTAGGTTGTTTCCATGTCTTGACTATTGTAAATAATGCTGAAATAAACAGGGGGTGCACACATCTTTTGGGGATAGTGATTTTGCTTCCTTTGCATATATACCCCAAAATGGAATTACTGAGGAATACCCATACTGTTTTTCATAGTGGATGTACCAATTTATATTCCTACCAACAGTGAACAGGGTTCACTTTTCTCCACATAATTGCCAGCATTTGTTATCTCTTGTCTTTTTAAAAATTTTATTGATTGATTGAGAGGGAGAGAGAGAGGTTTGCTGTTCCACTCACTTATACATTCATTGTTTGCTTCTTGTATGTGCCCTGACCAGGGATTGAATCCACAATCTTGGTGCACCTGGCAACATTCCAGCCAACTAAACGTGTTCTCTTGTCTTTTTTATGATAGGTATTTAACAAGTGTGAGGTGATATCTCATTGTGGTTTTGATTAGAACTTTCCTAATAATTAGTGATGTTGAACACCTTTTTCATGTACCTGTTGCCCATTTGAATATCTTCTTTGAAAAAAAATGTCTGCCGAAACCGGTTTGGCTCAGTGGTAGAGCGTCGGTTTGCGGACTGAAAGGTCCCAGGTTCGATTCCGGTCAAGGGCATGTACATTGGTTGCGGGCACATCCCCATTAGCGGGTGTGCAAGAGGCAGCTAGCTGGTCGATGTTTCTCTCTCATTGACATTTCTAGCTCTCTATCTCTCTCCCTTGCTCTCTGTAAAAAATCAATAAAATATATTAAAAAAAGAAAAAGAAAAAAAATGTCTATTGAGGTCCTTGGCCCAGTTTTTATTTGGATTATTTGTGGGTTTTTAAATATTAACCCCTTATTTGATAAGTGGTTTGCAAATATATTCTCCCATTCCAAGATTGTCTTTTCATTTTGTTGATTAATTCTTTTGCTGTGCATAAGAGTTTTACTTTGATGTAGTCCCACTTGTTTTTTTATTTTGTTTCTTGTTTTAGATATTATATAGAAAAAAATGATTACCAATACTCCTGTCAAGAAACTTTCCCCCTGTTTTCTTCTAGGAATTTTATGGTTTCAGGACTTACACTCCAGTCCTTTAATCCATTTGAGTTAATTTTTGTGAGTGGTGTAAGATAGGGGTATAGTTTCATTAATTTGCACGTGAACATCCAATTTTCCTAGCACCATTTATTATGGAGACTGTCTTTTCTCCATTGGGCATTCCTGGCTCCCTTGGCAAACATTAGTTGGCCACCTATAGATGAATGGCTAAACCACTCTGTATTCCCACCAAAAGTGCACAAGGGTTCCCTCTTCTCCACATCTTAGCCAGCTCTTGTAGTTTATTCATTTATTGATGACAGTCAGAATTCTGACAGGCCTGAGGTAGTATCTCATTGTGGTTTTAATGTGCATTTCTCTGATCATTAGTGACTTTGAGCATTTTTTCATCAGTATGTCCTCTTTGGATAAGTGTCTATTCAGGTCCTTTGCCCATCATATAATTGGATTATCTTCCTGGTATTGTGTTGTATAATAAATTTTCCCATTTTTTTCCACTCAGTAATCAGTAGATATCTACTGAACACCCACCAATGACAAAAGGACAGTGAAAGATCACATGACCAATGTGACACAAGGGTCATGAAAATAATGATGTAGCATTTAGATTGCCACTTACAGCTGTGTAACCTTGGGCAAGTTACGTTATCTCTGAAATAGTTTCTTGTGGATGAAAATGGTGAAATGGGATGCCATACATAAAGTGCTAGTGTAGTACCTGGGGTGGGCGTATGTGGATTAGGCTAAAGAGGGAATAAAAGGTGACAGGAAGAGACTTGACTTTGGGTAGCAAGTGCAGGATGCAGATGGTGTTATATAGTTGTACACTTGAAAATTGTATGGTTTTATTAACCAACTAGAGGCCTGGTGCACGAAAATCATGCACGAGGTGGAGGGGGTGCCCCTCAGCCCAGCCTGTACCCTCTCCAATCTGAGACCCCTCAAGAGATGTCCGACTGCCCGTTTAGGCCCAGTGGGATTGGGCCTAAACGGGCAGTCGGACATCCCTCTCACAATCGTGAGAGGGATGTCCCACTGGCTCCCAACTGCTCGCCTGCCTGCCTTCCTCATTGCCCCTAACCACTTCTGCCTGCCAGCCTGATCACCCCCAAACCACTCCCATGCCAGTCTGATTGATGCCTAACTGCTCCCCTGCCAGCCTGTTTGCCCCCAACTTCCCTCCTCTGCTGGTCTGGTCACCCCTAATTGCCCTCCCCTGCAGGGTTGATCGCCTCCAACTGCCCTCCCTTTCAGGCCTGGTCCCTCTCAACTGCCCTCTCTTGCAGGCCTGGTGCCTCCCACTGCCCTCCCCTACTGGCTATCTTGTGGTGGCCATATTTTGTCTACATGGGGGCAGGATCTTTGACCACATGGGGGCAGCCATCTTGTGCATTGGAATGATGGTCAATCTGCATATTACTCTTTTATTACATAGGATAAAGGCCTGCTGCACAGGTGGGGGCCAGCTGGTTTGCCCTGAAGGATGTCCCGGATCAGGGTGGGGTTTTTTCGGGGGCATAGGGCAGCCTGAGTGAGGGGCCTGTGGTGGTTTGCAGGCTGGCCACGCCCCCCAGCGACCCAAGTGGAGGTCCTGGTATCTGGAATTTATTTACCTTCTACAATTGAAACTTTGTAGCTGGAGCGGAGCCAACCTTCTTACTCTGTGGCCGGTAGCCATTTCTGTTTGGATTTGTTTATCTTCTATAAATGAAACTTTGTAGCCTTGAGTGGAGGTGTAGGTGGGCAAGGGCAGGTTGACAGCTTAGCTTCCATTGCCTGGGAATCACAAGCCTCCCTCCTGTTCTCTGTGGCTATAGCCATCTTGCTTGGGTTTATTTGCATAATCACTCTGATTGGCTGGTGGGCGTGTCTGGTGGGCATGGCTTGTGGGTGTAGCAGAGTGATGATTAATTTGCATATTACTCTTTTATTAGGTAGGGTGTCACCCCACTAAATTCAATAAAAATTAAAAATTAAAAAAAAAATAAAAAGCAAACAAAACCTCTATTGTGTTTATGCATACAGGACATTTGGGTAGAAATCCACATGTGAAGCCCTAACCCAGTGGTCAGCAATTAGTCAACAGAGCCAAATATCAACAGTACAACGATTAAAATTTCTTTTGTGAGCTGAAAACTGACTTCTGCGCATAGGCCACGAAGTTTCAATCGCACTGTACATGTACGCCTGCCTGCACATCGTATTTTGTGGAAGAGCCATACTCAAGGGGCCAAAGAGCTGCACATGGCTGCGAGCTGCAGTTTGCCGACCACTTCCCTAACCAGTTTGGCCTGTGGACTGATTCCAGTCAAGGGCATATACCTTGGTTGTGGGCACATCCCCATGTGTGTGTGTGTGTGTGTGTGTGTGTGTGTGCAGGAAGCGGATGATCTATGTTTCTAACTATCTCTCTCCCTTCCTCTCTGTAAAAAATCAATTAAAATATATTAAAAAAAGAAAAGAAATTCACATGTGAAGTTTGAATTGGCTTATTTAAATCTTGAAGTTTTCCTGATCAGGGGTGGAGCATGTGAATGATGACTACAGAGGTACTATTTAATTGAAATTTTCATTATGGATATATGCTCATTTGTTTGTATATCAAATGCTTATCTATCAGATCTTACTTTTATAATTTTTGTTACACAGGTATTCATTTACCTCATTAAAAGTATAAATAAGGTAAATTAAAAAATAAAACACTCAAGTCCCTCCAGCTACAATCTGTTAGATTCTGATAAGTCATTCCAGTTTTTCTTTTTTGGATGTAAACTATTGTTTCAAAAAGAATACCATGCTTTACTTAACATAGATTTCTTTAATTATTTTAACTGATGCATAATATCTGATGTTATAGAAATAATGTTCTACAAATATTGTAAATTATTTAATTTACTTCAAGAAGTGGCACAAGGACATTTCAATACACTTGTCCCCTACTTTAGAGATGCCCAGATCAGTAGCACTGTCATGGTAGGTGAGTGCTGGCCCCAGAGCAAGACACGCGTTTCAATGTGCTCAAGGTCACCAAGGTCACTAGCACCAAGAAGCAATTCCAGAAGTTCTGAGAAAGGATACTGCCCACTCTCCCAAACAAAATAAAATAACATCATTTTCTCAAACAAAGTGGAAAGTATTTCTATAGACTATATATTTTCAAATATTATATAGAGCCTTCAATAAATTACATAAAACCCGAATAAAGGAATCTTTGGGTAACATGAAGATTTTCTTCAACTGCAAAAACTTAATTGACATGAATATTTTCAGTGTTATGAATACGCAGAAAGGCAATTAGATGCTAGATTCTTTAAAAGACATATGGATGATCATCTATAGAAGTAGTCACACCAATAACTGGGGAAAGCTTTCCCCAAATACACTCTTACTGATAACCCCAAAGTGAAGCTGCTTTAATTGGAAGTGGTATGGAGCACACAGATCCAACCCACTCTCCCTCCCCCTGAACCTCTTCAGTGCCTTCCGAAGCATTTTCAGGTAAGCCTCGAACTTGAAGAAACACAGATTGAAAACCACTGCCCTGTGGTAAAGTATTCCACTGGTATGCTGGAAATGGCTTACAGATATGCACAGATATTACCTCCTTCAATGCTCAGTGGTTGCAGCAGCAATCAGGCAGATGCAGTCACTGGGGCTGATGCCTTTAATGGAGAGCAGATGGGTGTTTATCACAGTACAAATATCATTTTTTTTCTTTTTTAATTGATTTCAGAGAGGAAGGGAGAGGGAGAGCTAGAAACATCAATGATGAGAGAATCATTGATCAGCTGCCCTCCTGCACACCCCACACTGGGAATCGAGCCTGCAACCTGTGCACCCCCACACATGATATTTTGTGGAAGAGCCACACTCAAGGGGCCAAAGAGTCGCATGTGGCTCATGAGCCGCAGTTTGCTGATCACTACCCTAACCGGTTTGGTTCAGTGGATAGAGCATCGGCCTGCGGACTGAAAGCCAACCAAATCACCTAACACAAATCCCAACACTATAAGTCATTTATAAATCCTTTTATTGAAGCACACCACGATTCCCCATGGTATGTACTCTACATCTGTGCAACTCAACTTTTTCAAATATAAGCATATTCCTGGTAGTTTTTGGTTGGAGGGCATTGCCATTCATGATTTTTGACAAGGCAGTTTCACTTCAAGGAATTGATCATACAGAAATATTCAAACAAACATCTCTCTATATAAATCTATCTATAGAAATATAGATAGATATAGATATAGATATAGATATAGATATAGATATAGATATAGATATAGATATAAAAGCCTAAGCGACCTTTACAACTAGTCAACTGAATGACCTGTCCACTGGTTGTTATGACACACACTGATGACCAGGGTGGAGATACTCAACATAGGAGCTGCTCCCACATGGTCAGTGCGCTCCCACAGCCAACCTCCCACAGTTCCTCCCCATGGACAGCTGGCCCCAATCGGCCCCAATCATTGGCCAGGCCAAGTGACCCACCTGTGCATGAATTCATGCACCAGGCCTCTAGTAAAGATATAAACAAAGAGTCATCAATTTTCACAGAAAAAAAGAATATAGAAATATGCTGAAGAATATGAAAGAACATGCTAAAAAGTATGCTGCATAAAAATTATAAAATGCTAATGAGAGAAATTAAAGATGATCTAAATGAGATATTCAGGGGTGGGCAAAAGTTGGTTTATAGTTGTGAGTACAAATCATTTTATTCTTGTATTATTTACTAAAGGCCCAGAGCACAACATTTGTGCACTGGGGTGGGGGTGGGGTGTCCCTCAGCCCGGCCTGCACCCTTTCCAATCTGAGATCCCTCTCACAATCTGGGACTGCTGTCTCCCAACTGCTTGCCTGCCTGCCAGCCTGATCACCTCCTAACCACTCCCCTGCCAGCCTGATCAATGCCTAACTGCTCTCCTGCTGGCCTGATAGCCCCCAACTGCTCTTCCCTGCAGGCCCAGTAACCTCCAACTGCCTTCCTCTGCTGTCCTAGTCGCCCTAGCTGCCCTCCCCTGCCAGCCCAGTCTCCCCTAACTGCCCTCTCCTGCAGGCCTGGTCCCCCCCAACTGGCTTCCCCTGCTGGCCTGGTTCCCCCCAACTGCCTTCCCTTCAAGCTGGCCTAATCACCCACAACTACCCTCCTCTGCTGGTCTGGTATCCCCCAACTTCCCTCCTCTGCCAGCCCAGTCGCCCCTAACTGCCCTCTCCTGTAGGCTATCTTGTGTTGGCCATCTTTGACCACATGGGGGCAGCCATCTTGTGCAAGTGTGTGAGGGTCCATTTGCATATTATCTCTTTATTATATAGGATTAACCAGAGGCCCAGTGCACAAAATTTGTGCACTCAGGGGGGATCCCTCAACCTAGCCTGCACCCTTTGGAAGTCTGGGATCCCTTAGTAGATGTCCGACTGATGGCTTAGGCCCGCTCCCCATCAATTGGACATTCTTAGTGCTGCTGCAGAGGTGGGAGAGGCTCCCACCACTGCTGCTGTACTTGCTAGCTGTGAGCCTGGTTCAGGGCTTCTGGCTGATCAGTGCTCCCCCTATGGGAGCATACTGATCACAAAGGGACAGCTCCTGTGTTGAACATCTGCCCCTGGTGGTCAATGCATGTCATAGCGACGGGTCATTCTGCCTTTCAGTCAATTTGCATATTAGCCTTTTATTATATAGGTTTATCGTATTATTAGTATATTCTATACAAACACCTTTAAACCTACTTTTGCCCCCTGCATATTCTCTTAATAGGTCAGAAGATTCAATATTGTTAAAACGTCAGTTATCCCCAAATTGATCTATTGTTCAAAGCTATCTCAACCAAAATCCCAACTGGAGGTTTGAGAGAAATTGACAAGCTGATTCTAAAATTCATATGATGCTCATGTAATCCATGGCGCCTTCCACTATTAGGCCCACTGGTATTTATACTCTTAATTTTGCTCTTTGGCACCTATCTCATGTGCTGTTTTACTAGTCTCTTGCAGAACAGAATGCAGGTGTTCGCCAACCAGAAGGTGGGAGAGATCTATCTGGCACTGAATTCAGAACCTAACACCAGAATCCGTGAGACCCTGGGTAGATACCCCAAATGATGCCTCCTTTCAGCTGGAAGCAGTTATGGAAGATAGATCTCCAGTCCCTGACCCCCTGCCTGGACTCTCAATTTTTTAAATATAATATATCAAAGAGTCTGGAATGTGAGATCCTCCCTCCCCCCAACTGGTGGGTGGAGTTATGACATTACTGGCATCTGCCACAGAGACATCCCAAAGACATTGAACCACCAACAGGCACATGCCAAAGTGCCCTGGAGCCCACCCCTTCCTGTTCCGCTCTTGGTCCAACCCTTTCCTGTTCCTCCCCTCAAAAGGCTCCCCCAGCTCTCCACATGCTGCTCTCTCCACCTCTGTCTCTGGAGGCAGCCCGGCTGGGTCCTTTCTCCTCTCCCCACTCCTTTAATTCTGATTTCTCTGCCTCCGTAATGAGTCCCGCTCATTACTGGGGAATAAACCTTACTTTAATGTGTAAAAAAAAATCATATAGAAAAACATGAATAATAACCAAAAATAACCTTGCAAATAATAATGTTAGAAGAATCACACTGTCTGACTCAAGACATTATAAAGCTATAGCAATGTATAGAAAACGTAAGTTAAACATATACTTATCACATGATCCAGCTATCCCACTCCTAGGTATTTATCCAAGAGAAAAGCAACAGTTGTACATGAATGCTGATAGCAGCTTTATTTCTAATAGCCCAAATCTGGAAACAATCCAAATTTTCATCAACAGGTAAATGGATAAGCAAACTGATATAATCATATTGTAGAATACTACTTGACAACAAAGAGTAATTACTATTGATACATATAACATGATGGATCTCAAATATAGTAAGTAAAAGAAGCCAGACATCCTCAAAAGAATACATGTGCAGATTCCATTTAGATAAAACCAGTAGCCCAGTGCACAAAATTCGTTCACATTAAAAGGGAATTAGAGGAAATATTTTAATATTTCTATTTGCCCTTTCTCTATAATTAAAGTATCAGAAATGAAAGAAAATTAGTAAAATGTTTATGAAAATCTTCCTCCTGTCAGAGTCTGGGATATGCCGTGGGACCCAGAGTCAAGTCCCGACCCACCCGCATGTGCCTCAAAATCATTCAAGACCCAGCCCCAGCCCCATAGGGCGAGATCCAGACTCGGTTGGCCCCACTCCCTTAAAAATCCGCCAGGCAGGGACCCATCAAGCCCTGCCAGCTGGGAGTGCAGCCTCATCAAACCCTGCTGGGCAGGGGGTACAGCTTTAGGTTCTTCAGCACACACCAGGTGGAAGGCACAGCTTCAGTACATGCTGGGTGAGGGTCACAGCCACAGGTCCCCTGGCATACCCTCAGGCCCCCTGACTGGCACTAGGGCGCATGGCCTGAAGTCCCCCGGCCTGGCACTTGGGTGGGGGGCATGTCTTGAGGTCCCCCATCAAGCCCTGCTGGGCAGGGGGCACAGGCTCTGATCCCCCAGCTCAGCACTGGGGCAGGAGGTGCGCTTACAGGGTGTACGGCCTGAGGTCCCCTATCAAGCCCCACTGGGCGGGGGATGCAGCTTCAGTTCCCTTGCCCTGACCCAGTACCACACATCCTCAAGTCCCTGACCGCTCTTTATGGGAACCCTGTCTCTGCTGTGGGTGCAGCCATTTGTGATGATGTGAGGGTTAATTTGCATATCACCTTTTTATTATATAGGATAACAGAAAATGAGAATGATGCTACCCTACCTAATAAGAGTCATATGCAAATTAACCATCACTCCACTCCACAAGCCATGCTACAAACCAATCAGAGCTAGTATGTAAATAAAACCAACCAAGATGGCTACAGCCACAGAGAGGAAGAGGGAGGAGTTTCCCAGGCAACAGAGGAAGCCAAGCTTTCCACCTGCTCTTGCCTACCTACACCTCCACTCAAGGCTACAAAGTTTCAATTATAGAAGGTAAACAAATCCAAGCAGAAGCGGCTGCCATTACCGAGGGAGCAGGAGGCTTGGCTCTGCTCCAGGCTACAAAGTTTCAATTATAGAAAGTATGTCCCAGATACCAGGGCCTCCACTTGGGTCGCTGGGGGGTGTGGCCAGCCTGCAAACCACCACAGGCCCCTCACTCAGGCTGCCCTATGCCCCTAGGGAATCCCACCCTGATCTGGGACACCCTTCAGGGCAAACCAGCTGTCCCCCACCTGTGCAGCAGGCTTCTATCTAATAAAAGAGTAATATGCAGATTGACCATCACTCCAACACAAAAGATGGCCAACACAAGATGGCCAGCAGGGGAAGGCAATAGGGAAGCACCAGGTCTGCAAGGGAGGGCAGTTAAAGCGATCAACCCTACAGGGGAGGGCAGTTAGTGGTAACCTGGCCAGCAGAGGGAAGTTGGGGGCAAACAGGCTGGCAGGGGAACAGTTATATATTAATCAGGCTGGCATGGGAGTGGTTAGGGAGTGATCAGGCTGGCAGGCAGAAGTGGTTAGGGGAAATGAGGAAGGCAGGCAGGTGAGCAGTTGGGAGCCAGCAGTCCTGGATTGTGAGAGGGATATCCGACTGCCCCTTTAGGCCCGATGCCCATCAGGCCTAAATGGGCAGTCGGACATCCCTCAAGGGGGTCTCAGATTGGAGAAGGTGCAGGCTGGGCTGAGGGACAACCCCCCCATACCCCTGTGCACAAATTTCATGCACCAGGCCTCTAGTATTGTCATCAAGCAGATCAAGGGTTGTCTGAGGACAAGGAGACAATGAATGGTAGGAGGGAGGGAACTACAAAGGAACTTTTCAGGGTAGTAGGTATGTTCACATATCTTGACTGTGGTGATTGTTTCATGTGTGTATACATGTCAAAACTTATCAAATTGTATACTTTGAATATGTATGGGTTAATGTATGTCAATTATATCTCAATAAAGCTATAAAAAACATCTGGCAGATATGTTTAATATTATAATTGAAAAGATAACTGGAAAGATAAAAAAGCAAGTTGCAGAACACTACAGCCTTATTTTTGCAAGAGAATTTGTGCATACTGTTTAAGAGGATATGTAATAAAAGATTAGGCAATATGCACCAACTGTTAACACACACACAAAAATTGAGTGATTCAAAAATATGCTGCAGTAACACATTTATTGACATGCAAAGATATTCACAATATACAGTGGGGGAAAGCAAGTTATAAACATTAACTTAGAGTATGATCTTGTGTTAGTTTAACTGTTTAAAACTGTCAAAACATATAACCTACTATTTTTGCACAATGGGACATTCTATTCAACTCAGATCAGGGGTTGTAATTCCTACCATGAACCAAAGAGAACACAGCCATAGTCCAAAAGTCCTGGGGATGCTTTCTGAACCATTAAAATTTCCAGGAATCACTGTTATGTCAGTTGAGACAGCAGCTTCTCTCCTAGCTTTCCTGTTCTGTGTTGATAAAGCCACAGTTAGTTCTGGGTCTAAATTTCTCCAATTAAGTCTATCCTGTACAGTTTTAGCTGGTACAAATGCAGAATTAGACTAGACTAGTAGTAAAAGGTGGATCCTTTTGACATTATCTACAGCAAAATGAATCTTTAAAACCAGTCTCTGAGCCTTCAATGCCACCACCTAAAAAAGTGAGGACTGTAAGGTAGCATACTAAGTGCTATGCCACCTGCCTCAATAGGAATCTAGAAAAAAAGTATTTAACCTCCTCAATTCTCATTAGAGGTGATCCACAATGAATTATATAAAAAAGAAATAATTACCAGTACCTAGACTCACAGGACCATTGCCAAAAGAGGGGGGGGGGAACTGTATAGTGCCAACACATTGCCTGACTAAGAGCAGGTACTCAGCAAATGTTTCCTCCTTATACCTCCCTTCTTTCTCTTCTGTGAAATGACCTTGACATAAATGAAATAGCCTAACAATGATTTATAAATGTAGTAGTGATATTAAAAAGTGAATCTTACATTTAACTAGGATTCAGGGCCATTTCTGGGTTGCAGAATATGCTATATGATGTAGGCAGAATAGGAGGAAAATGAATTCTTACATTAAACATAGAAAAACCTACCTTCATGTTGAGAGTGTACATTTCACAATGAGAGTGTGCAAATGCATGTATGATCTGTTAGTTATCCTTTTGTGTGTATATGCCTTACTTCTGCAACTAGATTATAAATTAAGGCTAATTTTTTTTTTTGCCATTTGAAGCCACAAATGGATCTAAGCAGATACTAATGAACAAATTAGCTTACTTAGGATGAACTGGTTCACTAATTTCTTAAGTAAAACGTTGAAAAGTGCCCCATCTACCAAGATAAAAATCAACATTTTCAACTCACAATATAATACTTGATATCCCAAAAATGGTCTAGCTCAAACCTATGTCATTTATAATGTGCACACTGTAACAAACAAAATATTATGCAAGGCTCTTTGAGAACAGCCAGCCTATCAGAATTTGGAGATTGTTCTGTGTTCTATTTCTGGTTCATTTTACAGTGTTTGAATAATCGCTTTAACTTCACGGAAAATGTCCATGAGTGTATTGTAATTAGAGTTATCAACAACTACAATTGTTCCCTTTCTGATATGCTCCTTTATGTTAATAAATATGGCCACAGTACTAACGAGATTGGCTTTTGCTTCTTTCTGGTGAAAGATTAGTTTTAACGCTTCCAATGCCTTTATATCGATCATGTCTCTGGCTGCAACTGGGTTTTCAGACATATTCAAAAGTACTTTCAAAGCAAGATTTCTGGTTTTACGATTTCCCTGGGAAATCAAATAAAAAAGATCTGAAAGATAACAGGCAACAATATGGTGACGGTTCATATCAGTAGTCAGTTGCCCCAGTATTTTTAAGCCAGATTGCTGTCCAGGTGAGTTCAAGGGAAAACACATGGTTTCCTTACACATATGTTTAACATGTAATTCAACCCTGCGGAGTCTTTCATCCCCAGAAGGGTTAGTCACAGTAATTTCAGCATTTTTTCTCGTATCAGAGGGAGGAAAAGTAAGCAAGCTTTCGACAAGTGTCACTATACCCACCTCATTAATGAAATCTTGGGCAAATGGATGAACCTTAACGACCCCCATTGCAATTTGAGCTACTTTATGAATGAGAGGATCAGTAGTTGACTCAAGTAAGGCAACCAGTTGTTCAAACTCCTCAGAATTCATGTAACATTCCATTTTGCAAGGACAAGCAAATGGCTTAATCCCATTCATCTCCCTGATCTTGATTTGGCGTCTAATCTCCTCTATAGTCTGAATGCAAGGGTCAGTACCAAATGGGTGCTCCGGGAGAGGCTCTGAGAATGAGACTACACTCTTAGAACCCTCTGGGTCCTCAGGCAAAACAGGAGCTTTTTCCTCAGGTGAGCCCAGGACAATATATTGAGACTTGTTCTCAGATGTGCTTTGAGATCTATATCCTAACACTGATGGAGTTACAGCGGGGGCATTGGGCCAGACAGTTACCTCAGACCAGTCCTTGGGCCTATCTTTTTCATTGATTTCATACAAAATCAGGGGCCTAACTATTCTGCTCACAGGTTTAGGATCAGGGTCAAAACTAGGTTCATCTCCATCCCAAAACCAGTTCCCAATAACATTTTCTTCCTCTTCCTCTTCCTCTTCAGCCTCTGGGCTAGCTTTATCGCCAGTGCTGGCCACAGGCTTCAACTTCTCAGCACAGGATGGGGGAGCAGTATCAGCTTTACCTTCATCCTTGGCACTGGAACTATTATTAGTCTCTTCTCTATTGCAGAACCTAGAACCAACACTGGTCTCTTCCCCAGCACAGGTATCAATACCAGCCTTATCTGTACACATGGACTTGGTCTTAGCACTGGCCTTAGCCTCAGAATGACACCAAGACACTTGAGTGGCCTCATTTTCAACTTTGGGACTGAAATTTGCTGGGGCTCTCTCTTTCTTCTCAGTAACAACCTTCTTCTTAGACACTGCCTTCACCTCTGCCACTGCATTTGCCCGAACCTCTGGCTTGGCCATTGCTTTGGCCTGGGTCTTGGCTACGGGTTTGCCTACGTCAGTAGCTTCCCTCTTTATTTTAGCTTCTACACCAGCCCTTCTTGCAGTTTTGCCCTTGTTTCTTTTCCCACCCATGGTTAAAGCCCAGTTGTATGGATAGCCCTATAGGGTCTTGGCCTTGGTTCTCAACGAGTCCCAGGTCAATATGTTGACACTTTCACGGGATCAGAGACAAACTTTGTAGCAAGAGTTAAGAGTCAATTGTCAGTTCAGCAGTCACACTGTCCCCTTTCTGAACACAAACTTCTGTCAATGATACAGAAAGAGGGCAGAGGCACTCAGACTGAGGGGAGATGATGGTTCCTGAGTGCAGACTTGCTGAAAGTGGTACTCTTCCACCACTCCAAGGCCACCACAGTCACCGCTGGAGACGGACCTAAGATGGAAGAAGGCAATGGGCTTTAAGCCTTTTCCAACTGTGCTCATCTATGCAGACAGCCAAACAGGATATGAGAGAGTAGAGATGAACTGTCTGGTAGGAGAAGTGGGAGTTACCTCATTTTATCCCTTCCACATCCCCACTAACGCCCAGCATCCTGCTCAGGCACTACCACACTCTTCTCTGCATTAAGTAGGATCAGGGATGATGGGAAAGTTTGCTGAAAGAGAGAGAGACTACAGAACATCTGGTCCCTTTGGTATACTCCACTATACTATCCAGGTCTATCTAGGTAGGTCTCACACCAACCTGCACTTATCTTCCTTTCTTAACTGCTTCCAGTGTTGATAAGCTCTACATCTGAAATCACAGGCAGACCTATGGACAAAAACAGGAGGGACTGGAATTCAGAGTTTCAGTAGACAGACATACACTTTGGTTTCTAGACCCAACACCTAGGTATCTTTCCAGATCTGGGGCTTTGGTTATACAGTTGGCCCTTGAACAATGCAAAGCTTGGGTCGCTGAAGTTGGAAATCTATGGATAAAGTCGGCTCTCCACATACATAGATTCTTAGCCACAGAGTTGAACCATGAACAATGTAGGTTTGAATTGCAGTCAGTAGAACTGTGTAGATCAATTCAATTGTGGTAAACTGAAAAAAAAAATCCTCATATAAGTAGACCCACGCAGTTCAAACCCATGTTGTTCAAGGGTCAACTATATGTTTCTGTCCTCCTCATGGTTTCCCTCCCCATTTCCTGGGTGTCTGTCAATTATCCTATAAGCACATTCCTGTCTCACCCCTCCCCCATTTCCTAAACATGAACGTGAGGGCATGGCTGTCTAGAATGCTGGAAGACAATGGCTCCATCGGTCTCACCCACTTCCCAACCCCAATAGTAGGGGTGCGCATGCTCACACTCACCTTGCATCCAAATGAACAATTTTGGTCTTCTTTCTTAATTAAATTCAAAGTCAACAGCTACCTGCAGATTTTTACAGGAACAGATGAAGGAATGAACCTACAGAGATAAACAGACGAGAGAAAACAGAAGAGACTGAGATGGCCCAACACCAATGACAAGTGTTATATGATTTTGTACATTCAAGGTCATGTTATATGTTCCCTATCTGTCTGCTCTTGCCCAATGATTCCCCATTAATTCCCCTAAGAAATGCAGTTTGTCTTATTACATACATCTCCCAACTTCAGAGGCCACACTTCTTTTCCCTGAACAAAAACATGAGGTGCAAGAGTGGGTAGTGAAAATAGGCAAATGTATTTAGAAAGAAGGCAGTAAAGGTAATGGGGACTATTCTTTCAATTGGCTCTTTGCATGCCCCACCCCTTTCTTCTTTATGTATACATACTAGCAGACCCTATCTCATTCACCACCTATACCAGCTAGTCCACAGCAGGGGACCTCAGGAGGTACTCTCTTTCCCACCAAAGAACAGTCTTCTAGCTAGAGATGAATCATGTCATACAGAAAGAGGGAGGAGTTTTCAGCAAAACACCAGGAAATTGTTGACAATAATAGAAAAATATCAGGTTAATGGACAAATACCCAAAATTCAGGTACTAACACCTAGAGTCTTGCTTTTGCTTAAAACGCCAGAACTACCACGCAAACATGAGGCTTTGGCATCAACGAGGTGCCTGTGGGAAGGGAGAGCACCCAGAACGCAGAGCCCCAACAGGCCCCTGAGTAGCCATAGCCATGGACATGGACATGACCCCCGACCCCCAGCCCCAGCCCCGGCCCCGCTCCCGCTCTGCCATTTCTCCCCCAGTATCCTCCCCCCAGCCCTCTCCCAGCACCGACACCTCCAAGGCTGGCGCGGGAGCCAGGAAAGCTGGCCGGGGAAACCGCTCCGGCCAGCCTGCGCCCCGGGCCGCCGCCTCCTGGCCGGGATGCCAGGGTCGGGGCGCGGGCTGAAAGCTGGTGGAGAGTGGGGGGCCCCCGCCCCACCCCCGCCGCCAGCACCACTTGCCTTCACAGGCTCAGGGCCCGGTGGTCGTCCTCCCGTCCTCTCAGCTCCTCACTCCGACGCCCACCGCCTGCCTTCCCTCCCTCCCGAGCGCCCGGAGCTGCAGAGAGGCGTGTGTGCCGCCCCCGCGCCGCCGCCGCCGCACCGAAGGCAGGGGCTGCGCCGGAACCGTTGGCAGCGAGGGTGTCAGGGAGGGCGGAGGGATACGGCGGCTGGAACGGCCGGAACGGCCGACGCCCCCCGGGCCCACCTAGTTCCGACCCGAGGGGGCGGGGCCGGCCGCGGCGGCCGGGAGACCCGGTCCGGTCCGAGGGGCGGGTGGGCGCCACCCCTCCGCCTCGGAGGACCGGCGCGGCCCCTACCTGGCGCCCACCCCTCTGTCGGCCCCCCTGGCACTACAATCTAGGGGGCAGGCGGGAGGGGGCGGATGGGAGGGAGGCCCAACGGAGCTGTGCTGGACGCAGCAGCGGAAGGATACCAGCAGCCCTTGGTCTGTGTGAATCCCCAGACTGCTCTGTCTGCCTCTCTCCCCCTCCATCCCCCCAGCCATCCTTCCTGGTGCTGAGGGGAGAGGAGGGGCTGTGGGGACTGCAGAGCCAAACATTTTATTTTTATTATTATTTTTTTAATTAAAAATTTTTTTATTGATTAAATTATCACATAATTGTCCTTATGCCCCCATTCCCATTCCAACCCCCCCCCCCACACACACACACACATGCCCCCACCCCCCGCTGTCCATAGCCACTGGCTAGGTCCATGTGCATGCACACAAGTCCTCTGGTTGATCTCTTCCCCCCACCCCGGTAGAGCATTTGACTGACAAACATAGTATTTTAAACTCCCTGATAATTACAGTCTGAAATTGGGTGAATAGACCCAAGAAGTTTTACATTAGGCTGGTTAGCAGTTAAGCTGTGCATGTTTGCTGTAGCTGTAGGTGCCAGTGTTCAGATTCCTCTCATGTCCTTATTTTTGTCTTATCTTTGGGTTTTCCTAATTACTCCTTGCAGAATCTATGCACACTATAGCTCCTTTAGCTATACTCCACTCCTATTATACTGAACACTTGTGACATGGTAAAAATATGTGAAATGTTCTATAACCTTACAATTAAATTCTAGTCCTTTGTGGGCTTGGGTCCCTAGGCTGTATCCTTCACAAATATTTCCTAGCTTCTTTCTCCCTCTTACACAAAAATGGAAGACTACCCTATGTTCCTAGCAGCACAATTTACAACAGCTAAGATTTGGAAACAGCCTAGGTGCCTGTCAGCAGATGAGTGGATCAGAAAACTATGGTACATCTATACAATGGAATACTATGCTGCCATAAAGAAGAAGGAATTCTTATCATTTGCAGCAACCTGTTTGGAAATGGAGAACATTATGCTAAGTGAAATAAGCCAGTCAATGAAAGAAAAACACCACATGATCTCACTCATTTATGGATAACAAAGAACATTATAAACTGATAAACAAAAAGATACAGAGACAGTAAAGCAACAGACTGTCAAATTACAGCAGCAAGGTTAGGGTGATCTGGGGGAGATAAGAGATCAACCAAAGGACTTGTATGCATGTATATAAGCATGCATACAATGGACGCAAAACACTGGGGGGTGAGGAGTGGGGAGGGCAATGGTAAGATATGTACACATATACCTTAATAAAAAAGAAAAGAAAAGAAAAAGAAAATGGAAGACCAGAGTGGGGTGGTTAGGAGGAATGCCTTTCCTTAAAGCTCTGGGAAAGTACTAGTATTTCCACTGCAGAGTAGGTCTTGTCATGGAGAAGGCTCTGAGTGTATTCCACAGGAGCACACTTCCCCTCCCACTGTCAGAGCCATCAAATCTTTCTGGGGTCTTCACTGTAAGAACCTGCTAGCGTCCCTGGATCTACTAGTAAAACCCATGAAACCTCTAAGACTGCAGGCTGGGTTTCTCACTCTCATACTATTCCACACTCAGTCTCCAGCAATTTGTCAAATTTACTCTTTAAGTCTTCTGCCCTGTTTATACCTCTAGCTGTTTGTGCTCTATGTAAGGACAGATAGGTTGTGACTCCCCAGATTTGTCTGTCCTCCAGAATTCGGGGTGGTCATTTGCCCTGTGACATGTTTTCTTATGGGTTTAAAATAAGTCATGGATTCTCAGTTTGTTCAGCTTTTTCGCCCCTGTCTTCAGTACAAGGGCAATGACTTCCAAACTATTTACATGGCAACTAACATTGGAAAGCTGGCCTATGGATTTTAACATTGTAGCTAAAGGTCAGTGAATAGCTTTTGTCCTATTCTTCTCAGCTGAACTTCAGATCTGAAAAATGAGAAACTATGTAATATTCTGAAATACCTGCATGTATCAAGTCTGTCTAGTTACTTTTTAAAATATCATCTAGGCCGGCAGAAACCTGTGTGGCTCAGTGGATAGAGCGTCGGCCTGCGGACTAAAAGGTCCCGGGTTCGATTCCGGTCAAGGGCATGTACTTTGGTTGCGGGCACATCCCCAGTAGGGGGCGTGCAGGAAGCAGCTGATCGATGATTCTCTCTCATCGGTGTTTCTAACTCTCTGTCCCTCTCCCTTCCTCTCTGTAAAAAAAATCAATAAAATATATATTTAAAAATAAAGTAAAATAAAATATCATCTAGGCCGAAACCGGTTTGGCTCAGTGGATA
Organism: Vespertilio murinus; assembly: GCA_963924515.1. Classification (NCBI taxonomy): domain Eukaryota; kingdom Metazoa; phylum Chordata; class Mammalia; order Chiroptera; family Vespertilionidae; genus Vespertilio; species Vespertilio murinus. The sequence continues at coordinate 39,688,756 of OZ004710.1, forward strand.
GAGCTTCAGTCTGCAGACTGAAAGGTCCCAGGTTCGATTCCAGTCAAAGGCACGTACCTTGGTAATGGGCACATCCCCGGTGGGGGTTGTGCAGGAGGCAGCTGGTCGATGTATCACTCTCATCGATGTTTCTAGCTCTCCATCCATCTCCCTTCCTCTCTGTGAAAATCAATAAAATATATTTTAAAAAAATAAATGTTTAAAATGTCATCTAGTCATATTAAAGTAAGCTGGGATAAGTAGGGAAGAGTAGATGATAACTCCATGGTGGCTTTTAGCGGTCTTAATTGCTAAGACATTGCCCTGTGCTCTTTATCACTATAACCTCAATACTTTGTAATACACTGTTTTGGCTACAATAACCAACCCCTTACTAAAAGAACATCATTTTTGCATAAGTATGCCTCCCTTCTCCTTGTAGTCATGTGTCTCAGGGAAGCTGATCCCAGTTCCAGGGTTGAATCTGCATTGTCTAGGGGTAATCCATTCTCTTGGTACTCTCTGGTTTAGGAAGGGTAATAATCTAACCCTAACTCTGCTCAATGAGACATTGGGAGAAGACTGCAGAAGAACAAAATAAAGTGTCCTCACTCATAAAAAAGGCAATGAGAAAATCATCTTCTTTTCTTAGGAAGTTGCTTGACTCCTAGAATCATTGCAGCCATCAAGCTTCCAGCCTTCAGATGAAAGCTGATACTGTGAATGGCAGAAGGAGATAGAATAAAAAACAAGTCCTTACTTGTATGCATGCATATAAGTACAACCAATGGACACAAAACTCTGGGGAGGGAGGGCATATATGGAAGGTGGGGGGGGGGCAATGGTAAACTATGTACACAGATAATAATTTAATTAAAAATGTTTAATAAAAATAATGAAATAAATAAAATAGATATATAAAATAAATTAATTAATTTTAAAAAACCCACAAAAAACAAGTCCTTAGCTGAACCAAACACCCATCTAGGCTTCAGTACATCCAATATCTGAAATTATAAATTTTCTTATTTAGTTTTAGTTCAGTTATTTGTTATATGAAAATGGAACAATCTTAAATGTATGCTCATGTACAATCTCATGTTTACTCAGGCATAGAACAACCCTTCAGTGAATAATAGTTCCTGACTTTTGTCATCAGTGAGCACCTACTTCTTAAAACCAGTGGCAGAACTCATGTTTCCACGTGAAAGGAGAAGTGTAATTGTGAATGCCCTGCCTAACGATCGCTAGAGGTCTGACAACTGTGACTGGCTTCTGTTCTAGATATAAAAGGAAAGCCTTGGGCAGAAAACCTAAACCCTTACTTATCTAGGGGGGTTCAGAGATACATTAAATATTTGAGCTCATAGATAAGCCTGGTTTCAATTTGGAGTCATTGTGTGAAAGTGCACCCTTATGAAATGTCCATAATATAAAGATATCAGAGGTCATCTGTGTTCAATTCAGAGAGCTGTGCTGAGTTTGAGAAAGATAAATTCATAGTGTCAATAGAAAGTTTTGGTTAACTTTGCCCAGGCATACTGCACTAAGCAACACAGGTATAAAAACAGTTGGATAATTGGGATTTATCAAGAGCTTGGATTTTGCTAGGACAGTGGAGCCAGGCATTATATGATAAGGTAGAAGCATAGTAAAAATGATGGACTACGACTGGCCATTATGCTGGCTGTACAGAGCACCTGGGAAGGCACATGAGCATTTCTTTAATTGTTGGCAGAGCCACGTCCTGGAAACATGCCTTGCCAGAGGCAGGAGTGTTGTCAGCTTAACCTTCAGCTCAGGCACCAGGGGGTGGGTTTCATTACCTAACTCCAGCCAAGCACCAGGAATGAATACAACTCCAGCCCACCCAGGAATGCACATAATCTCCTCTGTCTTGATCTTAAGTAAAACTTCCTGGTTTTTGCTGTATAAAATAAATATGCTGTATTGGCTCTGGGTCACTGCCTCTCCATCAGAGGACAGCTGTCCCACCTGGCCCCAGCCTTTTCCTTCCATCTCTGTGTCTGTCTCTTTCATTTTCTCAACTCCCAGCAGCCCCTACTCAGAAACAGAACCACTCTCTAGCCGCACTGGACATGGAGAAGAGAGAAGTAGTTACAGTTGGAAGGAAAGAAAAGCTGGAATAGACTGATACATAGGAAGAAGGGGATAAGGGACAGGAGGTCTAACTATACACAGGTTTGTTTCTTTATGGTGAATAGAGTACTTTGCTACAAGCTGTGAGACAGGCTAGTAAGTCAGAACAAGTAGAATACGGAAACTGAACAAACTGGCAGAGCAATTTATAGCAGATATAGAAGGTCATCTCCCTAGAGATAATATCTAGATAACATTGGTTGTATTAGAACTCCAGGCCCAGAAAAGCAACAAAACCAGGTAGGTGACACCAGGAACAGCTGCAGTGACTAAGGATCCTGCCCTGACACCGACCAATCAGTGGAGACCATAACCCCGAAGGAGCACACCTAGAAAATTGATGAGTATTCTGCTGAGACCTTCCCTAAGATTCCTGCCTTCAAGAAAGGGATAAAAGCTTCTAAAGGACCCAGCACTCGCCCTCTCCCTCTCCCTCTGGGGAGCAGCCCGTGCCATTCCCTTTCCCCTCTTCTTCCCTCCCTTCTCCCTCCCACAGGCACACATCTCCTAAACTCTAAGGGACCCCATGAAACTTGCATCCAGGGTAGCAGTGGGCAATGGCAGTTCATGCCCTGAACCTGACTCCAAGTCCCCCTTTTCTCTGACTTATTAGTAAGCCAAAGCAGACCAGCCTCGGCTCATTTCCCTGGCCCTTTATTATTTCACTGTCCCCAGATTTACTACTAATAAATGTCCTCTAAAATTCACCTGGACTTGTGTTGTGAAATTTTTCCTGCATGAGGTTAAGAACCTACACACAGTGGGTCCACCCTAGTCAGACCCTCTAAGGGCCAGGACCCCTTTCCAGTAACATAAGGGAAATCTGATGTTGAAGATAGTGACAGTGATGATGGCAGCTTCTGGTGATAGTCAGCACTACAGGGATACAGACATAGCATAGTGGGAATGCACACCAACTCCATATTCAAAGTACAAATGTTTGAATCTCAGCTCTTCTGTTAATCAGCTCAGTGAGCTTGGCCAAGTTACTTACCCAATCTGTGCCTCAGCTTCCTCATATGTAAAATGGGGACAACAACAGTATATACTCCATAATTTTGTTTTGAGGTCTAAATAAGGCAATATATTTAGAACCCTTAGAATAGTATCTGGTACAAATCAAGCACTCAATATATCAATACTACTATTATAAGTAACAAAAGGCTCAGGTGTTCCAGTCAGACAGATAAGTTTGATTCACACTTCCAGAGTCCAAGTTTCTTCCTCTATATTACCTCTATATGAATTCTGTCTTATTCATTAAAAAAGACTCCAGCCAAAACCAGTTTGGCCCAGTGGATAGAGCGTCGGCCTGAGGACTGAAGGGTCCCAGGTTTGATTCCGATCAAGGGCATGTACCTTGGTTGCGGGCACATCCCAGTAGGGGTGTGCAGGAGGCAGCTGATCGATGTTTCTCTCTCATCTAACTCTCTATCCCTCTCCCTTCCTCTCTGTAAAAAAAATCAATAAAATATATTTTTTTAAAAGACTCCAGTACATAGCATAAAGAAACAAATGCTAAAATAGGGGCAAATAAAAAACTGTGCAGAAGAGTTACTTCCTACCAAGGGGCAAACAGTAAAGGTGGGAGTATCAGAAAGACTTCAAAAAGGATGAATATGTTTCCCTAGGCAGAGAAAGGATTGTGAGAGTAGTGATGATTGAGTGAACATTGGGGAAAGGCAGAGTGTAATTGGGTTGGGAAATAACAGCCCAGTGTGGCTTGAGTGCAGCAGGCTTTGGATTAGGGTAAGGCATTTGAGAGTGAGTAGCTCCTCAAACTGTGTCCTTATCTTATTCTAGTCCTGACCCCGACTTGGAAGAAAGTGTTGGGAGATGAAGTTGGAAAGGTAGAATTGTATGGAAAGGTGAGCGCCTTGAAACCCTGCCTAGATAACCTGGTAGTATTTTATAAGATCTCATTGAAGGTTGCTCTTTTGAAACTGGGGACAGAGAGCGTCAGTAGGTGCTGAGTTCAACTGTGCTATAAGAAAATACCTTTCTTTCATTTATGACTGGGGAGAGGACAAATCCACTCTAAATTTATCTCCAGGAAGGTCAACTGACATTTTTTTTAAAAATCCTAACCCGGGGATATGTTTTTCATTGATTCTAGAGAGAGACAAAGGGTCAAGGAGAAAGAGAGAAGCAACAAAATGAGAGAAAAACATCGATCAGTTGCCTCACATAAGTGCCACAAATGGGGACTGAACCAAAACCTGGGTATGTAGCCTGACCAGAATCGAACCAGTGACCTTTTAGTATACAGGACAAGACTCTAACCACTGTGCACATCAGTCAGGGCTCAAATGACATTTAAATGAACCCTTATTTTCTTATTACATGAGATCCACGTAATGTTTATCCCAAAAGAGGGCAGAAACCAAAGGGCCATGTGAGTGGTGAGGTTTTTACTTCAGCTATGTCCCAGAAAAACTGAGGGATAATTCTGGCCAACGAGTGATCAGAATATAATCATCTTCGTACACACACACACACACACACACACACACACACACACACACTACTTACCCTGCTCTTTGGCTAAGACTAAAAAATTCCACAGGTGTGAATAGCTTAAGTATCTGCTTCCAATGAAAGTAGGACTAAGAGGTATCCAGCAAGACCACAATGTGAAGCTCCCCAAAATTTAAACGCATTGCCCTCAATAGGAATTCTAGGCTGAGAGAATTCTGATAAGAAGAAAAAATTATATGCCGAAACCGGTTTGGCTCAGTGGATAGAGCGTCAGCTTGTGGACTGAAAGGTCCCAGGTTCGATTCCGGTCAGGGGCATGTACACTGGATGCAGGCACATCCCCTGTGGGGGTTGGGGGGTGCAGGAGGCAGCTAGTTGATGTTTCTCTCTCATCAATGTTTCTAGCTCTCTATCCCTCTCTCTTCCTCTCTGTAAAAAAAAAATCAATAAAATATATTTTTTAAAAAGACGAAAAAATTATAGAGAACTTTAAAAATTATGCAAGCATGTGTCACAAAAACATATGCTGCCCCCCCATATTATATTCTGCTGGGCTCTGCCTTATTCATTTTAACTTATTTATGTATGATGCATAGGATCAGAGGTAGGTTTACAGATATTAATCCAGCGGTGGCTGCTAAGAGAATGACACTTGTTCTGACATCAATTCTTTGACACCAACTACCTGGAGTTAGCATTAGACTCCACAGATTTAAGGCAGTCCTTAATAATGCCCCCATTTCAAAAAAGATGCCAGTTACAAGTCTTGGGGACAATAACCAATGCTTCTGATTCAGGGGTTCCCATGATCCTTTCAGGTTTGATAATTTACTAGAAAAACAGAAATTACTAAAAGCACTATATATCACATTATAGTTTTATTATAAAGGCTACACACAGGACAAGATCTGGAAGGATCTGAGCCACGTAGCTTCTATACCCTCTTCCCATAGGTTCAGGGCAAACCATCTTCCCTGGATATCAGTGTGTTTACCAACCAGGAAACTCCACAAAGCCCTGAATTTTCATTGGGGATTCTTTATATATGCATGATTAAATCAATGGCCACCCGATTGGGTTCCAAATCCGGCCCTCCTTCCCTCTGTGGTCTAAGGTTCTAACCTCTAATCATGTGGTTGGTCCTTCTGGTGACCAGCCCACATCCTAAAGCTATCTAAGGGCCCACCATAAGTCAGTTCATTGGCAAAACAAAGACACCCCTATCACTCAAGAATTCCCTAGGGTTTTTTGAAGGTCTGTGCCAGGAACCAGAGACAAAGTTTAGCTATATTCTTTCCATACCACACTATGTTTGAGGTAGTCTCTTTTGTCAAACTCTATAACCACACTCACATAGGCCAGAGACAACAGAACGTAAGCCAAAAGAACATAATCTGAAAATTGGCTCCAATACTTACCTTACCGGTACTATATTGCTGGAGAGTGGAGGAAAGAGAATAACAAAGGAGGCAGGGATAAGAGGAGGAGTCAATCCTAGGCATCAGTCTCTGTAACTTTACCCCACAAGTCCACTGCTCAATCCAAGCTTTTAAATGTAAACATGAGGGCCTGAAGTAGTATTACAGCATAGTTTCCTCTCTACTAGTATACTGAGAATAAAAATAAGGATATGAGTAGCTTTAGGGAAATTAATTACTTCCTAGTCACACTTTCCTAAACTGCCTTGGCATGTATCCTAGGGGCATTAGGGGTTCCCATGACCCCCCCAGGTTTGGTAATATTCTGTTAGAAAGAAGACAAGAATTTATCAAGGGCTGCCACCTAAAATGAGACCAAAGGAACAAGTCCTAAAAGCTGGGCAGAGAGCAAAACACGTCTGTAGAGGGGAATCTACAGGACCATCCATAAAGCAGTTTCTGCAACTGTTTCCCAGAAAGATCCTACTCTGAAGCCCAGGACTAAAAAGTAAGGGAACCTCAAATGGAATAGCCACTTTTGTATTCCCAGGTGGGAGGGAGATGCTGTCCAGGGCTGAGATCCCGATATTCTCTTGGGAGTTTAAAGCTTGGCAGTATCCCAAAGAGAAATCCTCTGCCAAAGGTCTCAGCATCTAGGTTCCCTCCTCCTGAATCTGTCTCCAAACCCCCCTCTCTAGAGTTGTTCAAATTGGGATTCAGCCGAGACCGGTTTGGCTCAGTGGATAGAGTGTCAGCCTGTGGACTGAAGGGTCCTGGGTTCGATTCCGGTCAAGGGCATGTACCTTGGTTGCGGGCACATCCCCGGTGGGGGGCGTGCAAGAGGCAGCTGATCGATAATTCTCTCTCATGGATGTTCCTAACTCTCTATCTCTCTCCCTTCCTCTCTGTAAAAAATCAATCAAATATATTTTTAAAAATTGGAATTCATTCCTCTCTTGCACCTCCAGGGCACTGGAGCCTCGGAGCATAAGGCAGATATACACCCCCCTTCTTCTCTTCCACTTTCTCTCAATTTTGAGCTGGTCTTAGCAATCCCCATCCTCTGAGAAAGACAAAAAATAGAGTAAGTGGCAAATAGGTTTGAGGACAGGGTTGTAGCTCAGGGTTCCTATCCTCTCACCTGCTTTTCCAGAGCCAGCACCACTGGCTTATGAGTTGTATGTGCACAAAATGTCACTTCACAGTTTCCAAACTCTAGGCTTCCCTGAGCTAATTTCCTCCATGTGACCACCTCCCTCACCCACACAGAAACACAGAATCACACAACACTGGGAAGGGAGCCTGGGGGTAAGGAGACAGGTGTTCAGGAGGCAGGAGGGTCTCAGGCACTTCCTCTACCAGGATGTAGTCCAGTGGTTCCCAACCTTTGTTTAGCCATGCCCCACCTAAGCATCTCTAAAATCCTGATGCCCGCCCTGTGACATATAACTCTTCTTATACAAAAAGTGAACTCCTATTCTCATGTAGGAAGCCTAAAAGGCCATTAACTTGGTCTAAATAAGATTCCCAAGAACAAGGCATCCATGAAAGAGAAAAATAAAAGAAAGGACAGTTGAAGTACTGAGGAAGAAATCACTATGAAATCGTTAAAAAAAATAATAATAATATGAAAAATAGCAAATACCGTTTCAAAACATATAATAGAGAACTGAAATTCATAAATGTCGCAATATATATGTATATGCTGTATATGAGACCCCTAGAAGCATAAGAAATGCAAAAAATCCATTGTTAATAACTCACTCACAAATTGCCCCCCTTAAAAATCAAATTGCCCCCTCTCCTGTGGGGTGTGTGCCCCATCCCCGGAACCACTGATCTAGTCTCAGCCACCACCTCCTGTAGATGCCATTTCCCGGTCTCCATCCCACCGTCTGCGCTCCTATCTCCTCTGCAAGGACCCACCTTCTGAGTTCGTAACTCCTCTGCAAGCGACCACCGCTTCTCTCCACTTGTGCCTCCCGCAGGATGACTTCCTGCCTCTTGAGCTCCTGGACGAAAGACAGAGCCAGCAAAGACGCTCGCAATTGCCCTCTAGCAACAAATACTGTGTTTCTGGTCTTCTGCAACTAGGTTTCAGGCTAATGCGGCACAAGAGACAGCCACCCACCCACCAGAACATCCTACCTGTCCTCCCGCGGCAGTTGGTCAATCAATCACTCAGCCTTCCCGACTCTTTTCGGTAGGATTCACCTCTAGGCACGCCCAACGGCACGCGCGGTCACATGATCACCATCAGCCCATGTGACCATGCAGTCCCTGTCTGCCACAGCCCCCTGCAGTATAGGAGAGCAGAATCTTCTGCCTCTGAGATTGTGCTGCTGGCTATGGAACCTGAATCTCCTGAGGATGGTGAAGATAGCTAGAGGAAGGCTTGGATTTGGAGCCAAAACTTCAAGCCGGAGGCCTAATTCTTGTTCTGTGGGAGCCTAGAGCTGGCGAGGAACACTGGATGAGGAGTTTTAGAAACAAAGTAACTTTGCTTATTATTTCTAAAATTCAGGTGACATGTTAAAACACACACAAAATCTGTCCTAAAAAAATATTGCAAGGCAAAAGAAACATTCAAACTCCAATTTCCACCATCAGGATGATCCCTGTTAACACTGCCATTTCCCCCTATTCCGAACCAGTCATTTTCAACCAGTGTGCTGTAAGAATTTTTAAAACATGCAATAGCTGACTATTTAGTCAGGGTCACTGACTTCTTTTCCCTTAGATTGTCAAGTAAAAAAATTACACCATTGCCGAAACCAGTTTGGCTCAGTGGATAGAGCGTCAGCCTGCGACTGAAAGGTCCCGGGTTTAATTCCGGTCAAGGACATGTACCTTGGTTGCAGGCACATCCCCAGTAGGGGGTATGCAAGAGGCAGCTGATCGATGATTCTCTCTCATGGATGTTTCTAACTATCTCTCTGTAAAAAATCAATTAAAAATATTAAAAAATTACACCAGCTAACACAACAATAGCTGTCCTGTGTGAATGAATCACAGTTATACCTGTTGTTTAGTTTTGTCAAACTGGCAAAAAATAGATATTTTTGGTGTGCCACAAACTTTCAGTCATTAGTTTATGTGTGCCGTGAGATGAAGAAGTTTGAAAATTGCTGCCATAAATCTTGCATATTAGAAGGGGGAAGCACGTTGCACTGTCAGAAAAATTATATAAAACTTGGGTAAAGAAAACATAGGTTACTGGATATCATTTCAGTGCAGGGCTAAGCTTTACTTTCTATTGATTAAGCAAGCTTTCAATTCTATGAAGCTGATCTAACTTGTAGATATTTTGTCTAATAGATATGGAAATGATTTCTGTTCAGTGGAACAGATAACCTCAATGTCTAAAATTCATTGCCCTTATGATATTAACCAATTTTGTATTTAACCCAGCAATGATATCCTAGCAACTATTTTTCATGTATGTATGAAATTTAACATACTATATTGTTTTTATTATATTGTATACACTTACCTCCAACAATTTTCATAATCTTAGAAGTTCACTGTGTTGAAAAATATTTCACGTTCATTTTTAATTTTAGTCATAATTTAACCTTTTCAAAAATTAACATTATCCTAAGACAGAACAAAAATAACATTTCCACCATGTCTAAAAAAATAATAAAATGTATTTCTCACAAGTCTCGATTCCCTCTGCAAACCATTTCTATTCCTGACTTCTGCAATTTCTATCTGAAAGTATGAATGATCTTTTTACTTACTATTGTAGAAAATAAACATAACACAAAACCTATCATTTATAAGTGAACAGTTCAGTGGCAGTAGGTACATTCACAATTGTTACTCCAAAAGCAAATATTATATTTTGAATGTAATAGTCATGTGAAAGAAGTGCCATCTTTGTACAGTCAAGAGACTAAACTTAGCAACCTTGATAATTTATTTTTCTTTAAAGCATTTAATTTAAAAAGCTAGTTTTTCTAAGTCTCATGGGAGTCCAATTTTAAAAAATATATTTTGATTTTTTTATATAAGAAATACATATTTTGATGTTTCTAACATTGATCAGCCACCTCCTGCACACCCCCTACTAGGGATGTACCTGTAACCAAGGTACATGCCCTTGACTGGAATCAAACCTGGGACCCTTCAGTCTGCAGGCCGATTCTCTAGTCACTGAGCCAAAAGGGAGGGAGTTCACTTTCTTTCAATCTTTTCTAAGTGGTTTTTAATCTCTAAAAATTCCCTCTAACAGAAATAGTTTGCTTATTTATATAAATACTAGTGGTCCAGTGCATGAATTCATGCACATTTAAAGGAAATTGATTAGAAGATATATCTTAATATGACTATTTGCCCTTTCTCTATAATAGAAGTATCAACCAAATTCATGATCAACAATGACAGATCAAAACACACACGTATGAATGACATCAGCAAGAGCTTTATATGTATCATGAATGCACGAGTCAATTTATCCTTTATAGATAATAGAATAAACTTGCTTAATTAAACCTGCTTTCTAATTTAGCTAAACTCTTTCCAGCCCAGTGAAGCACCCCAACTTCTCTTTCAGGTAATTGTCAGAAGCAGTAAATATCAACATGAAGCAGATTATTATTGTAGATCACTCAGGGAGAACAAAGGGTAAAATATTTAACTGCAGTGGTGTTTGACTATATTCTGTGCAGTGAGAAAACCTGAAGTCATTTTCCAAGGTCCACCATTCCTTACTTCTTTTCAGTAGGGTCAAGTTTCTAAGCTTTAGAAATCTCCATTTTCATCTAATGAAAAAAAAAAAAAGTATCCCACCAAGTCTCCTATCTACCTACTCCAGGACTTCTGTGAGGATCAAATGAGATGAGGCATGGGAAAACGCTTCACAGGCATTTGGTTAAAGTGTAAAATGTTTCCATATGTGTTCCTGGGCTGAAGAAAATCCAATGAGGCTAATTGCTAGGGAGAGGAAGCCAGGCATTGCTATGTGATATCATTACCAGGAGCCTACTGCTACTGGTCTGGGCTGGACTGTGGGCTGCATTTTGCGCTATGGGGTCTTGGCAGCATTGGCTGGGATTTGGTGGGGTGTCATTCCAGGATGGTGGCGGGGCCTGTGTCCCACTTGGGAGAAGCCGAGTGTTAGTTTGACTGTGCCAGGTCCGTGGTGCCAAGTCCTTGGTGCTAGCCAGTGCATGTCATGGCAGCTCCTGCATTGAGTGTCTGCCCCCTGGTTGTCAGTGCACATCATAGTGACTGGTCAGACCATAGGAGGGGCATTTATTAGCATATATATAAGCTACATATGCTATATCTATATCTATATCTATATCTATATCTATATCTATATCTATATCTATATCTATATCCTGTTTCCCCAAAAATAAGACAGTGTCTTATATTAGTTTTTGCTCCCAAAGATGCACTAGGTCTTATTTTCAGGGCATGTATTATGTTTCCATGAAGTAGGTCTTATTTTCGGAGGATGTCTTAGATATATAGATATATAGATATGTTCCAACATGCCTACCTATAACAAGGCATTAGACAGGGCTGGGCAAACTACGGCCCGCGGGCTGGATCGGGTGAATAAAACTATTTAATTAAAAAAACCCCAAAAGACCGCACCCTTTTATGTAATGATGCTTACTTTGAATTTATATTAGTTCACACAAACTCTCCATCCATGCTTTTGTTCCGGCCCTCTGGTCCAGTTTAAGAACCCATTGTGGCCCTCGAGTCAAAACGTTTGCTCACCCCTGCATTAGAAGCATATTAAATGGAAAAAACAACAACCCTGTGGTATTAATTTTTCTATCTCCCTGATGTCTGTCTTTAAAATATTTTTTATAATAGTAGATTTTATTTGACTTTGGAATATATGATGCTTCTTAAAAAATCATACTGAAATTGCAAATAAGTTGTTTACTCACACACAAGTTTTTAAAATGAGATCTAGCCTAAACCGGTTTGGCTCAGTGGATAGAGCGTCAGCCTGCGGACTGAAAGGTCCCAGGTTTGATTCTGGTCAAGGGCATGTACCTTGGTTGCAGGCACATCCCCAGTAGGGGGTGTGCATGAGGCAGCTGATCGATGATTCTCTCTCAGTGATGTTCTAGCTCTCTATCCCTATCTCTTCCTGTCTGTAAAAAATCAATAAAATATATATTTATAAAAATAAAATGAGATCTAGCCCTAGTTGGTTTGGCTCAGTGGATAGAGCTTTGGCTTGGGGACTAAAGGGTCCCAGGTTTGATTCCTGGTCAAGGGCACATGCCTGGGTTGCAGGCTTGATCCTCAGTAGGGGGCATGCAGGAGGCAGCAGATCAATGATTCTCTCTCATCATTGATATTTTTTTCTCTCTCCCCTTCTTCCTTCTCTTTAAAATCAATAAATTATATTTCAAAAAATAAAATGAGATCTAGTATTCCATAGATCAGCAGTCGCCAATCAGTGATCTGGTGGTCTGCGGACCACTGGTGGTCCATGAGAAAATTTTGGTGGTCCATAGAAGAATTTGGACATTATTTGCATTTTATGTTTTATTAATGCTAATAAATAATGATAAAACAAAAATATTCTAAGAAATTCTTATATTCTGACTGAATGACAATTTTCGCCTTTACAATGCATGAAATTCATGAAATGTACTAGAGTCGAGTCTAGTACATTTCATGAATTCCCCTTTCTAGTATCTAGAGAGGGGGAAACAAGAGAGGTGCAAGTGGCTTCAGTATTGTTTCGGCCATTACAGCAGTCTGCAATTACTGATTCTCATTCTATTGTCTTATTTTATTTGTCTATTGTATGTACTAGTAACTGTGTATTTCCTTTAACTGTTATATCTAATAACATCAAATTGTTTGACTTTAATAACTATCTTTTCTTGTTTGGTTTTAGATTTGAATGAAATAAACCCAAAATGAGTGACAAAAAAGCAAAGGAATATTTTGCATTCTTTAGTAATATAAAAGATAATCCTATGTAATAAAGAGCTAATATGCAAATGGTTGTCACATCCTTGCATCCTTGTGCCGGGGTCAGGGGACCTGAGGCTGTGGCCCCTGCCCTGCAGGGCTTGATGGGGGACATAAGGCTGCACCCCCCCCCACCCTGAGGGGCTTGGTGAAGGTCTTGCATGATTTTGAGGCGCACATGGGGACTTGACTCTGGGTCCCATGGTGGGCCCCAGACTGACAGGAGGAAGATTTTCATATACCGTTTACTAAATTTATTTAATCTCTGACACTTCTATTAAAGAGAAAGGGCAAATAGCAATATTAAAATATTTCCTCCAATTAATTCCCTTTTAAAGTGCACAAGTTTTGTGCACCAGGCCACTAGTGTAATTAATAATAGTAACAATAGTAATATGTGTACTTCACTTAACTGTGAGCTGATCAATGAATCAGAGTCTCCACAGTCCTTATCAGGCACCATTAGGAAGAACATTAGAACTGGAGGAGAAAAGAAAAAACTCAAAGTATCAAGAAAATATGATTCAAATTACTTGAAATTTGGATTTGTTCAAGAACCTGGTAGTGAGCTGGATCCACGCCGCTTTGTGTTGTGTGTTCTGAGAGTTTATCCAATGATGCCATGAAACCTTCGAAACTCGAAAGACACTTGTAATCAAAACAAGTGCAAGTGGCTTCAGTATTGCACCGGATTTAGCTAAAAAACCACTTGAATATTTTCAAAGAATGCGTGAAAATATGCAAAAGCAAGTACTTGCTCTTACAAAAATGACTATAATAAATCCTATTAAAGGCTTCTTATCTGATAGCACTTCAGATTGTGAAAAATAAAAAGTCATATATGATTGGAAAAGAATTCATGAGGCCTTACATGGTACAAGCCTGTGAAGAGGTTTGGGGAAAGCAGGCTTAGAAAGCAGGCATAGAAACGGAAAGCCATTCCTATGCCTGCTAACACTGTCAAAAGCAGAATTGAAGACATGGCTGAAGATACTGAAAATCAAGTTATAAAAATGGTGAAAAATTCACCATTTTATTCAACTTGATGAATCAACGGATGTAAGTAACAAGGCACTTATTTGTTTTGTGAGGGCTGAGTGTGAAGGAGAGTTACAAGAAGAACTACTTTGCTCATTCCACTTCCCAGGTGGAACAACTAGCTTTGAGATTTTTGAAGCACTTAAGAGTTATTTCCTGGAACACGGAATTGAATGGAAAAAATGTATTGGGATATGTACAGATGGTGCCACAAACATGACTGGACATAGTTAGGGAATTGTTGCAAAGGAGAAAAATGTTGGTCGCCCAGACATTTTGTCTACACACTACTTTATACATCGTGAGCAACTTGCAGTGAAAATATTGTCCCCAGAACTACATGAAGTATTATCAGATGTTATTAAAATTATAAATGAAATTTGACACAAAGCACTCAATTCTCGAATATTTGAGGCACTTTGCGAAGAAATGGGTTCCCAGTATACTCACCTTCTTCTTCAGGCTGAGGTGAGATGGCTGGGACAAAATACTAACTCGACTGTTTGCCCTGAGGGAAGTAAAAATATTTTTCCAGCGGCAAAATAATCCGAAATTACAAAACTTCTCCAACAATGAGGTTGCATACTTTGTGTGTGTGTGTGTGTGTGTGTGTGTGTGTGTATAAATAATTTTTTTTGGCTATTAAGTGAACAAAACATATCCTTGCAAGGACAACTTAAGGACATGTTCACACTACGAGGTAAAATGGATACTTTTCAAAAGAAAATATTACTGTGGCAAATGTGGTAGGCTGAAAATCTGCAAATGTTTTCAAACTTTGAATATATGAGAGAAGGATGTCAACTGACAGGTAGTAACCATTGTTCAACAGCACTTAAAATCACTCACAGAACCTTTTGGTCATTACCCAAAGAAAGAAGATCCCAGACATGGCAATATGTGGATAATAGATCCATTTGCAGCAAACATCGAAGATATCGATTTAAGCATGAATGAAAAAGAAAGCCTCATTGGTCTATCATTTGATGACAGTCTCAAAGCTAAATTCCAGTCATCCTTATCAAGACCTTTTTTGGATCTCCATTAAAAGTGAATACCCACTGCTGAGTGAAAAAGCAATGAAAATTATGATTCAATTTTCAACAACATATTTGTGTGAAAAAACATTTTCATTTGTCACAGCAATTAAAACTCGGTACTGGTCTTGACTTGAAATAAATATGGCTCTCCGTCTTGCAGTAACATCATTGGATCCAAAAACCCATAAACTTATTTCAAGTAAACAGGAGCAAATATCACACTTTAAAAGAGTTTAATGCTTAAATAAGCTTCAATTGTTTTGTAAAAATTAAACTTACTTTAATAAGTTTGTTACAATTTAAAAACATTTGAAGACTTTGTTATGATTAAATAAGTATTTATAATGTTGTGTATTAAACGAGAGCCCAGTGCAGGAATTTGTGCACCTTGAAAGGGACTATGGGTCTCGAAGCTGTGGTGGACCCAGGAGCAGGTCTCCATCCTCCATACCCCCGCCAGAGCCCCACCACCACCATGGCCCTCTGTTCCTGTCTGCCAGCAGCCCCACTCCTGCAGCTGCCACTCCCATGCGCTGACGCCGGTCCCACACACCCACTGATAGCTCGGCATGTGGTCAAGGCACATCGTAGTGACCAGTTGTTTGTTCCACTGTTCAGTCTATTTGCATATTAGGGTTTTATATATATATATAGGTAGGTGCATTTCATATTAATAAAATGGAAGTTCTCTGATTTTACAAATGTATTTATTTTTTTAAATCATATTAGTGGTACACGGGATTTGAAATTATGAATTTAGTAGTCGGTGAGGTCTGAAAGGTTGGTGACTGCTGCCATAGAAGATGGGATTCTTGCCCTGACCGGTTTGGCTCAGTGGATAGAGCGTCGGCCTGCGGACTCAAGGGTCCCAGGTTCGATTCTGGTCAAGGGCATGTACATTGGTTGCGGGCACATCCCCAGTGGGGGGTGTGCAGGAGGCAGCTGACTGAAGTTTCTCTCTCATCGATGTTTCTAACTTTCTCTCCCTCTCCCTTCCTCTCTGTAAAAAAAAAAAATCAATAAAATATAAAAAAAAAAAGAAGATGGGATTCTTCTCTATTTCACAAGACGTACAAGCATCAGTGTCATTTCATACCAATAAATAGATCACTTTTGAAAGATGCATGGTATTTCCTTAATACTTTCTTTGGACTAGTATCACAAAGAAAATCTTACTCCTAACTCGTTCATTTGCTATCTTACCCATTCATTCTTGTTGTTATTCATATGTTTGTATTAATTTCAGAGAGGAAGGGAGAGAGTGAGAGATAGAAACATCAATGATCAGAATCATTGACTGGCTACCTCCTGCATGCCACACATTGAGGATCAAACCTGCAATCCAGGCATGTGCCTTGACTAAGAATCGAACTGTGACCTCCTGATTCCTGGGCCAATGCTAAACCACTGAGCCATGCCAGCTGGGCCCCATTCATTCTTCTCATGGCACTGAAGCTACACCTGTAATTTGAGTTATAAATTTTCCAATGAGGGTATGCTTGTCATACTTCTATTTATGTTTGTAAGTGTGCACAATGTATCTGCACCCGGATTTTAAAGTGAAGAGTCGTCACTTCTGCCAGTTTTCACACAGAACTTTATTGAAAACACAGACTCAAATAGAGAACCATATGTTTAAACAAACAACAGGGTAGCTTACTTAGGCAACTCAGTTCATTGGAAGCTCAATACTGAGAAATACTGCAATCTGGACAGCAAGACAATTATCAACAAATATGTTTTCAGCTCATATTCATTTGGCATCCACAAAATGATCCAGCTCAAGCCAAGAACTGGACAAAGTTAACAACAGCATTAAAAATATAAGTTACAACACAAAACCGGACGGTGAAAACCAAAGCACTACTCAGGGCTCTTTGGGAACACAAGGATGATGGGACAGGTGGTTAATTATATTAGTTTGGTTGTCCTCCATCAGGATCGTCTTGATTGTCTATTTGGGTTTGTAGTTCCTTAGCTAATTGCTCAAATTGTTGGTATGCAGACATAAATGGCGCAGGACTGAAATCATCAACAATTAAGGCTATTGTCCGATTTCTTATAACAGTATTGATATTATGAAACATTTTAATAACAATTTGAATATTTTCATGTGACTCTTCTAAGGTAAAGAGACCCACAAATACTGATAGAGCTTTGGTACTGAATAGTGTTTTTGCCACCATAGGATTTTCAGACATGTTCAACAGCATTTTCAGAACATTAAACTTTGTTGTTACATCTCCTGTGACTAACAGGGAAAGAAAGTCAGACATAAAATTGGCAACCAGTTTGTGATAGTCAGTAGTCACAGTGAGGTGTCTAAGCAGCCTTAATCCAAGAAGTTGCTCAGGGGAATCCAAGCCTTTTGCAAAGGTTTCCTCACACACTTGACATATGAATGTCTCAATCAGGTTTAGATGTGGATAAGGTGGAGACATGAGAACCATATTTTCCAAAAATCTTGTCCTAACTCGGGAGGTGGGATAATCAAGCAAGGTTTCAATAAGTGAGACAACACCTGAATCCCGAATGAAATCTCGGGTAAACTGAGAAGCACTTCTCGTACCCATTGCAATCTTATATATTTCCTGAATAAAAGGATCACGAACCCTTTCCATTAACATGAGGAGTTCCTCAAACTCTCCAGAATCAATTTTAAGTTCACACTGTATGCAGCTGCAAGACCAACTCTCAGGATCCACACTCTCCCTGGCCTTAAGATGCTTTCGAATTTCCGTGACTGACCGGTAGGAGGGTTCACACTTTATTGTGAGCTGCTTGGCCTGAGGGGAAGATTCCTCATCTTCCCCTTCCGCATTATTGCGTTTTCCCTCAAACAGTTCAATGAATGCAGAGGATGTTTCTCCAGGAATTTTAAAGGAGCTTGGGGATGGAAAGCCAACCCTATAAGGGCCGGGTTTGTATTCAACAGTGACCTCTTCCCAGGTTCGAGGCCTGGATGCTGTATTAATTCCCTCTTCAGCTAAATTTCTGAACCTGGAACTAGCCCTGTACACAGGATTAGGATTTAGATCAAAGCAAGGCTCATCCCTATCCCAGAACCAGGACCCAAATATGGCCTCTTCTTCAGAATCCTGACTGGTCTCCTCTCTGGCCGCAGCCCCCAAACTGGACTTTTCCTCTGTCCAGAACAAGGATCCACCAATGGCCCCCTCCTCAGCCCCTGGCACGGACTCACAGATGGCTGAAGCCCCAGCCTCCACATCAGCCTCTTTCTCTGCCCAGAACCAGGACCCAAAGATGACATCCTCCTCAAACTTGGGCTCATGCTTGGCCCTATCACTGTCCTCATCTTTCTGGGCCCTGGGCTTCAAGACAGTATTAGGCTCCTCCTTGTCTCTGGACCTGAATCTACAAAAGACCTCCTCAGGCAAAAACCAAGACTCATTATAGTACTCATCTTCAGACTCAGACTCAGCAAAGTCCTCTTTCTTGGTCCTGAGTTTGGACCTAGCATTTGACTCACCCCCGACTCTGGGTCCGAAGAAGTTATTGGTGTTTTCTCCAGGCCACAGGCAGAATGGGCTGCCAGACTCCTCCTCAGACCCAGACCAGGAATCAATATAGGGTTCTTGCTTGGATCTGGGCCTAGACCTGAGGTTAGGCTGATGTTTAGCCCTGTGCCTGGACCTGGTACTGGGCTCTTCCCGGGGCCATGATCTGATACTGGATTCTTCGCCAACCCAGAGAGAAGACATTGTAGAGGTCTCATCTGCTGACCAGAATCCAGACTCATTAGACGCTTCCTCTCTGGCCCTGGGCCTGGGATAGCACCAAGACCCCATATTACTTTCCTCCCCTGGTCCAAACCAGGGTTGAATTCCTGACTGACCCTGGGAACCAGGAAAGGTCTCAGGGTCCATATTTAACAGCTCCCTGTCTACAGATAGGGCCATGGGTTTAGCAACTGATCCAGACTCAGCACTGACCAGTGGCCAGGCCGCTGCATTGGTTTGGGGCATGCCCTCCATTTGGGACATTACTTCAGCTCCAAATTCAGCCTCGGCCCAAGCTTGGGCTTCATCCTTGGGCCTTGCCCCAGGGATTGCCTTGGCCTCAGTTTTAGGACGTGCCCCACCTACTGCCCTGGCTTCAGTTTTGCGTCTTGCCCCAGACTTTGCTTGGGACTCAGTTTTGGGCCTTGCCCCATTCATAGCCTTTGACTCAGTTTTGGGCCTTGCCCCAGGCATTGCCTGGATCTGGGCCCTAACCTTGGGTCTGACCACCATCTGGACATCATTCTCTCTCTCAGCCCCACCCCCACTCTCTTCTCCAGCCTTCTTTTCAGGCATGGCCTGGGCACTTGGTTCAATTTCAGCCCCAGTCATAGTACCCGTTTCAGAAAAGACACAGTTAAAATATGAGTAGCACAGTCTCAGCCTCTACCACAGATGTGTCACAGTTCTCTATCTTCACACTCTGATTCTTCAGTGATTCAGATGATACAGTTAGAAATAAGAGTTAAGAGTTAAATACCAGTCCAGTAGTCAATAAACCTCTTTTTCAAGACCAGCCACAGCCAATATTACAGACAGGGTGCAAAAGAGGCACAACCAAGCTGGGAGAGAATAGATGGTTCCCAGGTGGGGGTGGATCTGTTGAGGGTGGTGGTCAGCAGCAATTCCAGTACCACCAGAGCTGCCACTAAAGGTGAATCTAAGGAGAGAGATCAGCATGGGGCTCTGAGTCTCTTCCACTGTGTCACTCCAAGCAGAGACTCACACAGAGAGACTGAACCTTGAATTCTTGGTGGAGCTGTTTGGCTCTTAGAAAATCTGTCACCCTCATTCCCCCAGAGCTGCCACATACTTGTCCTGCCAGACAGTGTGAGGTTGGTGGGGACAGTATGTTGGTAATGGTGCTAAGGAGCCCCCAAGCTAGATCCTAATCACTTTTGGACCTTGTCTCAACTATCCCACTCTTTTACCCACTCCCATACTAACCTGCTCTGATGTGGTACAATATCCCCCTCCTTGCTCTGTTCCAGTGGTATTCAGCTACACAGCAGACAGCAGGCTGTCTCCTATGGACAAGTAAACATACAAGGGAAAATGAACTCTGAGTGCTTAGTTGACAGGCAAATGCCTCCCTTTCTGCTTAAGGGTCAAATTTTTCTGCTTCCTGTCGCCAGGTTCTTGACTCCAGGTCTTCTCTCATTCACAGCCCACACATACCCAAATATTTCTAATACCTCCTGTAGGAAATTCAGAGTGTGCAAATCTGGCAGGGCAGGAGAGGTGCGTCACAAAGACCTGCCATAATCTTACTCGGTAACTGTCTCTTGCATTGTCCCTCTTCACACCAACCTGCAGAGAACTGAGCCACTCTTCCTCTTTTCCTTCCTTGGAGAAAGTGACCAGCCTTCAAGCAAGCCTATGGACAGACAGACAAAGATAAGACAGTCAGGAGAGCATGGTAGCAACTGAGAACTTGGTGGGAGTCCAACACCAATGATGGGAGTCCACATGTTATTTGTCTTTCAACATTTAGGGTATTCTTGGTCAAATACTCTCGTTTTTTTTATCAGGTCCCTCTGTTTCAGGATTCCAGATAACGACATATTTCTTGACGTCACAATCTTCCCATTGCTCCCTTCTCTAATTCTGAGGATTCACCACTAGGTGCACCACATCCTTCTGCCTTGCGCAGCATAAATTGGGGGAAGGGCTCCTGCATATTCTAGAAAACAGGTTGTGCAGTGGCACTTGTAATTATGAATCTGTCTCACCCTCGCCTCTGAGCCCATCTTTTTCTGCCCACTTTTGGTTGAAATAAAGGATGGAGGTTAAGAGAAGTATCTAGAAGCTGGTACACAGGGAACCCTCCAAATTCGGGTATCCAGTCAATGATTGCTGTCCACCAATCCCCATCCCCACACACCTCCAGATCCAGGCTATTTTTCTGCTCCAACTTTCTCAAGCCGCTCCTCTAGAGATGCACCTTGCAGCCCGAAATCGCCAGACCTACCACGCAAACATGAGGCTTTGGCATCAACGAGGTGCCTGTGGGAAGGGAGAGCACCCAGAACGCAGAGCCCCAACAGGCCCCTTTGCACAATCAGGGCCCTGAGTAGCCATAGCCATAGCCCTTCCCCCTCCCCACCCCCAGTCCCAGCCCCAGCCTCGCTCCCGCTTCCGCTCCCGCTCCGCCATTTCTCCCCCAGCATCCTCCCCCCAGCCCTCTCCCAGCACAGACACCTCCAAGGCTGGCGCGGGAGCCAGGAAAGCTGCCCAGGGAGCAGCTGGCGAGCTTCGCCTCCACAGACGCCCGGGAGCCGCTCCGGCCAGCCTGCGCCCCGGGCCGCTACGCCGCCTCCTGGCCAGGGTCCCCGCGCTGCGCACGTCTCAGGGCCCGGCTCCCACAGCCCGGGTCGCCGCCTCCTCGCCGGGATGCCAGGGTCGGGGCGCGGGCTGAAAGCTGGTGGAGAGTAGGGGGCCCCCGCCCCACCCCCGCCGCCAGCACCACTTGCCTTCACAGGCTCAGGGCCCGGTGGTCGTCCTCCCGTCCTCTCAGCTCCTCACTCCGACGCCCACCGCCTTCCCTCCCTCCCGAGCGCCCGGAGCTGCAGAGAGGCGTGTGTGCCGCCCCCGCGCCGCCGCCGCCGCCGCACCGAAGGCAGGGGCTGCGCCGGAACCGTTGGCAGCGAGGGTGTCAGGGAGGGCGGAGGGATACGGCGGCGCGAGCGGCGGGGACGGCCGACGCCCCCCGGGCCCACCTAGTTCCGACCCGAGGGGGCGGGGCCGGCCGCGGCGGCCGGGAGACCCGGTCCTTCCGAGGGGCGAGGGGCGGGTGGGCGCCACCCGCCGCCTCGGAGGACCGGCGCGGCCCCTACCTGGCGCCCACCCCTCTGTCGGGCTCCCCCCTCACTACAATCTAGGGGGCAGGCGGGAGGGGGCGGATGGGAGGGAGGCCCAACGGAGCTGTGCTGGACGCAGCAGCGGAAGGATACCAGCAGCCCTTGGTCTGTGTGAATCCCCAGACTGCTCTGTCTGCCTCTCTCCCCCTCCATCCCCCCAGCCATCCTTCCTGGTGCTGAGGGAGAGGAGGGGCTGTGGGGACTGCAGGCTGTGAGGGGGAAAGGAGAACCAAGGCAGGGGGAGAGGGGGGCCAAGGCCAGACCACCCCAGACATCCTGGGGTGGCCCCAAAGGTTTCTTTTATTATTCACAGGCGAGGAGAGGGGAGAAAGGTGGGAGGGGGCTGACATGGAGGCCTCACCATTTGTTTTTCGATAGGATGGCAGATCTAGACCTCTAACCCTGGCAAACAGTCCAGTGCTCCTCGCCCAGAGCCATTTTTTTCTGCCACAATGCTTTTTCTCTCATTCAAAATGATTAATCCTCCCTGCCTGTAGCCTCATAGCCAAGTATCAAGCACCCGGTAGGGCAGGCCCTGGCTCCTCTTTCTCTGGTTCTGTCTGTCAAGTCTTCTGTGGCAGTCATATCCAAGCTATCACGATCTTTGGCAGTGTGGAAATGTGGCAGGGATTAGAACCAGTTTGGACCTCAGCCACTTCCCTATACACCTGTCTAGTTTGTCCAGTCATTCTTTGAATAAGGCCCTCCTATGCATGCACTCAATTCTCAAGACAGAACCTGGGGCATTCCTTCACTCCTACATCCTTCCTCTAGTCTTGAGCCTCTCCAAACAGCTTTTTGTGCCACATCCAAACAGCTCAATAATGGGTAAGCACAATTCAGGTTGAACACAAACATGCTGGCACTGATCCCCCTTTTTATTTTTTTAAATATATTTTATTGTTTTTTTTTTACAGAGAAGAAGGGAAAGGGATAGAGAATTAGAAACATCAATCAGCTGCCTCCTGCACGCCCCTACTGGGGATGTGCCCGCAGCCAAGGTACATGCCCTTGACCAGAATCGAACCTGGGACCATTCAGTCCAGAGGCTGATGCTCTAGCCACTGAGCCAAACCAGTCAGGGCACTGATCCCTTTTTGAAAACAAAATTAAATGTCACCCCTCATTGCAGTAGGTTGTATGAAGGTCCCTAAGCATGTCCATTCTAATTCTTCCGAACCTATAAATGTGTGATGTTAAATGGCAAAGGAGAATTAAGGCTACTGATTTAATTAAGATGGATAACCAGCTGAATTTAAAGATTAAAGATATGCTGCATTATCCTGGTCAATGTAATCTCAAAGGTCAACTTTAAATGTGTAAGAGCCAGGTAGAAGAATCAGTGTTACAGTGAAGTTGCATGACAAAGACTGGACATGCTGATAGGCCATTGCTAGTTTGGAAGATGAAAAGAAGACATGGGTCAAGGAATGCAGGAAAATGACAGGAGACAGATTTTTCCCTACAACCCTTGGAGGAATGAATTCCTGCCATCACTTTTATTTTAGATGTGAGACCTTTTAATATTTCCAATCTCCAGACCTGTAAGATAACACATTATCATTATTTTAAGCCATCAAGGCTGTGGTAATTTGATAGCTATAGAAGGAACCACATTTACTGACCAGCCTGATAAAGTCCATTCTCCTTGACTTTTCTTTTTTTGGGGGTTGATCTCTGGGAAGGTCAATTTTGGGGCTCATTTCTCACCACTATAACAACCCTCTCCAGCAATACTCTTCTCTCTGTTTTCTAAAGAAGAGAGATTTTTGTAAGGATTTTTGAGGTTCATCTTGGAGAAAGTTCCTATTTGCTGAAAATCACTGTTCCCCAGGATGAAAAAGGAAGCATATTTTTTACCATGAAACTTCATAGCATTATTTATTTCTTTTTAGTTATTTTAACTGTGCATTATTTAGGTAATACCAAAAAAGTATCTGGGGATTACTGTATATGGTATCTGGAGATAATGGATGCCAATTATCAGAGGATAGCATTTTTACTATGCAGTTTAAATGGCGTTAGCTGAATTGTGGGTTGTTTTTTTCTTTGTTCCACAGTATACTTTCTTGGGTAAATACTAGACTTGAAGAAGGGAATCTGAATGAGGCAGGTTAGTAAGAAGCTAGGAAAATTCCTTGGCAAGTGGAATAGGGAAACTGAGACATAGTTAAGTGGCCAAGCAATTTACAGGCAGATACTAAATCTTCCCTAACCAAGGACACTTAGCAAGTGGTTTACACATTCCAGAAGGTGCAGGGGAAGACCCACCTAAGTCCTGGTCCCTCTTCAGTGACAGTTTTTGAAGGTGAAACTGACCAGAGAATGACCCTGACCCCTCTATAGATGCATTTTGATGAATCAGCATATTAAAGGACACACTTGGAAAGCTGATGACTATTCTCTTAAGATCCTCCCCTGAACCCTCCCTTAAAACTCCCCACTTTAGGAAACAGATAAAAGCTCGTAAGACAAAGGACCCATTTGTCTTCTCTCCATTCCTTCCTCGGGTGTGTTTCTTTGTGTGTTTTTTTAATCCTAAACTCTAAAGGTTCCTAGGAGACTTGCAACCACGGGAGCAGCAGGCAGTGGTAGTTTTTCCTGGGCTAACCCCCTGAATCTGTCTGCAAGGGCTCTCTTTTTGCCTAATTTTGCAGTGAGCCCCAAATCAGCTCTACCTACGCTCACTCCTGTTGCTGTGATCTTGCCTCTTCTATTTAGAGCCCTTCCTTTGTCTTACTGTTCCCAGCTTTAATAAGGATACTCTCAAAATCACTTGGACTTATATTGTGAAATCCTTCCTGCACAAAGTGAAAAACCCACATGTTCCAGACTGTGCAGGGCAGGCCGCCTTGGTTCTGGTCTTTTCCAGTAACATGACTACTGCTGGGATCTGTGGGTGTGTGTGAATCTCTTTGACTCTAAACTGCTCCTTCTCTTTCTTAAAGCTACTTGTGTCTTTCACTCATTCAACAAGTATATATTGAGTACAGACTTTGTTCTAGGCACTAGGGATGCAGTGTAAACAAAAACAAACAAACAAACAAAAAGGAATTTCCAGTTCTTATGGAGCTTCCATTCACTTGTGGTTTCTATATTATTTAATTTCCTAACTAAAAGTTTATAATTATGTCAGCATAAGGTATCTGATAATACTCAAGGTGCTGGAATATTGATTCCAAGATATTTATTGACAGGGGAATGGATCTGCAAAAAAAATTGATTTTACTGTGAGATTTTGAAATATTTTTTGTGTGTAACTTGTTCTCAATTCATTGATAGAATAGGTGTTGCTGGTGGAAAATAGGGCTCTTCCAAGGAGTCAAGAGAAAAGCATTTTGGGGACCCACGTGTGGAAGGATGAGGTGCAGCGGTAAGATTTATTGGAGCTGGAGCAAACACAAAGGAATGTCCCTAAGTGCCCAATATGTCATCTACGATCAGATGGTTTAGCTCCATCCAGCTGTGTAAGAAGCCAAGCATTATCTTCACCAAGCCCAGAAAAAGAGCCAGAATCCAGATATGTTACCTGGTATCAGCAGGGCATGTGAGGCTTTCGCCGTTCAGTTAAGACTATGCCAAAGCTTAGTCCAGCTCATTCTCTATCTCCATTCAGCTAGCTTAGTCTCTGCTCCCTGCTGTGCTCCAGCTGGTGCTGTGCTACTGCACCAAACCTGCATTTGGAACCTTGCAGCTGCTACGGAGAGAGAACTCACCCAGATAGGTGAAGGAAGTGGCCAACATGTGCTACCAAGAGGGACCTTTGTTAGGTTTTGATTATATTACCTCAGGCTTAGGAGAGGCTTTTCTTTTTCTTTTTTTAAATCTTTATTGTTGAAAATATTACAGATGTCCTCTTTGTGTTTTCCCCGCTTTCCCCCCCTTCCACCTCCTTCCTCTCAGGCCTTCACCACTCTATTGTCTGTGTCCATGGGTTATGCATATGAGTGAGATCATGTGGTACTTATCTTTCTTGGACTGTCTTACTTTAGTTAGCATAATACACTCCAGGTCCATCCATGCTGTTGCAAGTGGTAAGAGTTCTTTCTTTTTTACAATTGCGTGGTATTCCATTGTGTAAATGTATCACAGTGGTTTTTTTCTAACCCACTCATCTGATGATGGGCACTTGGGCTATTTCCAAATCTTAGATATTGTAAATTGTGTTGCTATGAACATAGGGGTGCATATATTATTTCTGTCTGGTGTTTCTGGTTTCTTGGGATATATTCCTAGAAGTGGGATAACTGGGTCTAATGGGAGTTAATTTTTTAATTTTTTAAGGGAACTCCACACTGTTTTCCACAGTGGCTGCATCAGTCTGCATTCCCACCAGCAGTGTATTAGGGTTCCCTTTTCTGCACATCTTTGCCAACATTTGTCATTTGTTGATTTGTTGATGACAGCCATTCTGACAGGTGTGAGATGGTACCTCATTGTAATTTTGATGATGAGTGACTTTGAGCATTTTTTCATATGTCTCTTGGCCTTCTGTATGTCCACTTTGGAGAAGTGTTTATTTAAGTTCTTTGCACATTTTAAAAATTGGATTGTCTACCTTTTGTTTAATTGTATTAGTTCCTTATATATTTTGGAAATTAATTCCCTATCAGATGTATCATTGCCAAATATGTTCTCCCATGCAGTGGCCTCACTTTTCATTTCGTTGATGGTTTATTTTGCTGTGCAGAAGCTTTTTATTTTGATGTAGTCCTGTTTATTTTCTCCTGAGTTTCCTTTGTCCTAGATGTATCTGTAAACACACTGCTACGAAATATGTCTGAGATTTTGCTGCCTATCATTTCTTCTAGGATTTTTATGGTTCCACAACTTACATTTAAGTATTTTATCCACTTTGAATTTATCCTTGTGTGTAGTGTAAGTTGATGATCTAGTTTCATTTTTTTATGTACCTGTTCAATTTTCCCAGCACCATTTATTGAAAAGAATATCTTGACTCCATTGTATACTCTTGGAGATGCTTTTCTTTTAAACTAACCAATCTCTTGCCTGGCTCTTTGCAGGTTTGTGTTGGGTCCTCCTGTCTTTATTCCCAAGTTTTCCAGGCTAGGCTCTGCTCCTTTATGGTGGCCATCTTGGCTCCTATTGCACATGTCTCAAAGTAGAAGGCCCATCCCTGCACCATCTTAGTTTCTACTGCACATGCCTCAGTAGAAGGACCTACCCCTGTGTCATGAGGGAATGAACAAGTGGTCCCCTTGGGAGATTGGAAAGCTGGTCCTTCTTCCCTACAGGTGGGAAGGGGGGTGCAGAGAGATGTAATCCTCTTGACAGGATTCAGCTATCTTCTGGAGTGTCTGAAGCTATAACTTCCAGACCTATGTCTCAATAAGTATAACTTCCAGACTCAGCTAGGCCCAGCCAATCTAGCTCCCTTCTCTTTTGTTAACTCCTAGCTGCCTGTGCTAACACAGATACAATATGCCAATTAACATTTACTGAACTGAGTAAAGTCCTATTTTAAGCTCTTTATGTGTATACTAGAGGCCCAGTGCAGGAATTTGTGCACTAGTGGGGTCCTTCAGCCTGGCCTGCAGGATTGGACCAAAACTGGCTCTCCAACATCCCCCAAGGGGTCCTGGATTACGAGAGGGTGCAGGCCAGGCTGAAGGAACCCACTGGTGCACGATCAGGACCAGGGAGGGACACAGGAGGGCTCCAGGACCCATCTCAGTCAGTCCAGATCAGTCAGACCCCAGCAGCAAGCTAACCTACCAGGAGCGTCTGCCCCCTGGTGGTCAGTGCACATCATAGTGACTGGTCCACTGGCCAACAGCTGCCCCTGGTGGTCAGTACATGTCATTGTGAGTGGTTGAATGGCCTTAGCATATATCATTAGCATATTATGCTTTGATTAAATGGCCGATCAGTGGACAAGACACTTAGCATATTAGGCTTTTATTATATAGGATACCAGATAGGTGAAATGTCATCTTTAAAATCCAGAGAGCAAAGTAAAGATTGAAATAGGATGCTAGTGACTATGCAAAGCTCTTGAAAATCAGTATTTTTTATATTGACTGCTAATTAATATAATATTTAGTTCTTCCTAAAAATGATTCCAGTCTGATTGCAATATACATTGTTCCACTCCCTATTCTCACTACTAGCAGGTGTGTAAATTTGACTCGCCTCTGATACTTAAATTTCTTTAGTCTAAGTACCTGACATCAAGCTTTTAATTGCCAAGGTATCTATTTCAAAAAACATCCTTAATGCATAATGACATTGCCAGCTGTATGACACAACTACTAGGAAAACAACTGGATAATGAATGAGGCCACCCTCACCTACGAAGTTCTCTTTTTCAGAAAACTCTGGGTAACATAGATAACTGAATCCTTAAATGATCCCACTTTATCCATTCCACAACCTATTTCAATCTGCTGTCTCCCATATGTGTCCCGACTGGGGATTAAACCCGCAAACTATGTATGTACCCTAACCTTGAATTGAATCCACAACCTTCTGGTGTACGGGACTATGCTCCAACCAACTTAGCCACCTGGTCAGGGCCCTGATCTTATACTTTAGATAAGCCAATAAAGAGTGAATCTGTAGAACCCTAGGCTCCTCACCCTCAGATCTAATAAAAGCAGAGCCCAGGTTTATATTTCACTCCTCTCGCCTGACCTCCCCTCCCCCCCAAACACATATATTACTAGCTGAGCGAGCTATCATCAATAGGCTCATGAGCTATGGAACAATTTCAGAACCAAGCATTCTCCCAAGCATTAAGCCCAGGTTAGAGAAGCGGCTGTGATGCTTCATCATACCTACAACTCTGCCCACACCCCTACCCTCACATCACACATCCGTGCAAGTAAACTTTCACACTAGAATATCCATTGCCCGTGCAGCTCAAATGATCTCCTGTCTTTCGCAAACATTGTGGGCATGGACCTGGGCTTATGCCCACTTAATTTAATTTGCCCCTGTTCTCTCCTTCATGTGTCTCAAACTTTTCTTCTGGGATCAATCACCCTTTTGCCCAAGTTTGAGCCAGATCCTCCCTGTTAATTCTTAGAATATATCTATCTATTCGTCTACCCCAGATTTTCAAGAGCTTTGCATAGGAACTCAAGTCACTTGCAGTTGGGACCAAGCAGACCAGGTTGAGCTCTTGTGGTAAAATTGGCTTAACAGATGTCTACTTCCAGTAGAGACTGAAGAGCCTCTGGGAAAGATCTCAGCCTAACTTTTACTACTTGAGACAAGGCATATCTGGAGAACTGGTGGGTAGACTTGACACAAGAATATTTTCAGTTCATATTTGGTGTGGGTTCTGCTTTAAGATAATTTATCCTGAGGGAAAACAGAACCAGGCACAATGACCTCAGCCCAGGAACGCTACCTTGTCATTAGGGGAATACAGCTATTCTAATGGCAGCACGTGGATTAGGACTCCTATTTTTTTCTGTTCTAACATATGCCCTCAACTATATGTTTGTTATAACAAACGCAGGTTCATAAGTTTTCCCAGAAAGTACTGTTTTAAAATAAACTCTGTTATACTCTGACGTGCAAATCCCATTTATAAAGTGCAACTTAAAGAGAGGAAAACATGCTTCTCTTTATTCTCTAGACTACTCAGCTCTGACATGATGAGGACTCTAGGTATGGGAAGTGGTTGGGAAAATTAGGAGCAGTTTGAGGGATTTAAGTGTTTGACAATAAAGCTTAGTGTGACAACAACACTTGAAAAAATCATGTGAAAGCCACTGAAGGTCTGCTAGATCTAAAAGGGTTGATGAGGTGAGGTTATTTGATTTGCAGGTAGAGGAAATCCTGAATTTCCACAATGCCAGCAAATACTGACATTTAATTGAATAACAAATTACTTTCAAAATAGAAAGAAAATGAGAAGTGTATAGCACCTTTTGTTATGTTTCAAAGTACCTAACTTACTTACTTTATTTTACCTAACTTACTTACTTTATCACTTACTTATTTTACTTATTTATTTATCTTTAAAAATATGTTTGTTAATTGACTTTAGAGAGAGGAAAAGAAAGGGAGAGAAGGATAAAAACATCAATGATGAAAGAGAATCATTGATCCGCTGCCTCCTGCACACCCCTGATTGAGCCTGCAACCCGGGCATGTGCCCTGACCGGGAATTGAACTATGACCTCCTGGTTCATGGGTCAACACTAAGCCACTGAGCCACACTGGCTGGGTCATCACTTACTTAATGCATCATTACCATGGGACATCATCACAGCCTGTGTCCAGTCAGCAAAACAGAGGGAAAAAGAGTAGAGATAGTCCACCTGCCTCTTAAAATCCTCAGTCAAGAAATGCCCACATAATTTTCACTCATATTCCAATGACTGGAATTCAATCATCATTTAAAAAGAAACCCTGTCTATTTATAAGCAATGCTAAGACAATTAAATATTCACATGTAAAAGAATAAAGTTGGCTCAGCAAATCAGGGAGAGTGTAACTTCCTTGACCTGATAAAGAATATCTACAAAAACTCGCCGAAACCGGTTTGGCTCAGTGGATAGATAGAGCGTCGGTCTGAGGACTGAAAGGTCCCAGGTTTGATTCCGGTCAAGGGCATGTACATTGGTGTGGGCACATCCCCAGTAGGGAGTGTGCAGGAGGCAGCTGGTTGATGTTTCTCTCTTATCGACGTTTTTAGCTCTCTATCCCTCTCCCTTCCTCTCTGTGGAAAATCAATTATATATATATAAAATCTCCAGAATTTCCTTTAAAATAAAAAGAATATCTACAAAAACTCTATAGCTGATATCACACTTAATGGTTGAAAACTATAAGTTTTACTATTAAGATCAGGAAAAAGTCAAGTATGTTCCCTCACACTACTCCTTAACAACATTATACTGGAATCATAGCAAATGCATTAAGACCAGAAAAGGAAATAAAAAGACTATAGTTTAGAAGAAGAAATAACACTGTCTTTGTTCACAGATGACATGATTGTTTATGTAGAAAATCTGAAAGAACAAACAAAAAACTCCTGGAACTAATAAGACATTTTAACAAGTTTAGAGGATAAGGTTAATAAACAAAAGTCACTTGTTTTAGTATTTACTAGTGGTGAACAAGTCTGAAATTAATAATATAATGCTTTTAGCACCCCCAAAGAAAGTTTGAGAAGCTTTATTGTTTTCATACAAAACAGACTTTAGAGGAAGGTAAATTATCAGGAATAAAGATCCCACTACAAATAATAATGGATCAAATCAAAGACATAATAACTCTTAGTGCAAGCATGTCAAACTTGTGGCCCACAACAAATATTTTTGTGGCCCAGCCAATATAATGGTATGTAAGAAATGTTTTAATAAAAATTTCGTGACTTAATTTTTACAATATCCTGTTATATATAACTAGAGGCCTGTAGAGAGCCATCTGGGAAGGCACATGGATACTCTTTTAATTCTTATCAGCTGAGCCCAAAGGCACTGGCAGAATTCTGTTATCAGTACTGATTTCTTTATCCATGTGCTTGGAATGAGGAACAAAAAGGACCTTGACCCACCCAGGTCTTGTTATGCTAAATCTTGTACCAAAAAAATAAGGAGCTTACTCAGATCCTGATGAATAGGATTTGGGCACACCTGAAAATCTTTTAGATCATAAAATCCCTTTTGGAAACCAATAAATATGCTGTGTTGTCTGAGGTGAGTGTGACTGTCTCTCCATCAGAAAGATGGCGCCCACCTAGCGCCCAGCTTGAATCTATTTCCGTCTCTTGTCTCTTTCTTTCTCTAATTTCTTAATCCTCAGCTCTTCCCCTCAGGAACCTGTTGTTTTCCGTGCGGGACACGGAAAGCAGAGAAAATGCCACCACAGAGGCCCATTGCACAAAATTTGTGCAGGGTGTGTGTGTTTGTGTCCCTCAACCCGGCCTGCACCATCTCCAATCTGGGACCCCCCCAACTGCCGGTTTAGGCTCAATCCCTCTCAGTTTGGGACTGCTGACTCCTAACTGCTTTCCTGCCAGCAGAGCTGCAGGACCCTCAGGCTTCACCACATGGAGCAGCTGCCAGGCCCCTCCTTCACTGTGCACGCAGCCATCTTATGATGATGTGGCGGTGGCCATCTTGTGATGATGCCATGCAATGCCACTTAGGTATTTATTATATAGGACTAGAGGCACAGTGTATGAAAATTTATCAGGAGGCAGCTGATCAATGATTCTCTCTCATTATTGATGTTTTTATCCCTAAGTCCAGCCTATGCCTTCTCACAGACTAGGGGCCCTCGGGGAATGTCCAACTGACGGCTTAGGCCAGTGCCCTGCAGGGAATGGGCCTAAGAAGCAGTCTGGCCTCCCTCTGCAGGAAGCCTGTGGGCTGATTGGGGGACAGCACCAGCCAGTGAGCAGACGGCCCCTCCACCCCCCCCCCAATTGCCTTCACGTCCCTCTGCCTGCTGGCACCTGCCCCTGGTCAACCAGTCATTTCTCTGTTTGGTTGAATTGCATATTAGGCTTTTATTAAATAGGACTAGAGGCCCAGTGCATGAAATTCCCTCAGCCCAGCCTGCACCCTTTCCAATCTGGGACCCCTAGGGGGATATCCAACTGCTGGTTCAGGCCCAATCCCTCATAATCCGGGACTGCTGGCTCCTATCCACTCTCCTCGCCTGCCTGATTCCCGATTGCCCTTAACCACTTCTGCTTGCCAGCCGGATTGTGCCCTAACTGCCCCCTGCCAGCCCAATTGCCCTCCCCTACTGGCCTGGTTGCCCCCAAATGCCCTCCCCTGCAGGCCCAGTCACCCCAGCTGCCCTTCCCTGCAGACCTGGTCACCCCCCAACCGCCTTCCCCTGCTAGCCTGTTTGCCCCCAAACGCCCTCTCCTGCTGGCCTTATTGCCCTCAACTGCCCTTCCCTACCGGTCTGTTCACCCCCAACTGCCATCTCCCTTGCTGGCCTGATGGCCCACAACTGCCCTCTCCTGCCGGCCACCTTGTGGCAGCTACCTTGTGATGATGCCACGTAAGGGTGTGATGCCGCCTAAGCTTTTATTATATAGGATTATTAACAACAAACTACAACGTTCACTAATGACTGATTACTATAATCATGTTGCATTTATTTCCCTTATGCACATTACACACAGGCACACCATTTCTCTCCACTAATAGTAGCAGCGAATATTTGAGCAGTCGATTGTCATGTCATTCATTAGTCTTGTAATGACTTGTTTAGTGTGCACACAACAGGAAATATTTCACTTTTGGAGAACAAGAAAATAGGTTTATTTGCATTACACTTATTAATTTGTGCAGTTATTCAGTGTCTGATAAGTTAATGTTCAAGAAAAAATTAATTTTTATTAAAATGTTCTTTTTATGTTCACAATTAATCATTTATTTCAGCCCTTTATATTCAGCATGTCTCTATTGAAATAAATCTACATTTCTATGAAAATTGAAGCTTTTGTTTTTTTGTGGCCCACATAAATATAAACCTTGTTTATTTGGCCCATGTTAGCCTTTGAGTTTGACATGCTTGCCTTATTGTGTATGCCTTAACAAAAGAGTGTATATATAGGTTCTATCATTTGATCAAGTCAAATTAGTGTAACTAGAATATTTTGATCTCACAGAAGAGGGTTTAAGTTATATCAGCCGAAACCAGTTTGGCTCAGTGGATAGAGCGTTTTCCTTCGGACTGAAAGGTCCCGGGTTGGATTCCGGTCAAGGGCATGTACCTTGGTTGCGGGCACATCCCCAGTAAGGAGTGTGCAAGAGGCAGCTGATCAATGATTCTCTCATCGATGTTTCTAACTCTCTATTCCTCTCACTTCCTCTCTGTAAAAAATCAATAAAAAATATATTTAAAAGTTATATCATACAGGCTTCTTCAAGTTTGGATTAGGATAATAAAGAAATATTATAAACAATTTTATGCACATCAATTTTTTTATTAAATATTTTTTATTGATTTTTTTTACAGAGAGGAAAGGAGAGGGACAGAGAGTTAGAAACATCGATGGATGATAAGAGAGAATCATTGATTGGCTTCTCCCTGCACACCTCCTACAAGGGATTGAGACTGCAACCCAGGTATGTGCCCTTGACTGGAATCTATACTGAGACCCTTCAGTCCACGTAGGGAGCGGTTATAGGATTAAGCCTCAGACTGACCTGCTGGCGAAGTAACAAGTAAGTCCCAGCTTAGAGGGCACAGTCCTCTAAGCATAAAGCTTGATCTTGTGACTGCTCCTTAGATCTTTCCAGGGTAGCTAGTGGGCAGTGGGAGGGGCAGCAAGTGCTGCCAAAACAAGTGAAACTTACAAGAACATTATCAATTACCTTGTTTGTCCCTGACAATAAATAAAGCATCAGCTTTGCAGTCTGGATGTGTTCTGTGGCCTCCGCAAGGTACAGAAGATCCACCTAGACCCAGCTTATTCTCGTCTTTATTCTTCATCCTTCACCGGCCCTCCCTCAGGCTCATGGAAACCTTGGCTGTGCTGGCACGGCACAAGTCCACAGGCTGTTTACTCTATCTACTGTGCCAAACCAGCTAGGGCTTGCTCCAAATGGGTTTTGAATAATAAAAGAAATGGTTTACTAACATTCTATAATTATTTACTTTGTGTTTTTAAAAAAATATATTTTATTGATTTTTTACAGAGAGGAAGAGAGAGGATAGAGAGCTAGAAACATCGATGAGAGAGAATCATCAATCAGCTGCCTCTTGCACACCCCCTATTGGGGATGTGCCCGCAACCAAGGTACATGCCCTTGACTGGAATCGAACCCCGAACCCTTCAGTCCGCAGGCCGACGCTCCATCCATTGAGCCAAACCGGTTTTGGCTACTTTGTGTTTTTATTATATTATTATTTTTATATTAATCTTGATTGTAGATTTTCCATTTTTCAGAATTATGAGAAATAAATATTTATTGTCTAAACAAACAAACAAACAAACAAACAATAAAACAACAACCCATAAACAAGAAATAAAATCTGTGAGGCAAAAACTGATAGAATTGTATAAATAAATATATTAATCTACTATGTACCTCTAAAAGTAACTGACACATTCATCCGTCAGAAAATTAGTAGACACAGTTGAACTGAACAGCGCAGTCAATCAATTAGATCTAATTGACATCTATAGACTATGTCCTCCAACAACAGCATGATATAAATTCTCAAATTTACATGGAACACATCAAGATGGACCACATTCTGTATCTTAACAAATTTAAAAGAATAGAAATCATGCAATATATGTTCTCAGACTACAATGGAATAAAACTAGGAATCAATACCGTGTTTCCATGAAAATAAGACATCCTCCAAAAATAAGACTTACTTACAGGTTTCCTTCTGAGTGAAATATAAGGCATCCCCCCCAAAATAAGGCCCCCAGGCTCTGTCTCAGAATGAAAATTAATTTACTGTAAACTGGTCGCTAGGGCCGCCCTGACTGGCATCTAGCAACCAGTGTCGTTACTCGGAGTCCTGACGTCACTGCTGTGTGAATGGAGAGAAATCAGGGTGGAAACTTTATGAAACCTAAACTGCAAGAAGTTGTGACTTGGGTGAAGAATTCATGGGAGAAAATCACTGACAGTTGCATTGCAAATGCACTGTGAGCAGGCTGCCTTGACAAGAAGTACTCATTTAAAGACAGTGCTATTGCTAAACATGAGAGATTTGGTCCACTGATTCTGAAAGAAATGGAGTCACAAGAAATTCACCAGGAAATTCAGGAATTGTATTGTCATGATGATGTTCCAGAAGATGATGACATGATTGTCGTTGAATAAATGAGTAAATTCTTGATACTGTAGGATTCACAGTTTGTCTGGTTTGTGTTGACAACTACTGTACCACCATACCGTATACAGGTAATAAATTTCCTTTATTTTCATTTAACAATAAATGTGTACCGTATTCTTCTTCATGGAAAAATAAGACATCCCCTGAAAATAAGACCTAGTGCATCTTTGGGAGCAAAAATTAATATAAGACACTGTCTTATTTTTGGGAAAACAGGGTAATAGAAAAATAACAAAGCTCTCAAAATACTGGAAAATTAAACACCATATTTCTTAATTACATATGGATGACAGAACTCTAAATTTAAAGCAACATTTTAAAATGAATCAAGATAAAGATACAACTTTTAAAATTTTCAGGGATATAACAAAAGCAAAAATTAGTTGGATATTTTATACATTTGAATGTATATATTAGTAAAGACAAAATATCTTACATTTAAAAGAAAACCACCAAAACCGGTTTGGCTCAGTGGATAGATAGAGCGTTGGTCTGCGGACTGAAAGGTCCCAGGTTTGATTCCGGTCAAGAGCATGTGCATTGACTGCGGGCATATCCACAGTAAGGGAGTGTACAGGAGGTAGTTGGTCGATGTTTCTCTCTCATTGATGTTTCTAACTCTCTATCCCTCTCTCTTCCTTTCTGTAAAAAAATCAATATATTTAAAAGATAACCTTTCACTTTAGAAAACTAGAAAGAGAAGAACATATTAAATTAAGGTGACCAGATGTCCCGCTTTTGGCGGGACAATCCCGATTTTTAACAATTTGTCCTTAGTCCCGGGCGTTTTAAAAAAGTCCTGATTTTTGGAAAGAATGCACGACAAGCTAGGGAACAGTGGGAGAACGGGAAGGGAATATACGATTTTCGGCAGCCATGTGACTATTTAGACAGGATATGAGTTTTATATTATTTTTGTTAATTTTATAATGTTAAACTTTAATAATAACAAATAATTGTTGAGAACTGATTATCGAGAACTGCTTATCAAAGTTCGCATTGTTGATCAGTTGTTAGAATTTGACCACCATTGTTTGGACTTAATGAACAATGGGATTTTTTGATTTTTTGGGGATTGACAATGATGAAAACATTTTGTAACTGTCTCTCAGACGATACACACAGTACTGCATGCTAGTAAGCTAGTTAAACAAGTGATGTCATCAGCTATTCAGATAATTTAGGTAAGTAATTTATTTATTTATTTAATAAATAAACACATACATTTTCTTTAATTTAGCAGACAGTACTCGTATTATTTATATTTTATAGTGGCAGCAAAAAGTCTAGCGCTGGCCTTGAAAGTGACACTTATGACTACACATAATTTTTAAAAATTTATTATATTTGTAAATTGTACTTACATTGAAAATTTAAAAAATATATTACAATATTATTTTTGCGTTCTATGAAAATTTTTGTTGCTCCATATAGATCAAATTTTTAATCAAGAACCCCTTCCCTCCGGTCAATGGTGTCCCACTTTACCAATGTCAAAATCTGGTCACCTTATATTAAATCTAAATTGAGCTGAAGAATAAAAATTAGAGCAGAATTCTGTAAAACTGAAAGCAGAAAATCAATATAGAAATCAACTGAAATAAAGTTGGTTCTTTGGAAAGATTAGAAAAATGGATAAGCCTCTATCTTGACTAACTTAGAAAAAAGAGAGGATACAAATTATCAATATCAGAAATGAAAGAGGTGACATAGCACAATTGAATCTATTAACATTAAAAGGGTAATAAAGAAATATTATAAACAACTCTATGCACATATTTGATAATCAAACTGAAAAGGATAAGCTTCATTATTTTCCTGTTATTCCTGGATACCATGTAACAAAATTTACACAAAGAAAATATATAAGTTAAATAGATATATATCTATTAAAGAAATTGAATGAATAATTGATAAACTTCCAAAATAGAGAGTAGAAGGCTCAGGTATTTTCACTGAAGAATTCTATCATATATTTCAGTAAGAAATTATACAAACTCTCTACAAATTATAGCAGAGGTAATACTTCCTAATACTCAAATCGGATAAATATCCTACATATAAAAGGCTAATATGCAAATCGACAGAACAGCAGAATGACTGGTTGCTATGTTGTGCACTGACCACCAGGGGGAAGACACTCAATGTAGGAGCTGCCTCCTGATGATCAGTGACCAGAAGCTGGGCTCACGGCTGGCGAGCACAGCAGCAGTGGCAGTGCTAAGCCATCAGTTGGACATCCCCTAAGGGCTCCCAGACTGTGAGAGGGTGCAGGCTGGGCTGAGAGACCCCTCCCTGCCGAGTCCACAGATTTTGTGCACTGGGCCTCTAGTATATCATAAAGCAAGAATGTAAAAAGCTTCAACAAACATTAATGAGTTAACTCTAAAATATATAGGATATATATCATAACTAATGGGATTTATCCCAGGTATATATGGCCCATTCCAGCATTTGAAAACCTATTAATGTAATAAATCACATCAACATGGTGAAGAAAAAAATCACACAATCACATCAATACATGCAATAAAAGCATTTGACAAAATATAACACCTATTCATGATTTTTTAAAAAATCTCAGCAAATTAGAATGAGGGTAGCTTTTTCAACTTAATAAAGAAAAGCTAAAAATTTTTTCATCTAACATCATACTTCATGGTGAAAAAATAGGTGTTTTCATACTAATATCAAGAACTAGGTAACTCAAGAACTCTCTTCACCTCTCCTAATCAACATCATATTGGAAATCCCAACTAAAGGAATAAGATAAGAAAATA
This sequence comes from Vespertilio murinus, assembly GCA_963924515.1. Classification (NCBI taxonomy): domain Eukaryota; kingdom Metazoa; phylum Chordata; class Mammalia; order Chiroptera; family Vespertilionidae; genus Vespertilio; species Vespertilio murinus. Next base: position 39,727,289 of record OZ004710.1, read on the forward strand.
AAAGGTACTCAGATTAGAAAAGAAATGAAGCTATTTTTGTTCTCAGATGATAAGATTGTGTATGTACAAATCTCAAAGAATCAACCAAAACACTCATAAAACTAATTAGCAATTATAACAAGGTTTCAGGATACAAGTTTAACATACAAAAATCAATTTCTTCTCTACAGACCAGGAATAAAATTAAAATTTGAAATTAAAAGTGCAATAACATTTATGTCTGCATCCAAAAATAAAATACTTTGGTATAAATTAGCAAAATATGCACAAAACCTACACTATACTATATGAACTAAAAAACACTGGTGAAAGAAATCAAAGATCAAAGTAAATGGAGAGGCACTCCATGTTTATAGATAAATAGACTCAGTATTGTTAAGACATCAGTTCTTCTCAACTTTGCTTAGATTTCAAATCCAAGAAAATTACTTTGTGGATATTGAAAAATTATTCAAACACTTATTTTAAAAAGGGCAGGAAAAATTGCCAACACAATGTTGAAATATAATAGATTTCCAGTCAAGATGGCAGTGTAGGTAAATGTAGTACTTGCCTCCTCCCACAACCACATCAAAATTACAACTAAACTACACAATAACCATCATTCAGAACCACCTGAAATCTGGCTAAAGGGAAGTACTAAAACTAGGGAAATAAAGAAGCCATATCGAGACTCACAGAAGGGGCAGAGACACAGAATGAGCTAATCTACACTCGCATGTAGACTATATCTCAGCTGCAGAGGTCCCCCCTGAGGAATGAGGGGGTTCCAGCACCACACCAGACCCCCAGCCCAGGGTTCCAGTGCAAGAAAGAGAAGTCTCCATAACTTCTGACTGCATAAACCAGCAGGGATTGAGGCTGAGGAAGACAAAAGGATGTTGGAGTCCCAGACAGTTCCTGTTAAAGGGTCCATGCACTTACTAGGTGTACCAGTTAATAATGCGAATTTTTTTCAATAGATGGAATTATACATATGTTGATATATATATGCAATTTGATTTGTATGCTATTTTGTTGTATTGACAGCAACCTTCAAAACTTCATGTCAAATTTGCTGTAGATCTTAACATCATAAATATTTTATGCTTAAAAACGTCAAATTTTGTGCAAAAAAAAGAGCATTTGCAGGAAGTTTTAATTCATTATTTTGAAGAAAAAGTTATCGTATACTTCGGGAAGCTTATAGTGAACATGCTCCATCTCAAGATACTTGTGAACGCTGGTTTAAACGCTTTAAAAGTGATGATTTCGATGTGAAAGGCAAAGAACTTCCAGGTCAACCGAAAAAGTTTGAAGACCAACAATTACAAGCATTGTCGGATGAAGATGCATGTCAGACTCAAAAACAACTTGCAGAAAGATTCAACGTTGTTCAGCAAACAATTTCTGATGGTATACAAGGAATGGGAAAGAGTGTTAAAGTAAGGAAAATGGGTGCCCCATCAACTGAATGAAAGACAAGTGGAAAACCGAAGTCATCAGTAAAATGTTGCTTCAACAGCACGAAAGAGTCTATTTTGCATTGAACTGGGACTGGTGATGAAAAGTGGATTTATTTTGAGAATCTGAAACACACAAAATCATGGGCTGATCCAGGTCAACCATCAGCATTGACTGCATCAGCATTGACTGCAAGGCCACATCGCTTTGGAAAGATGACAATGCTCTGGATTTGGTGGGATCAGGAAGGTGTGGTGTATTATGAGCTTCTAAAACCAGGTGAAACCGTTAATACTGATTGCTACCGATAAGAAATAATCAATTTGAATCATGCTTTGATCATGAAACGACCAGAATGTGCCAAAAGACACGGCAAAGTAATTTTGGTTCATGATAACGTACCAGTACACACTCCAAAACCAGTTAAAGGCACGTTAAAAGATCTTGCCTGGGAAGTATTAACCCACCCGCCTTATTCACTAGACCTTGCTCCTTCAGATTACCACTTGTTCCGATCAATGGCACACACAATTTCTTAGTAGCACTTCAAAACATATGAAAAAGTGGAAAATTGGGTCTCTGAATGGTTTGCCTCAAAACAAGAAAAGGTCTATTGGGTCGGCATCCACAAATTACCTAAAAGACGGGGGAAATGTGTAGCTAGCGATGGACATTACTTTGAATAAAGCTCTTTTGATGTTTCTCTTGAAATGATCAAGTTTTCTTTGATTACAAAATCCGCCATTACACCTAGTATATGGACTCACTTCTCTGAGCTCTAGCACTCACTGGGGGAGCAGCTTTTGAAAGGCACCAGAAATGTAAAGGGAGAAATCGAACTGTCTGGCACCAGAGTGAGAGCTTGGGATGCAGCTTTCTCCCAGATAGGAAATTCCAGTGACCACCTCCTTAGGTCTGATTAATTTGCTAGTGCCTCACAGAACTCAGAAACACTTTATTTACCAGATTACTGGTTTATTATAAAAGTATATAACTCAGGAAAAATCAGATGAAAGAGATATGGCAAGGTATGGGAAAAGGTGCAGAGCTTCCATGCTGTCTCCCAGTGCTCTACTATCCCAGAATCTATACATGTTCACAAATCCAAAAGCTCTCCAAACCCTATTTTTTTGTGTGTGTTTTTTTATGGAGGTTTTATTACAGGATTGATTAAATCATTGGCTACTGGTAATTGATTCAACCTCTAGCCCTTCTCCTTTCCTAAGAGATAGTGGTGGGGTGGTTGGACTGAAAGTTTCAATCCTGTAATCACATAGTTGGTTCCTCAGCCAATCAGCCATCATCTTTAGGTGCTTTCCAAAAGTCACCTCATTAATATAAAACCAGTCATAGTGGAAAGGGGCTTGCTATAAATAACAAGACACCCATTTTACTTCAGTGGCTCTGAAGTAAATTTCAGGAACTAAAGATGAGACAAAATATAATGACAAAATAAGCCTCTATTACTCTTATCACTCAGGAAATTTCAACCATTTTGGGAGGTGTCAGCCAGGAACTGTGGACAAATACAAACTATATATGAGAAGTATATTTTGGTCATTGGAATGACCAAATATTTGTATATTTCTTACAAATCACAATATCACACAAAGTTTGTTACAACAACTTTGGTAATTTAAGCAGTATGGTACAGTAAACCTCTCAATTTTGTAGACTTCACTTTAGTGGATTTCGTATTAAAAGACAAAATTTTCAGTCCGTTAAGTCATATGTGTAGATTCACACCCTGTTCATTTTAAAATGCTTTGAACTGAGATTTGCTTATAGTTAAATTAACAGCTTTTTTGTTATTAATTCACTGTTACTTTTAACAAATTTTAGCTAACAGGTCATAAGTTTGAAAAATACTGATGCAATTCCACCAACATAAATAAATATTACATATCTACAACTACAGTCTACGTGTTTAAATCCAAGAGTCACCATTCGCAAACAATGTTCAGTGAGTGATTAGCATGTGATCACAAAGCATTGTGCTTGGTAATTGGGTTCTGTTGTCACTTGGTGTGACTTTCCACAGCAGTTTTAAAGCATGCTGGTCAATGTTCCCTTGTATGTTCAGCCATGCCCCAGCTGCATGTAATTGTTTACTTGACGTGACTGGTGAATGTATACATTTACTAGACCTCTTCAGTATAAATTTAAAATTACATTAATACATATAGAAAACTTTTCTGTGAAATCAATACTTAATTTTCATTACAGAAACATGTCTAAATAAGTAAAAATAGGTAAACTAACTAATTTGTACATTTTTAACATACCTATTTGGAAAACCTACTTTATTATATAACCGACTTTTGGCTTTAATGGACTCCCCTTGCTTGAATTAGTCGATTACATTGAGGTTTTACTGTACTGACAAAAAGTTAGACAATAAACCAGTGAAACAGAATAGATAGCCCAGAAATAACGCCCTGCATACATGGCCAAATGGTTTTTGATAAGGATACCAAGACCATTCAATGAGAAACAAACATTCCTTTCAAAAAAAATAGGGCTAGGAAAACCAAATTACCACATGCAAAATAATGAATTTGGACCTTTACCTTACATCATATAAAAAAATTAACTCAAAATGGATCCAAGACAAACTTGGCAAATCTTTCCACCTGCCCTGGCTGGCCTAGGCCTCCACTCAAGGCTAGAAGTTTCAATTATAGAAGATACATAAAACCAAACAGAAATGGTGGCAGCCACGGAGTGAGCAGGGGGCTTGGCTCCGCTCCAGGCTACAAAGTTTCAATTGCAGAAGGTAAATAAATTCCAGATACCAGGGCCTCTGCTTGGGTCGCTGGGGGGTGTATATGGCCTGCAAACCACCTCAGGCCCCTTGCTCAGGCCGCCCCACACCCCAAGGGAACCCCCACCCTGATCTGGGACACCCTTCAGGGCAAACCAGCTGGCCCCCACCCGTGCACCAGGCCCCTATCCTATCTAATAAAAGAGTAATATGCAGATTGACCATCACTCCAACACACAAGATGGCTGCCTCCATGTGGTCAAAGATCCTGCCCCCATGTGGACACAAGATGGCCACCACAAGATGGCCAGCAGGGGAGGGCAGTTGGGAGGCACCAGGCCTGCAAGGGAGGGCAGTTGAGAGGGACCAGGTCTGCAAGGGAGGGCAGTTGAAGGCAATCAAACCTGTAGAGGAGAGCAGTTAGGGGTGGCCAGGCCGGCAGAGGAGGGAAGTTGGGGACAAACGGGCTGGCAGGGGAGCAGTTAGACATCAATCAGGCTGGCATAGGAGTGGTTAGGGGGTGATCAGGCTGGCAGGCAGAAGTGGTTAGGGGCAATGAGGAAGGCAGGCAGGCGAGCAGTTGGGAGCCAGCAGTCCTCGATTGTGAGAGGGATGTCCGATCCCAGGTCTAAACGGGCAGTTGAACATCCCTTGAGGTGTCCCAGATTGGAGAGGGTGCAGGCTGGGCTGAGGGACACCCCTCCTACCCTGTGCACGAATTTCGTGCACTGGGCCTCTAGTTACTTAATGGTTGCACAGCTTCTTTATCAGGTGATGAAATGTTTTGGAAATAAGATTGTAGTGATGGTGTCAATTAATTGCACACTTAAAGTCATAACATGCCAATTTTCTTGTTCTGTATTTTACCACAATAAAAAGGCAAATTTACCGTATTTGCCGGCGTATAAGACGATTTTTTGGCCCTGAAAAATACCGTATTTGCCGGCGTATAAGAGACTGGGCGTATAAGACGACCCCCTAACATTTCCACCCAAAATACAGAGTTTGTTATATACTCGCCATATAAGACTACCCCCCACTTGGAGGCATATTTTTCAGGGCCAAAAAATTGTCTTATACGCCGGCAAATACGGTAATAACATGTTGAAAGTGATAAACCATAAATACTTAGGTAGGAAATGAAGGTAAGGCAGAAGTTATCTACACAAAGGGAAAAGTTAAGAGTCAGGTGTATCAACACACAAATTAAATTTGGGATGGGCAATGTACTTTACTAGGAGCTATGTGGGGGTACAGAGTTAAAAAGTGGTCACATATGCTAGCTTCAGATTCAAAATGCAAAGGTTTGAATCTCAAAAGGAACAGAATAGAGAAAAAACAAATTCAATGAGCTTGGTCAAGTTATTTAACCAGTCAGTATCTCAGCTTTCTCACATGTAAAATGTGGTTAACAGTAGACTGTTTTAGGAATTAAATGAGTTAATACAAGTAAAGCACATAGAACAGTATCTGGTACCTAGTAGGCACTTCAATAAAAGTATAAATGTTAATTATTATTACTGTACATAATAAAAAAAATCAGTCTTTGTAGTCAGACTCTCTCAAACCCAAGCTTCCCCCTCTGTACTAACTGTCCCTAAACATAAGTTCAAACTTAAAATTAAGATTCCAAGACATGATATAAAGACACACATGCTAAAATAGAGGAACAAAACAAACAAACAAACAAAAACACACCCCTCTGGAAATGCAGAAAGAGCTATTAATTTCAACATGGGGGAAGGGAAGATAAGGGTGTCAGAGAAGACTTCAAATGCACAAAAGTAGGAAAAATACAAGAAATAGTCAACAAATAGTCCAGTGACTTGAATATAGGTCAATTAGTGGGACATAATGGGTAAAATGGAAAAGTGCTGAAGAATAAAGTTTTGAAAGCCTTGCTAGGGAACTTGGTGATATCTTTTAGATAAATTTCCACTGAAAGTTCCTCTTTTAGAATTGAGGACGTAGTAGAGGGCCAGTGGGTGCTAATATTCCAGCTGTGCTGGAGGAAGATTCCTTGCAGAGTCCAGGTCTTTTTTGAAGTTTTCTCGGACAGCCTTATTTTCCCTTCCCCCATGTTGTAATTAATAGCTCCTTCTGCATTTCCAGAGGTGTGCTTTTGTTGTTGTTGTTCCTCTATTTTGTTCCTTTTGCAAGATGAGAAATCTACACTAATTTTTACTCCTGGTCGAAACACCTTATATATAATTAACATCTTGATTGGCCCTGATACTACATGGGCTTGCCTGAATTATATTACCAGGAAAGGACATAAAACAGATTAAGTTTTGATCTCAAGGACACTCCAAGAACAATTTGGCAAATTATTCTGTCTCCCCTGATTCCCACCCAAAAAGAGACCATCAGTTACTTGCTTTGATACAAATACTGACATACCCCACACTCACCCTTCTCTTTAGCTGATGGAAAAATCTATAGTCATCAACTGATTAAGTGTTTGCTCATAGGGTGTTCAAGACACAGAATATTCCATAGGGTCTGGTCCAGTTGTATAGTGGAGGTTCTCAACTCTGAAAGCAGTACCCAGAGCTGGAATTCCAGGCTATGGGAGTTCTGTGGATTAAAAAGCAAGTTATAAATAACTTAAAAAATCATATGTTACAATTGTACATTACAAAAAGCTTACCTGCTTTTTTTTCAGGTAAGCTTAATGTCCAAGTGTGACCAGTTATCCTTCATTTTAACTCCTGGATGTATGAAATAGAAGTTCAGACTTTATCTTAATAGAACTTAAACCATGGGCAGCTGCTAAAACTAGGGGTACATGACACCTTGTTAAGATTTTTCAGTTTAGGCCTTCTGTCCAATACATGTTAAGAGAGAGAGGAAGTTCAATAGAAAGACTAATATTTGTATACTGATCCTAATATCTCTATCTCCCAATTCTGGGCAGTAAAGAGGATAATAACAGCAAAGGAAGCAGAGGTTAGAAGGGACAGAGGTGGCCCCACATCCCAATCTATACTCTGGCATTCTATGCCACAACCCCCAAGCCAGAATCTAACTTTATTTAAGTTTAAATAGGGGGAGCTGAGATAGTATAGACAACATGGCTATACTAAATGTACACCTGAACAAATAGGCTAGAGGGAGAGGGGAATTAATTTCTTTCTAACAACATACTCCTAAAAGACTTCGGTATCCTATGACTGTCTCTTAGAGTTGAGCTCTGACCAAAAGGGATCAGTGAAAATCGACTGTGTCCTGGCTGGTTTGCTCAGTGGTTAAAGTGTCAGCCTGTGGACTGAAGGGTCTCGGGTTCAATTCCGGTCAAGGGCATATACCTCAGTTGCAGGCTTGATCCCCGGCCTCGGTCCAATTGATGTCTTTCTCACATAGATGTTTCTCTCTCTTTGTCTCTCCCACTCTTTCTAAAAATCAATGGAAAAAATATCCTGGGGCAAGGATTAACCAAAAAACAAAACAAAAAGACAGGGTTGCCATCAGGAATAGGCACAAATAAGTCCAAAGGATTGGCCAGAAAAAAAAAAAAAAAGCAAGAAAGAAAGGAAAAAAAAAAAAAGCAAGGATGAGACTTAATAGTCACCAAGGCAGGATAAATGAAACTATCCATGAAGCTGCTTCTGTAGTAGGTACTCAGAAAGATCTTTCTCTGAGGCTCAGGACTACAGGGAGAGGGATCTCAGATGAAGCAGTAAATCTGGTACCTCTAGATGGGTTACCTGGATGTTGAGGGCATGGTAGAGTTGTATCACAACTACACTTTCATGGTTTTGCTGAATGAGTGTGAGAACTGGGAATCATTTTGGGGGCTAAAAAGTTAAAGGCATCCTATGCGAAAGGCTGAACACAAGTTCTGGGGCTCACACTGGGATGAAACCATCTGTGTTCCATTTCTCCTAAGTCTGTGTCTTCACCCCTTTTCCCAGATTGGTCCATATGTCAGCCAGTAGCAGTCATGTCTTCTTGTGTGCGGAGTAATTCTACTCTTTGAACATGCAACTAAAGGATCTGTCAATGTGAACTTGTTTGGTCGGTATCCCTCTACACACACAAACGGTGTTTTTTAATATCGTTGTACTGGTTGTGCTTTATCCCTGACTATACTTCAACTGAAGAACTAGGACAATTTTTTCACCAGTTTTAGCATGCAACTTTATTATATAAATGAAGTCTCAAATGAATACACTTATGTCGATATAAAGCACAGAAGTATAACTTACTCAGGATGAACAGTTTCATTATTAGGTCATGTTACACAAATGAAAATATCTCAATTTATAATAGTACATTAAAAATGAACATCATCATTTGGTATCCATAAAATTGCCTCCTTCAAACAACACAGATAACATAAATACTGAACTTATAATATGCATTGGTTTCATATTACACCAAAAATTATTCAAGGCTTTGTGAGAACATTCAGCTATTCAGAGTTTGAGTATTAATCGTATAACTTTATCTCTCACCTCAGGATCACTGTGCTCTGCTAAGTCTTGGAGTTTCTGACTAAACTGTTTTGCTTCCTGGAATATGGAAATAAGTTCAAATTTAGTGAACTCTTCCTTGGTAAATAACTTCACCCTCTTTTTGAATTGGAAATTTATATTCTCAAAAATCTCAATAATACTAAGAATATTGGCCTTTGACTCACTCTTGTTAAAGGGTGCAACAAATGATGACAGTACTCTGGCACTTATGAGTTCTCTTGTATTAGCTTGATTTTTAGCTAATCGCACAAACACTCTTAAAACATAATACTTGGTTTTGCCATTTCCATTGTCTAACAAGATGAGGAGATCTGGAATATAATTGGCAATCATATGGTGATTCTCAAATTTCATACTCAAGTGCTCCAATAATTTTAATTCAGCATGTTGCACAGAGGAGTTCAAAGGATAAGAAATTATGTCCTTACAGACTTCATTTACATACAACTCTTCTGTTTTTGCTTCTTCAGAAGATTCAGAGTTGTCATCCACTTTATTTAAAGCTCTGGGGTGTTCTTTAACATTGGGATTATTGACCAGGTTTTCAATCATAACAGTAATACCTACATCATGAACTATATCTTGGGTAAATGGATAAGCAGGACTGATGCCCATTATCATCCTTGCTAATCCATGAATGAAAGGATCCCTAGTTAACGTAAGTAGGGCAACAAGTTTATCAAACTCTTTAGGATCTAAACTGAAGACACGTGATCTGCAGCGGCAGTTTTTTGGATTGGGCCCATACTTTTCCCTATACCTAATCTGTTCTTTGAGTTCAGCTAATGTCTGGAAGTAAGGCCCATCATCAAAGGGTGGGATCTTGGTCAGAGGCCGAATACCCAGAGGAGTTTCAATCAAGGTCGAAACCAGAGTCCAATTCCCTTCTGGAGGCAAGGATGGTTTCCCTCCATCTATTGGGACTAGGACACTATACCTGGCCCTTGACCATGCCGCTGCCTTTTGCTTTATAGTAGGTTCAAAACTGGATATGGGCTCGGGCTTTTCCTCGATCTTAGGTGGTGGAGGTTTATAAACTTGAAAAGGGTTCTTTTCTTCAGGCCAGAACCAGGATCCTAAACTAGGCTCTTCTCCAGTCCAGAACCAGGAGCAGACATTTTCTTCATCCTCATCATTGGACTCGATTATACCAGCTCTGTCCCCATCCCTGAACTTGGTGCTGGCCTCTTTCCTACTCAGGGGTCTGGATCCAATATCGGCCTTATTATCAGCCTTGGAAAAGGACCCGATATTGGCTCCACTTCTAGCATCAGCCTTGACTTCATACTTGTGCACAGCACTGAACCTGGATGTAGGCATGGTTTTTGAATTGTTTTGGGGCACTACACCAGGTTCTGCCAGGGGTTTTGCCTTAGTTTCAGCCATGACTCTAGTCTTACTCTTTGTGTCCATCTTGCTCACTTCCTTTGCTGTAGCCATGGCCATAGGTCACTCTCTGTGCCCTGGCCCCTGCTCCATCCCTGGCCTTGGCTTGGGTTACTAGTCCTGTTTTCAGTTCTGCCTCAGCTACTGCCTTGGCCTGGATTTTAGCTTTGGCAGGGCCACTGATTATAGTTTTCAGGCTAGCCCAGGCTTCTCTGCTGTCCTTGCCTTAGCCTCAGAGCCAGTCACGAACAACATTAAAGTTAAGGCCAATTTATATCCCCCACCCCTGTCACAGCCTTAACCAAAGGTCCATCCCACGTTGGTGTTTTCGTACAAAGTCCAGTAGTCACTCAGCCCCTTTTTCAACTACAGGCTCTGCCAGTGATAATGTGCAGAGAAAGCTCACTCAGAAGAATGGCTGTGTGCCTGAGCGCAGCCCTGTGGAGGGTGGTGGTCTTCAGCCCCTCCAAGGCCACCAGATCTGCCACTGAAGTTGGACCTAGGAGTGGAGGAAGGAAATGGGGCTTTGAGTATCTTCCAATGTTTTGCTCATTTTGACAGGAGTATGGAAACTCAGTGTTAAATGGGAGAGGTAGATAATTCGCAATCTCCTTAAATTCACACTCTTCAACTGCAGGTGCTACTAATCTTCTTTCCAGACACAAAACAGGAGCATGGAGAGTGGGAAAGCTGGATGGCAGTGAGACAGAGAAATCCCCAGATTGGCTCTTTAGCCCTGCTGGACCCAAGCAGATCTCCACTACCTCATCCTACATGACTGCTGAGGATGTCTCCATCACATCCATACCAGTCTGCACTGATTTAGAGTAATTTCTCCTTCTTTCCTTGCTGCCAATGATGATAAGCCCTACAAAAGATCTATGGACAGATAATCAAACAGGAGGTTATGGAAACCGATCTCTTGGTAGAAAGACCTTGTACTTTCCCCATATTTGTATTTTTTCCAGTGTTTCCGTCCTTCTGGTCCCTTCTCCCCATTGTCCTGCTCATGACTACTCCTCCCTTTCCTGCTGCCAACCATTTTCCCCTTCAGTGACTGCCCTAACATTTTCCTTGTTTAGAATTGGGGTAGGATGAAGCATACGGATAGGAAAATCAGATGGAAGCAGATGTTACTTACCCTTCTGTAACCCCAATGCTTATGAAGGCTCCCAACTAAATCAGCTGCAGATCAACAGGGGTTAGTAAACTGGCAAAACAGAAGGGATATAATTCTCTAGTCCCTCTACCATCACGCCAATCTTAACAGACACAAGACACTTTTCATCATTTCCTAGCTTCAACCTTCACAACTGAGAGTTCTACAGACTTAGAGAACACACAGAGATTTACAAATGCAAAGATAAATAAATGGAGACACAGAACACAACGGAGACTGAGTCCTTGGTAGAGAACAGCATCTAGGACACCAATGCCTTCTTGATACTGATACTAATTTCGCCAAAATTTTCTACCTCCCCTTCTCCCAAATCTCCAATCTTCTCTGTTTCATTCCCCAAATCTAACAACACAAACATCCCTGCATTATAGCGGCGGTGTCAATAGGGATGGAATGCTCAGCCATGGAAATTCGCTGGGAAATCAATGAAAAGTATTATTTTCAAATTTCATCTAAGTTCTTATGTTTTCATACTTTCCCCCAAACCTATCAGTTGCTTCAGCACAATGAGAGTATTAAAGACCGTTGGGAAAGCTGGCAGATAGGAGATCTGGAGTTTCCCCTAGACCCCTATCTGCTCTAGTCTTAGCTATCTACTACCTTCAAAGCACTGCCCATTCAACAAAAATCAGGCTAATTTTCTTTTTTCTTATCCCGGCCCTTCGAGGTCCTCTGCCCCTTACAGATTACAGAAGCATGGAGTACCACAGACTTAGAAACAGACATACACATATAAAATGCATTCATATGGTCAGACTAGTAACCAGGACATGAGACCCTTTTCTAGTTCAGGGCCTTGATTATCAAACACAACCGGCATCTACCCTCTCCCTTCCTGGGCTCTCCAGGCAACTTTTATTAACGAATAGCTGCAGCCCTTCCTTCTATTATATAATCCGCCACTTCTCCACTAGAAGCTGTTATTATATACTCCTTTCCCTTCCCAAACGCGGTCGGAGGTGGGGTGAGGGTCTGAAAAGTCAAACTAACAAGAGACATATTATTTTAGCTTTATCATTGTGTGGCGCTCAAATTACTTCTGTCCCTCTATCACCCACCGCCCACGCCTCACGACCAGGTCACCATTCACCTCTGACACCCATATCCACGTTCCCAAACCGTACCCACCTTCTCACTGACCTGCTCTTCGTGGATCAGGGGCAGTTTTCTCATTTCCTTGCCTCAGAGGATGCCATGCCCTACAGAAAGAGGGAAGAACAGTCAAATGGACACAAGGACAATGGCGGCGACAGTGTTGGGGGCTTCGCCGCGCTCCTGGGACGACATGCCTGCTTTATCAGGTTAAGGGCCGTAATTGCCAAACACTAGTCACTTCAGGGCATTTCCCTTTCCTTCTCATCCCCAGGGCTCCTCAGAGACCCGCTCCTAGTGACTAAATCAATAACTACCTTCACCTCCGCAGGTTCTGCCTTGTTTCGTCGCCAATACGAAAACCGACGGCCGGCCGAGCGAGCGTAGCTTGAGGAGCCTCGGCCGAACTGGAGCGGATGGATACGAAGCTGTGCGACACGCACTTCTCCGTCACTGACTTCCGCCCGCTCCCGCGGCTGTTTCCGGTATTGGAATGCGCAGCCGCGGGAATCTGGACGCAGAGAAAGCAGCGCTGGGCGGAGAGAAGCCGGCTTTTGTCAAAGGACCTAGGTATTAGTTCCCCTCTTTTAGGAGCTCCCCCCAGCAAGCCTACATTCCCCCGTCCTGTAATGTTTGCGGGTTTCGGGCGGCGGTGACGTCAGTGAACCCGCTCTAGCCTGACTAGGCGGATGGATACCAAAGCCCCGTATTTACAGGTTCACATCATCAAGTCCCTGGCCCACTGAAAAGGGCAGGTTGAGGAGATTTGGTTGGGAGAGAGGCTCGAGACTGAGAAGTCAGGATAAATTGTAATCTATTTCAAAACTGTCCCCTCTTTGAGAGAAACCCTTCCACACGAAATGGGGCGGGGCGTCTGGAAAGCTGCTCTGGTCTGATTGGTTGATCAATATCAAACTCCATAGTCTTGTTTCTCACCCAAATCTCTCGTCCTTGTTGCTTACCAAATTTTCTACAGGGGAATAGTCAAGGTAAAGGTGGAATAAGGATATAGGGAAAACAAATGGAAGAGAGAAGCGTGTGAATATCAAACTACCCTTGTGTGTACATGTCCCATTCTTATGTTCTGCCTCCGCTCCTGATGCCAACGATGGTATTTTTCACACCTAAATATGTGGGAGCTTGAGCGTGGGCATGAGGGAAAATAATTCTGTACTCCTGGAAGAGGATTAATACTCAAATATCTTTGTGCCCATAACCCTTCCCTCCCAATCTCATAGTTTGCTTGTCTCCTACAATGGAGGATGAAGTAGAACAGAGGTAAGCAGCTACTGAAGTGAGAACGGATTAAATGCTAAACTACCTCATTATCCCATTGTGCGCCCCTTCTAGGCCTGCACAAAAGTCAGGTGGGTAGAGGACGTGTCAGGAAAGCAGGCTGAGAGAGGAAAGGTAATTTTAAGGCCAGACTCTGGAGGTTCTGGGGTGGCCTTCCCAAGTTCTTTCACTGTTCAGGGGGGCCACCGCGGGGAAGACAGTGGGAGGGAGCTGCCATAGAAGTCAACTATTTTACTGTTTATTTGTAGTATTTTGAAAAGAAGATTTTAGTAATATCTGGAAAATTCCAAAGAAATGATGCCAAGTGAAAAAAATATTCTGTAAAACATTGTTATCTAGATGATGTTATATGGGTATAGAGTATGTATAAAGAAAAGCAAAAATCAGCAGTGAAGACTGCTCATGATTTGGATTGTGAGGGTTTTTCCCCCTTTGGTTTTTATAGTCTTCTGTATTTTCAACATTTCAGTATAGTAAGTATATTATATTCATTAAAAATTCAGTACCGCCGAAACCGGTTTGGCTCAGTGGTAGAGCGTCGGTCTGCTGACTGAAAGGTCCCGGGTTCGATTCCAGTCAAGGGCATGTACATTGGTTGCGGGCACATCCCCGGAAGGGGGTGTGCGATAGGCAGCTGGTTGATGTTTCTCTCTCATCAACATTTCTAGCTCTCTATCTCTCTCCCTTCCTCTCTGTAAAATATCAATAAAATATATTTTTTTAAAATTCAGTACCATTTTTAAAAGAACTCCACTGTAGATTTTTAAAGATTATGACAAAATATAGACAACATAAAATTTACCTCTTAAATCATTTTAAAGTGTACAATGCAGTAGCATTATGTATGTTCACAATGTTGTGTAACCATCATTATCTAGTTACACAAATTATTTACAAACCCCATATTATTAAGAACTTACGCTCATTCTCCCTCCACCCAGGCCCTGGCAACCACATACCTGCTTTCTGTCACTCTGGTTTACCTATCCTAGATATTTCATATAAATGGCTTTTTTTTAAACTTAGCAAAGTATTTTCAGGGTTCATGTACATTTTAGTGTGTGGTTTTTTAATTGTGGAAAAAATTGCACAACATAAACTTACATTTTTAACCATTTTAAAGTGAACAACTCAGTGGCATTTAATACAAATTTTGTAGAACCATCATCATGATATAATTCCAGAACATTTTCATCACTCTAAAAGGAGATCCTATGTCCATTAAGATGTCATGTTCCATTTCCCTTTGGCTCCTAGTCTGGCACACACTAATCTACCTTATATCTATGGATTTTCATACTTTGAATGTTTCATTAAGTGGAATAATACATTATATAGTCCTTTGTAACTTCTTTCACTTAGTGTAAAGGTTCATACATGTTGTATTAGGCATTCCTTGCAGAATCCCTTTGTGCCAGGTCCCATGCCTGCTTCTGTGGGCCTCTAGGTAATGCATATGACTAAATCACACTGTCTCCAAAGGCCAATCTCTGGAAGCACTATGTGTCCATTCTCATTAGAATCTATTGACAAACTGCCTTTGTAGTCAAGCCTGATGTGTCTGCTAGAGACTGCCAGAGAGAATGGGGGAGCTGGGGATGGAGAGGGAAGGGCCTTTCAGTCCTGGACTCGTTGCTTGTGGTTGGGCACAGGAAGAGAGATCCAAGACACATGACATGCAATGTGTAACATCACTCTTTATTATGAAAAAGAATAAAAAAACAACACAACCACAGTGATCATGAATGGGAAGAATAAACAACAAATGGCAGTTCAGGTGGTTAGGTAACTTTGGCTTCTTGGTCAGCCAGGCCTCCAGCCCCAGTCCTGGGTATGGCCTTACGCAGTAGAAAAGAGAAATAACGTGGATGAAGACAAAGATGACACCAAGAGCTCTTTTTAAGGGGTTTGTTCGAAGGCCTCCTCTGGGATCTTGCCCTGGGTCTGGAGAGGAGGAGTCAGGGTGTCAGAAGAGCCAGCTCCCTGAGTTTTAGTCCAGGGCACCAGTCTTCACCTTCTTGGCCTCCCCCAAGGCCCAGAAACATCTATCTTTAACCCACTTGATACCGAGACCTCACCTTGAGCGTAGCGAAGACCTGAGCAGCTTTGATGTAGTTCCACTCATTGTCCTGAAGGCACCTGGAGTGGGAGAAGATCGAGTGATCTCCATCAGTACCACAGTACAGACACGCTGACCATGCAATGCCACCACTAAACCTGTGCCACTAAATCTGTGCTGGGATACATGTACGAGAAAGAGCACTCACTATGTGTAACGAGGAAGAAAGACCTAGTGAAAACCAAACGTCTGTCACTAGCATTCATTCCCACTAGAATTAAAAACAGATGTTCAAAAGATCAAGGGAACTTAATATACACTATATTGATAAGAAAGATGTTCAAGAAAATAACAAATTAAAATTTAAAATATGAATTTCCAATAATTTTAAATTGGTTTATAATGTATATGCTGTAATGTTCATCATTTTAAGGTGAAACATCCACAATTCAGTAATTTTTAGTATATTCACAAGATTTTGCAATCATCAGAACTCTGAATCTAACACCAAGGCATTTTTTATCGCCATAAATAAAACTCCTTACCCATTAGGAGTAACTCTTTAGTCCCCCATTTCCCCAGGCCCTAGTAACCATTTAATCTGCTACTTGACTATATGAATTTTCTTATTTGGGTATTTCCTGTAAATGGACTTACCATATATAATACATGGTCTTTTGTGTCTGCTTCTTTCACTTAAACAAGGTTCATCCATTTTATTTTTTAAATTAATTAAAAAAAATATATATATATATATATTTATATATATATATATATAAATATATATATATATATATATATATATATATATATATATATATTATTGATTTTTTTTTACAGAGAGGAAGGTAGAGGGATAGAGAGTTAGAAACATTGATGAGAGAGAGACATCGATCAGCTGCTTCCTGCACACCCTTTACAGGGGATGTGCCCGCAGCCAGGTACATGCCCCTGACTGGAATAGAACCTGGGACCTTTCAGTCCAAAGGCTGACTCTTTATCCACTGAGCCAAACCAGTCTTAGCAAGTTTCATCCATTTTATGACAGGTATCAGAACTTCATTCTATTTTATTATTGAATAATATTCCATTGTATAGTTATACCACATTTTATTTACCCTTTACTAAATTGATGGACATTTAGGTTGTTTCCACATTTTGGCTGTTAAGAATAATGCTGCTGTGAGCCTGGCCAGCATGGCTCAGTGGTTGAGTGTTGACTTCTAAACCAGGTCATAGTGGGATTCCTGATCAGGGCAGATGCCTGGGTTGTGGGCTCCATCTGTGGTGTGGGGCATGCAGGAGGCAGCCAATCCATGATTCTCTCTCATCATTGATGCTTCTGTCTCTCTCTCCCTCTCCCATCCTCTCTGAAATCAATAAAAATGTATTTTGCTAAAAGAAGAATGCTACTGTGAATATTTGCATACAATTTTTGTGTGAACATATGCTTCAAATTATCTTGATATCTATTCATTAGAGGCCAGATGCATGAAATTCATGCAGAGGTAGGATCCCTAGGCCTGGCCGGTGATCAGGGCCAGGGCCAATCAGAGCCTTCCAGTTGCTGGCCAGGGCCTCCCTTCCCCAGCTGCCAGATGCCTGCTGGGGCCTTCCTTCATTCTGCACCACCCTCTGGTGGTCAGCACCCATCATAGCAAGCAATTGGTCTCCCAGTTGAACTACAGTGGGAACAATTTGCATATCAGATTTTTATATATACTGTATACTAGAGGCCTGGTGCATGAAATTTGTGCACTGGGGTGGGTGTCCCTCACCTCAGCCTGCACCCTCTCTAATCTGGGACATCCCTCTCATAATCTGGGACTGCTGGCTCCCAAATGCTCGCCTGCCTGCCTGATTGCCTCTAACTGCTTTGCCTGCCACCCTGATCACCCCTTAACCACACCCCTGCCAGCCTGATTGTTGCCTTACTGTTCCCCTGCCACCCTGATCACCCTTTAACCACACCCCTGCCAGCCTGATTGTTGCTTTACTGTTCCCCTGCCAGCCTGATTGCCCCCAGCTGCCATCCCCTGTAGGCCCAATTGCCCCCAACTGCCCTCCTCTGATGACTTGGTCTCCCCAACTTCTCTCCCCTGTAGCCCTGGTCTCCCCCAACTGCCCTCCCCTGAAGGCCTGGTTGCCTCCAACTTCCCTCCCCTGCAGACCTGGTCGCCCCCAACTGCCCTCCCCTGATGGCCTGATCACCCACAACTGCCGTCCCCTATCTTGTGGTGGGCATCTTATGACCACATGGGGATTGCCATCTTGTGCGAAGGCATGATAGTCAATTTGCATATTACCTCTCTATTATATAGGATAGATGAGTGGAATTGCTGAGTCATAGGGTAAATGCATTTTTAACATTTAAAAAATATATTTTATTGATTTTATTGATTTTTTTTTTTTTTTTTTTACAGAGAGGAAGGGAGAAGGATAGAGAATTAGAAACATTGATGAGAGAGAAACATTGATCAGCTGCCTCCTGCACACCCCCAACTGGGGATGTGCCAGGAACCAAGGTACATGCCCTTGACCGGAATTGACCTGGGGTCCCTTCAGTCTGAAGGCCAGTGCTCTATCCACTGAGCCAAACCGGTTTCAGCTTGAGGAATTTTCCAAACTGTTTTCCGTAGTGGCTACAACATTTACCATTCCTACCAACAAAGTATGAGGGTTCCAGTTTTTCCACATTTTTGCCAACATTTATAGCCATCCTAGTATGTGTTAAACTAGAGGCCTGGTGCATGAAAATTCATGCACTAGGGGGGGTGTCCCTCAGCCTGGCCTGCCCCCTCTCACAGTCCAGGAGCTCTCAGAAGCGGGAGGCAACCTGGAAATCAGGGGAAGGCAACACCCCATCACACCTCTTCTGCTGCCACTGTCGGCAGTGCAAGCCTTGGCCAGTCCTGGTTACCTGAGCCTCAGGCAGCCCTGGATGGCTGGGCAGCTGCCATCCAAGGCTTGTTTGCACCTTGGTCCAGCCCTGGGAAGCTGGGGGTTTTGAGGGGACTGGGGGACTCAGGAGGCAGGTGTACAGAGTGGCCAGGCCTGCCCCCTGGCCTGCCGCCCTGGTGGGGCTGAGGGTACTGAGTGCCACCATCTTGTGGCTCTGGGCATAGCCATCTTTGAGGTGTGGCAGTCAATTCGCATATTCCCTCCTTATTGTCTTTGGGCGCCACCATACATGAGGGCAGGGCAGTGGGAACTGCCATCTTTTTGATGGTGTGAGGGTCAATTAGCATAATCCCTCTTTATTAGGTAGGATAGTACCGCATTATATTTTTGTTTTGCATTTTGCAAATGACTAATGATGTTAAGTACCTTTTCATTTGCCTTTTGGTCACCATTTTGGATAAATGTCTATTGAGATCTTTGTTCATTTTAATTGAGTTATTTGCCTTGTCATTTTTGAATTCTAAGAGGCATATATATATATATATATATATATATATATATATATATATTCTGGATACACATCCCTTATCAGATATATGATTTGAAAATATTACCTCTGATTCTGTGTGTTGTCTTTTCATTTTGTTAGTGTTCTTTGATGCAAAAAATTTAAGTTTTGATGAAGTACAGTTGATTTAATTTTAATTTTGTTTGTGCTTTTAGGATCAATGTCAGAATCTGTTGCCTAATTCAAAATAAAAAACTTAACCCAATATTTTCTTCTAAGATTTTTATAGTGTTAGCTATAACTTTTGAATTGTATTTGTATATGGTGTGAGATATAGGTACAAATTAATCCTTTTGTGAGTGTGTATCCAGTTGTCTCTGAATCAGTTGCTGAAAAGACTATTCATTATTCATTGAATATTTTTAAAAAATGAAAATAAAGGAAATTTATTACCTGTGTACGGTACGGTAGTACGGTAGTTGTCAACACAAATCAGACAAGCTGTGAATCCTACAGTATCAAGAATTTACTCATTTATTCAATGACAATCATGTCATCATCTTCTGGAACATCATCATAACAATCCAATTCCTGAATTTCCTGGTGAATTTCTTGTGACTCCATTTCTTTCAGAATCAGTGGACCAAATCTCTCATGTTTAGCAATAGCACTGTCTTTAAATGAGTACTTCTTGTCAAGGTAGCCTGCTCGCAGTGCATTTGCAATGCAACTGTCAGTGATTTTCTCTTATATCTTCACCCAAGTCACAACTTGTTGCAGTTTAGGTTTCACAAAGTTTCCACGCTGATTTCTCTCCATTCACACAGCAGTGACGTCAGGACTCCACTTAACGTCACTGGTTGCTAAACGCCAGTCGGGGCGGCCCCAGAGCCTGGGGGCCTTATTTTTGGGGGGATGCCTTATATTTCACTCAGAAGGAAACCTGTAAGTAGGTCTTATTTTCGGAGGATGTCTTATTTTGGGGGAAACACGGTATTTAGGTCCTTTGCCAATTTTTAAATAGGATTGTTTTCTTTTTGTTAAGCTGTATAAGTACTCTATATATTTTGGAGATTAACCCCTTATTGGATTGTTCATTACTGGTGTATAGAAATATAACTGATTTTTATGTATTGATCTATCCTGAAATCATGCTGAACTTGTTTATTATAAAATTTTAATTGTTTCCTTGGGATTATATACTGTATATACAAGTTCATGTAATCTGAATATATTTTTAAAAATTATTTACATACTAGAGGTCCAGTGCACGAAACCCACTGTGGGGGGGGGGTCCCTCAGCGCAGCCTATACCCTCTGGCAATCCAGGAGCCCTTGGGGGATGTCCCTGAGGGGAGCGGGCCTAAGGTGGTAGTCAGACAACCTTAGCACTGCCACGAAGGTGGGAGAGGCCACCGCCACCACTGTTGCACTCGCCAGTCATGAGCCTGGCTTCTGGCTGAGTGGCGCTCCCCCTGTGGGATCAGGCTGAAACTGGCTCTCCTATATCCCCCGAGGTATCCTGGATTGCAAGAGGGCGCAGGCCAGGCTGAGGGACCCCAGCAGTGCAAGATCGAGGCCAGGAGGAGACATGCAAAGTTGGCCAGCTGGGGAGGGACCACAGGAGGGCTCCAGGGCATATCCGGCCCCTCTCGCTCAGCCGGCCCATCTGGCTCATTGGGCTGGACCCCAGTAGCAAGCTAACCTACTGGTCAGAGCGTCTGCTCCTGGTGGTCAGTGAACATCATAGCGAGTGGTTGAGCGGCCTTAGTGTATCATTAGCATATTACACTTTGATTGGTTGAACTGCTGGCTGGGTCAACTGGACACTTAGCATATTAGGCTTTTATTATATAGGATATCAGAATAACATTAATATACATATTTTATGAGCTCTTTTTGAAAGCACAATATCCCAATAATTATTTTTACAAATTAACTACAAGTTACCATTATCCATTCCTTTGCCCTCCCAGCTCTCTCTTTTTCCCCATAGATTCCCAGCACTCACTTCTGAGACCACTGGAGGCTTATCCCAGACTGGGTGGAGAAAACTTGCACCATTTCTTGCTGTTCCTGGGAGAGGGTAGATAGGGAGCTAAAGGTGGGTGTAGGTACTGGAATGGAGAATGCACTTTGGGTTTCTTCTATCCTGGCGTTCCCCACAGTCATTATATCGTTCACGATGCACATACTGGAAGAAATACGGGCCCTCAGATTCCCAAAAATGATCCTGCCCCCACTGCCACTCAGAAACCAGTTTCCTTCCATACCCCAACTGTGCCTTCCCCCCAGATTCCTTGCCTGGTACCTCTGCCTCTCCTACTAAGCTCACCTTTGAAGAGACTGATTTATTATTCTGAGGACCAGTTTCACTCAAATTTTAGATTTAGTACTAATGTATTTACCCTTTACAGCAGCCCAAGGAATGTATGCTCTAACTCCCATTGTCAGGAGGGGACAATGAGTCACTAAGGTCTTATATCTTCACCAAAGTCACTCTAGCTAGCTATTGAGTATTGAGGTCAGGAAAAGAATATGGTATTCTGATTCCAGAGCTCACAGTCTTAACCACTAACCTGTACCTCTCTTTGGATCTACCAGTATTTTCCACAATACTGAGAAAAGCTCTAGGCTATACCATCATTTTCCTACACCACTGGAATTAGGCTGGGATGGGTGTTCATTCCCATGTTGTACCCACATGGGAATACTTACCTGGAATTTCTGCCAGAAGATAAGATGAAGGTCCGGTTGAAGGCACGGACAGACCCTTGAGACTTTCCTTCCACTTCAATAACAACAAAAAAAGTAGTAACCCCTCTTGCAATTGTACATACTTTTCACACAAACAGAATTCCCCAATCAGGAACTTAACCTGATATTCTTGCAACACCCTGATGGGAACCAGATCAGGACAGTATTTCACTGTGACTCAGGAGGGAGTTTCAAGGGCTGAGAAGACAACAATGGAGATAATCAACTCCCAGAAATAGGACCCCCTAACATGCGTCACATCATCTGAAAAACACACTTTCACTTGATTCACTTTTTAAAGCATTCCTAGAAAAGGATATTACCAGCCAATTTTGCAAGTGAGAAAATGGAACATTTTGATATTGGGTCCTATGTCACAGAGGAAAGAACTGAGATGAAAGCTATAAAACTCTACAGGTTGAGTGTCTAATATCTAAGCTGTGTTAAGATAAAAAGGCATAGATACATATCAGAACACAATAAGTTGGGGGCAAGGTAGGTGTAGGAGAAGGGAAGTGAAGGGGAAGGGGAGTAAAGAAAAGGATAGGAAAGGATAGGAAAGGAAAGGAAAGGGGAGAGAAGGGAAGGGAAGGGAAGGGAAGGGAAAGGAAGGGAAGGGAAGGGAAGGGAAGGGAAGGGAAGGGAAGGGAAGGGAAGGGAAGGGAAGGCAATGGAAGGCAAGGCAAGGCGAATGGAGCAACCTGGGAAGCGGGGAAAAGTTTGGGAGTAAGTCCAGTTAGGGAACGGGAGTAGTGGGGGATCTGGGGAGTGAACTCTACATACACTCACCTTCCTTAAAAACGCCACTGACAGAAAAACAGAGCATAATTTCCTGAAAGAAGAGAATAGTTATTAGGGCTCTCAGTATCCTTCTAAACCTCTAACCCACCTCTGACTTTCTTGGTCTGCAAGAGAGAGAAAACGGGTGCTCACCGTGTGGGCCCACAGGTCTACCACATAGGAGTTAAGGTCATGCTGAGTTTTGGGGAACACACAGAGGGAGTTCACAATCTCACACTTTGTATGCTTCAGTAGTTGAATCCGCAGGTCTGTGGGGGAATAAGAAGGGAGGGTTGGGCCCTTGGCTACTATGATTGCCCTCTTTACACCCCTTTCTCACACTGATTTCATATCATGCAATTACCAGAATCCTTGACTTTCTTCATATTCCTGTTATCCTTTAAGTACTCGCACAAGCTGCTTCTAGGGGAAAAAGAGAAACAGGAAGTGGTGGACCAGTCAGGGTAGGTGTTTCCAAGAGCTGGTCTATGTCTGCTGGGGAGCAACATGGCCCAGAATCAGAGTCTGAGCTGTGAAACTCACAGGGCTGGGTCTTCGGAGTTGAAGGCAGCAGTCAGGGAGAAGCAGGCCTCTTCGTGGTAAGCACTGAGGAGACTCTCTCGGTCTTCAGAATCATAAATCAAGTAATATCTGTGGGAGAAAAAGGGGAACAGGCTCTCTCTCAGATTTGGGCCCACCAAGGGGCCTTGAAAGCCTCTCTTAACCCATGAGCAGACCTGTGTTATGTAGCTTTTCCTGTCCCAGTTCTCCTTTGCTGCATGATCCCAGAGGTACTTACTGAAGCAGGAATTGAAAGACTAGATTCTTTAGGGTCTCAGGTCCTTTAAAGCTTTCCTGGAATCAAAAGACAACTTCAAAATATGTAGGTAGACAAAGCATCCCTTGTTACACCCCAATCGTGCTTGATCTGTTCTCACCTTACAGGGTTTTATTATGTCCATGTCTACAACGTCAATTACAGTTGGAGGTAAATCCTGGCCATCCTGAAGAAGGGATGAATAAGTTAGCAGTATAGGGAGGTGGTCCTGGGTGATTAAGGGAAAGGATGGACCCAGGAAAAGGCTAAGATCAGAGGTCAAGGGTGAAAAGGACCTGGAAATTCCACAGGCAAGATTCCAGTGGACATTTGCATCATGAGGCTCTGGAAGTCTCTACTGTTTTATTCAACGTGTGTGTGTGTGTGTGTGTGTGTGTGTGTGTGTGTGTGTGTGTATTTCTCCCTCTTTCACGTTTCCTCCCTCCCGCCCTCATTCCCTCTCTCCCATTCCCTCTCTTTCTCTCTCTCTCTGTGTAAACAGTTTTGCAGAGATATTCATGTATTTTTTCAGAAGTCCACATTCCCCCAAATGGATGAGAGTTTGATGCAAACATGTAATCCAGGCAAGACACAAAGGACTTGAGGGCAGGTGTGGAGGTTGTCAATGTCAGTAAGAGATGATGAATGTAGGCACTTACCAAGCGTAACAACTTGGGGAAATACTTTCTGATGGCCCTGTCCAAATGCAAAAAGAAAGAAGCGGTTGATAGTTTGGGTTGCAATGCTTCCATTCACTTAAAACACTGAACAGAGACAGGTGTTCTGCCCACCCAGCATCCCCTTTGCCCTCCTCAGACTCACATTTCAAGGCTTCTGGGTCCACTTCCCTGCTGAGCACTGACCATCTGCCATATGGAATCTCTGAAATAGTCTCCTCACCTCTCTCCACACCTTCACATTCACATTACCTTCCTTCCTTCCTGCATCCCTCACCTTTTCCTCCCTCCCTCTTTCTCCCTCTCTATTCTCCTGGTTAACTCCTGCCTCGAGGGCCCTGCCTCCTTCCTCAGTGCCACAAACCACAGCATTTGGATCCTGAACTCCAGAGCTCCTTCTCCCTCCCTGCCTCCCTTTCCTTCTTCCAGGCCACCACTGGTGGCTCCAGAGACAAGAGGGAATGGGGTGGGGGCCCAGGGCTCTGCCACCTCACTGGGGATCTAGCATCCTGCCATGAACAAGACATGTCTCAGCAATGGCCCACTATGCTGGGGCAGGGAGGTGAGTGAAGGAGAGATTAGGAGACAGGGAGTGAAAGTGAGAAGGATGAAGACAGAAAGAGAGTGAAAATAGTTGTGGGGATTGGGAAGACATCAAAATGTAGAGTCAAAGGAAAAGGAAAAAGAAAGAAGTAAAGGGAGGGGAAAGAACCTCTGCCCTGGCAGTGGGGGTTGGGTCAGAGAAGAAGAAAAGAGAAAAGGGACATGGCTCCCCTGCAGCAGCCCTTTCCTTCACCTGCCCCTGGTAGGAAAGGAAAACATGCACCTGATGGCCCGAGGGCCACAGGATGCTGGCTGAGCTTTTGTCACCTATGAGAGATTAATATGAACTGGGCATGAGAAACACAGCAACCATGGGATCAGGAGACCTTCCCAGAAGGGTCAGGCCCCAGCTGAACTTGGGGTTGGGGGTCTCTGGCCCCCTCTTGTGATCACCGCCTTCTCTCCTCATGGCCCCTGTGCACCTACCTGTACCCGTCTTAGTTTGTTCCCATGCCTGAGGAATCCTATTCATATCATATTACCCAGGGCTCCTCTGAATGTTCAGGCAGAAAGTGTTGAGGGAAGGGATCGTATCCCTCAGAGGACTTTCTGTCTTCTCAACCCTCTCTGCCCTCAGCTTTCCACTGATTCCTCAAGAGCCCCTCTGCTAATTTCTAGCCCTTTATCTAGGGAACTCTGGATTCTTCAAAGGAGAGCCCAGCTCCTGGCATTGAACCAGAGGAGCGGATGCTATGACAACAGCCCTCTGGGGACATTGGCAACAACATGGGATGGGAAAGTCCTCATGTCAGTGTGGGATTGTAGAAGGTTCTTCTCAGAATAGGATAGGGATACTCTATATCAGTGTTTCCCAAACTTCTCTCATGATGAGAATCACCTGGTGGAGTTGTTAAAATACAGATTCCTGAATCCCAACTAAGAAGTGCTAAACTACATTTTTTGGGAACATATAGGTTAAATTGTATACTCATCTTAACTAAGCTTAGAGCACTAGTTAAGTATACAATTTTACCTATATGTTCCCCAAAATTCTAGTTTAGCACTTCTTAGTTGGGATTCAGGAATCTGTATTTTAAAAATATATATATTTTATTGATATTTTACAGAGAGGAAGGGAGAGAGATAGAGAGCTAGAAACGTCGTTGAGAGTGAAACATCGACCAGCTGCCTCCTGCACACTCCCCACCGGGGATGTGCCCCCAACCAAGGTACATGCCCTTGACCGGAATCAAACCTGGGACCTTTCAGTCCGCAGACCGACGCTCAACCACTGAGCCAAACCGGTTTCGGCAGGAATCTGTATTTTAACAACTCCACCAGGTGATTCTCATCATGAGAGAAGTTTGGGAAACACTGCTCTAAGAATCAAGACCCCCCATCTTAGCATGAGGCCCTGGACTAGAAGATCCTTTTTAATGCAAGGAACCAGCATCTGTCTCAAGGCTGAACACCCCTGGTTCTTGTGATGAGGGAGAGTCCTGTTTCCTGGAACACACTCTTGGGAGGGCATGTTAGAGAATGGTGGGTGCAGAGAAGTAGAAAACAAACTCCACATGAGGTGATCAGGTCAGAGAAAGGAAAGGAGACTTCTAAGCTCAGGTGAGAGACACATACAATGAGAACTAAGAGGGCAGGGTCTGTGGTCCTTCTCAGAGGACTAGAGGTTCTATGTCCTGCAGAGGGACAGAGTGGGATAATTTGGTTTTTAGTGGGTGGAGGAAAGATCTCTTCCAAAAAGCGTGACAGTGGTTTCACCAACCTTATGTAAGTGGGCTGGTTTGGGAAGGTATTGCACAAGGGGTTCCCTTTCAGCCACAGCTCTTCGAGCTTCAGCCCTTTTATCTTGTCCAACTCGCAGGCTGACTTTAGCTGAAAAATATGGGGGAAATTGGAAAAGAAATATCAGGAAAAGAGGTACATCTGGGCTCCTGCACCCACAACCCCATCTCTTTCCCACAGGTTCTTTTGCATCCCTCCTGTCATCACTCTGATGACCACTACCACCCATTCTCAGCCCAACTTTGACCTGGCTCCCTCTTACCTGATTTTTTGAAAGGTTCAGGATCTTGATTGTGGGTGCCATCTGCATAATCTCAGACAGGCCATCCAGCTGGCACAGTTTGTTCTTACACAAATTCAGGGACAACAGCTTTGGGGAAGAGTTACAGTGATGCTTACTATCTAGGACCTGAGAGAGAAATCTGCCCTATGTCCCATCTGTCCCACCCCCTACTGTAACACCAGCCTCACCTCAGGGAAATTCTGTTTGATGATCTGCAGGGTGGCAGCCATGCAGTTTCTTCGATTTAGGATTATAATAATATCATGGCCCAGTAAATCTTCAGGGAACCAGGAGTAGGGAATCAGAATGTTGAGAGGGTTCCAGGACCAGCACCTCCCTTATTACCATTTCTAGGTCTCCATCTCAGTCAGATTCCTCTGTCTTCACCTTCCCTAGAATTACTACTATTAGGTGTACCTGGGTCAAAGCGGAGCTTGTGAAGGTCAAGAGATTTCTGAGAAACATCATATCGTTTGCTTATGGTCAGCTGTAGAGGGAGATGAAGAGAGCTGCTCTGAGGTTATTGTGGTGATAGGGTAATTGGGGACTGAAGGAGGAACACGTGTATCTGAGTGTGGGCACACAACATGCCTTATGTCTACATCACCTTTAGTTGCTCCATTTTTTCTGGCTCCAACTTATTGCACACAGAGTAGGGTTCAACAGAAGTATTAACAAAGATAAATATCTGCAGGAAGAAGAGGTAGGATAAACACCCAAAACTCTAATACCAAAGAAGGTTAGTAGCATCTGGCCTGTGTTCAGAAAATATCTTGAACATATACCTTTTGGTTCTCCTCATCACAAATCTTGCAGTTTATGTCCTTCAATGCAGCAGCAGCACTAGCATCCTGGACAAAGAACTGGGCCAGGTGTTTAACATAGTGGAACTACA
The DNA here is from genome assembly GCA_963924515.1 of Vespertilio murinus. Taxonomy (NCBI): domain Eukaryota; kingdom Metazoa; phylum Chordata; class Mammalia; order Chiroptera; family Vespertilionidae; genus Vespertilio; species Vespertilio murinus. The sequence goes on from OZ004710.1 coordinate 39,754,948, forward strand.
TAGATTAAAAGCAACAACAATAATGTAAGTGGCTTCTGGCCCTAGCTGAGCCACATCTCTCACCCTTCCCTGAGCTTCCTCATCTGGCTTCACCATCCCTCTTACATCAACTGGAGTGAAGGGGACACTGCAATGGCTCTGGATTGAATTCATTAGCCATGTCCTGTCGTACTTTATCCCATAAGGGACCTAAGGATGAGACAAAGGGAAGGGTGGGTGAGACAATGTGGAAATAGGGCTAGAGAATAGCCGAACACGGTTTTATTTTGACCTCCTACCAAACTTTAAACGATTCTTATTTTTTTATTTTTATTTTAAAAAATTATATTTTATTGCTTTTTTACAGAGAGGAAGAGAGAGGGATAGAGAGTTAGAAACATTGATGAGAGAGAAGCATTGATCAGCTGCCTCTTGCACACCCCCTACTGGGGAATTGCCTGCAACCAAGGTACATGCCCTTGACTGGAATCGAACCTGGGACCTTCCAGTCCGCAGGCTGATGCTCTATTCACTGAGCCAAACCGGTTTCAGCCAAACTTTAAAAGATTTAAAGTAGGGACCATTAACATTACTTGAACATGGTGTGTTTTTTTTTCCAGATGGATTTTATAATTATCCTTTTTCTCTATTCCAATATTTACCTTCCAAATAATCAAATTTAGATGCTTGAAATGAGCTTCTTTTAATAAGGTTCCAGGGAATAGCCTACCTATTAAAGACCCTACCTGTCCCTCTGATAAAAATAAACCACACACACAAACACACACACACACACACACACACACACACACTCCAACACAAACAAAAACACACAAAACACAAAACAAAACAAAAAATTTTAGAGAATCAAACGGAGACATCTAGTGAGGAGTTGCTCCATCTCCTTGGCAGTAGTTTCTACCTTTCCTTGTAGTCAACCTTCCTTTAGTCACTCTGTTCTCTTTTTACTGCTTCTCTGAACCTGACCTTTGGATAATCAAAGATGTTAATTTCTCCTGAACTTAACAAAGTTCCTAGCATCTTTATATAGATCAACACAACTCCTCTGGATCTGCCTCTCTTATACATTTCCTACATTTTGTCAGGATACACACTGTGATTTTGAATATTTTTTATTGATATTTTACAGAGAGGAAGGGAGAGAGATAGAGAGCTAGAAACGTCGATGAGAGACATTGACCAGCTGCCTCTTGCACAACCCCTACCAGGGATGTGCCCGCAGCCAAGGTACATGCCCTTGACGGGAATCGAACCTGGGACCTTTTAGTCCACAGACCGATGCTCTACCATTGAGCCAAACCGGTTTCGGCAAGATACTCACTGTGATTTTGAACCAGTCCCCCAGGGTTCCATCTTGTGTGCTTTCCATTTGTCTTTCTGGAGTTCTATCTTGGTATGCTTTAATCCACTTCACACCAATATTTTTAAGGTAGAAATTAGAGAGGGTTCTGTGGGGAAGTGTATAGAAGTAAGTGCTCAGATATGTATAGATGTTAAAAAGCTTCCTATATATGCTCACCTCAATTATAACAGGATTACAAATGGGATTGTCCAACCATTATTCCGGTTCTATCACTCTTCACTTTTACAGCAAGACAAGAAAAAGAAGACAGAGAAACCAATATGGCAGCATAGGTAAACAACTGAACTTGCTGCCTTGCACAACCACTTCAAAACTACAACTAAAAGACAAAATGGACATCATCCAGAACCACAGGAAGGCTGACTGAGTGGCAATTATACAACTAGAAGAAAAGAGAAAAGTACACTGAGACTCGAAGGAAGTGCAAAGGTACAGAAGTGAAGTGTGGAGGTATGGAGGTGCGCATGGAAAAGAGCTGGCAACTGAGTATACTGTTGTCTTTTTCAATCAGGCGGGGAGACACAAGCTCCCGACTGCTCTGAACAACAGTTCTGGATGAGATTCTGGGGACCCAGACTCATATGGGGAAAAACTGGACTGTCTGGCATCAGGCCAGAACACAAGGGTAGCTTTCTCTGAGGTGCTTGCAGTGAGACCTGGGAACCTCATCAGGGAAAGGCTGATGGCCAGCCATTGTTATTTGCTCTGCCCTGGTGATTCCTTGAGACCCTGCTCCACCCAGCTTACAAACCTACCCAAGCTGTGTGAAGAGGCTTTTGCATATGAATGGCCTGGCCCTTTGCAATCTAAAACCTAACATACTGCAGCTGGGTCAGAGAACCTCAGAGCCCCCAAAAGAAGGCTCAAAGCTGGACAGCAGCTTGCATTGCTTCACAGCTGGGCACCTCCAAACCCCAAACAAAGAGGAGGAATCTGAAGATCTCTCTGTACCTCCTGTTGGGTGGCCTCAGGCAGAGGATAAATTTGCACCTCCTTGGAGATCCAAGAACCAGTGTTCCCAGTGGTCAAAGTGAGACCATCTAGATTACAACTTTTCAGATCCATAAGAGACACACTCAGGGGGAAGAGTCAGTGAGTGTCAAAGCCCCACTAAAGCAAGTCTTGCCCCATAAGGGTGTCTCCAGCAAAGAAGTTATCCCATCGTAGACACAACTGGTCCTCAGTTGACCTGTAGGTCAATTCCACCCAGTGATACCAACAACAATCAAGGCATAACTACAACGAGACTGTTCACACAGCCCACAAAGGGGTGCACCAAGAGTGTCAACCTCAGGTCAATGGGGAGTCTGAGCCACTGGGTCCTATAGAACACCTAGTCCACAAAGCCATTCTATCCACACAGAGGAGCAGCCAAAATGTGGAGACAAAGAAACAGGTCACAAATGACAGAAATGGAGGAAAACAAACTATTGGATATAAAATTCAAAACCATGGTTATAAGGTTACTCAAGAATCTTCTAGAAACATCCAAGAAATTTAGTGAGGATATGAAAAAGGACCAACTAGAAATGAAGCATACACTGACTGAAATAAAGAATAATATACAGAGATCCAAAAGCAGACTAGAAGTTCCCAAGAATCAAGTCAAAGATTTGAAATATGAAGAAGCAAAAAATACCCAACTAGAAATGAAAAAAAGCATCCAAAAATATGAAGACAGTATAAAGAGCCTCTGGGACAACTTCAAGCATACCAAATCTGAATTATGGGGGTGCCAGAAGAAGAAGAGAGAGCAAGATATTGAAAACCTATTTGAAGAAATAATGACAGAAAACTTCCCCTACCTGGTGAAAGAAATAGTCTCACAAGTTCAGGAAGCACACAGAACCCCAAACAAAAGGAATCCAAAGAGCATCACACCAAGACACATCATAATTAAAATGCCAAGGGCAAAAGACAAAGAGAATATTAAAAGCAGCAAGAGAAAAACAGTTACCTACAAAGGAGTACCAATATGACTGTCAGATGATTCCTTAACAGAAACTATGCAGGCCAGAAGGGAGTGGCAAGAAATATTCAAAGTGATGAATAGCAAGAACCTACAACCAAGATTATTCTACCCAGCAAAGCTATCATTCAGAATTGAATGTCAGATAAAGAGCTTCACAGATAGGAAAAAGGTAAAGGAGTTCATCACCACCAAACCAGTATTATATGAAATGCTGAAGGGTATTCTTTAAGAAGAGGAAGAAGAAGGTAAAGATAAAAATTATGAACAACAAAGTGATAACAAATATGTGTCTATCAACAAGTGAATCTAAAAATCAAGTGAAGTCGAAACCGGTTTGGCTCAATCGATAGAGCATCAGTCTGTGGACTGAAATGTCCCGGGTTCGCCGAAACCGGTTTGGCTCAGTGGTAGAGCGTCGGTCTGCGGACTGAAAGGTCCCGGGTTCGATTCCGGTCGGGGGCATGTACCTTGGCTGCGGGCACATCCCCAGTAGGGGGTGTGCAAGAGGCAGCTGGTGGATGTTTCTCTCTCGTCGACGTTTCTAGCTCTCTATCTCTCTCCCTTCCTCTCTGTAAAATATCAATAAAATATATTTTTAAAAAAAAAAGAAATGTCCCGGGTTCAATTCTGATCAAGGGCATGTACCTTGGCAGCTGATTGATGTTTCTCTTTCATTGATGTTTCTCTCTATCCCTTTCTCTTCCTCTCTGTAAAAAATCAATTAAATATATTAAAAAATAAAAATCAAGTGAATAAAAAATCTGATGAACACAATAAACTTGAATATAGTATAATCAGGGGCATATACAGGGAGTGGACTAACAATTCTCAGGGGGAATGGGGTATGTGGGGGGGTGTGGGAAGAGACTGGACAAAAAGCATATACCTATATGGATGAGGACAGTGGAGGGGAGAGTAAGGGCAGAGGGTGGAGTGGGAATCAGGTGGAGGGGAGCTATGCGGGGGGGGGGGGGGGGGAAAGAAAAGAAGAATAAGACCATGGAGAGTGAAAGAGTTGCATAGTCCTAAGTGCTGCTACATGTAAACCAGGCTATCTGAATAGTTACTGTCATATTTGAGGGTCCTTATGGGAACCCCTCATTGCCTTGTTTCCATCCTCCTCCTGAAGGTGAAAGGCTGATGCTCATACTTACCATATTCATAATGAAGTTTCCCCAAAATTATGAAAAAATACCAACCTTTATTTTTCCTTGAAGAGAACTACTGCTATTATTGTAATTTGAAATTGAGAACAAAAATAAATCTGAAGACACGTCAATGGACATGTACTGTCTACCACATCTTGGCCTAACATTATCTTAGGGAAGCCAAGTGTCAGTCTGCCTGAGTGGAATCACACAAACCCCAGAAAGAAAACGCCTCTACCCCTCTAGATTTGAGAGTCTTACTCAAAAGATGGCATAATAAGGAAAGAAATCTTCAAGTAGGGAGTTACTGTATATAACCATTTAGAAAATGAGACAGGATTTATAAAGAACAAAAGTATGAACACACATGGGCTATACTCTAGGAAGGCATATGAAGTTTGCCTTCTTTCATGACTCTCTAATCTATTAACCCTGCCACAACCTGGGAAGCAAACTCATACCTTCCAAATATAATCAGACACAGAATTGATTTAATGACTAGCAAGCTATACTTTCTTTTTTAGTACAGTCCAAACTTCAACGTTAGATGAGACTGATGTAACCACTTCCTAAACTGTCCCCCCTCCATTCAGCCTGGCTCTCAACAATACTTTGAAATATCATAAGTAAGCTTCCTTTTTGTTCAGCTGGAAATATAGTTCAGCTTGGGAAAATTCTAATTACTGCTCTTTTATAGCAGGAATCTCAGCAATAAACTGGAATGATAGTGTAAATTATAAGTGTTTAGATATTTTTCTATTTGCTTCTGTTATACATATATAGTTTCATAGCATTATGGTCAGAGAACATACTCTGGAGAGATACAAGATGGCTGCCAATGGGACTACAAGCTGCATGATAGTGTGTGAGTGAAAGAACGAAAGGAGAGTTTGTGGATGTGCAGGGTAGTGTCTGTATTTGTTAGTGAGGGACAGTTATATTCCAAGGAATTGTTGGGGACTGGCAGACTTGGCTCACCTGGCCAGGCAACCTCTACTGCTGCTGAAATCTCTCCCAGAGCAACTAGCTCTACCACAGAGATGGTGTCATCTTAAAGGGGAGAGGCAGTGATCTGAAGCCCAGGTTGCCTTTAACTGGGGACCTCAGATACTTCCCAGGATCCTACAACCACAACCCCCAGGGATGAGCTGCCTCAGCTATGAATCCAGGAACACCAAGACTCCAGCCTCTCCAACCCTGGGCTCCTAGAAAGTCTGTCCAGAAGGAAACAAAGAAGTGCGAATACATGGCAAGTCCTGCGCCTTTTCACACAGTGGAGAAGGAACAGTTGAATTGACTAATATCCACCTGGAATTGGAAAATTAAACATAGGTCAGATATTGCCTAGGGAAAGGTAAAATCTGGAATCCAGGCTGGAGCGAGAAACGTGAGCAAAATGTGCATGAAATGTGCGCAGTGGGAACTAAAGTCTCAGAGGAAGACTGAGCCCCACAAAATCCGAGGCTGCTAGGGCCAGTGTAACCCTTGAATGTGGAAGGGGTGTCCACAAAGATGCAGAAAAGGACTAGAGAAATTAACCCATAGCAGGGCTGGACCCAGAAAGGCGGCCTGAAGTTCTACCAGTACACTAGCTGCAGAGTGCCCACAGGGAAAAGATACTAGTCTGTGTGTGTCCTGTGGCTTTTTTTTTCTTTTTAAATCCTTGCTTTTGATTGCTAAGTATAGTACATAGGATCTTCCAATTAAAAAACACTCGCCAAGACTGCAGGGGAAAGCTGTTTTTGTGGGACCTGGGGTTCAGAGTGGGAAAAGACTAGCAGAAAAACCATTTTCAGGGAAGTCTAACCCCCCAACCCAATATTTAGTTCTACAGGGTAAGCAATCTAACCACTCGGTAGGGGAGCGGCCTTTTACCGCCGGCTATCAATACAGAAACACTGCCAACCAGGGGTTGTATCAGAAATTGACTCTTATGTACATATAATTAAAGGCAAGCTGAGAAACAAAGTGCTCCCGACTGCTTGAAAACAGGGTTGTGGTTTATGACACAGAGGAGCAGTGGAGCGCAGGGAACTTCAATACTGGGCTGTCTACCTGACAGGAAACAGACCTTCCAAGCAGAACAGTATAGGAAGTGAATGACCTTCACTACTTCACATTTTTATTTTCTATCTATTGAGAAATTTTTTTCTCATTTGATTTTACCTTTTTTATTTTTATTTTTTTTATTTTTTTATTTTTTATTTTATTTTTTTATTTTTTTTGCAGGTTGTGTAATCACCTTTATTTTTTTAAATTTTTTTTTTAAATTTTATTTTATTAAGATATTTTCTGTGTACATAGTTTACCATTGCCCCCCCACCCCCCACCTCCCATTTATGTCCTCCCTCCCCAGAGTTCTGTGTTCATTGGCTGTACTTATGTTCATGCATACCAGTCCCTCGGTTGTTCTCCTATCTCCCCCCAGGTCTCCTTCCCCTCCCAGCTGTCATTTGGCAGTCTGCTTGTTTTATGGTGACTATCTCAGGACCATATGAATAGAGTCCGCTCCTCCTCTGGTTTTCACTGCCCCTTCCCCTGGGTCCCACTGCTTCCCCTGGGATACACGGCTCACCCGGGGCACTCGGCCCCCTGGGACACTCGGCTCACCCGGGGCACTCGGCCCCCTGGGACACTCGGCTCACCCGGGGCACTCGGCCCCATGGGACTCATGGCTCACCTGGGGCACTCGGCCCCCTGGGACACTCGGCTCGCCCGGGGCACTCGGCCCCCTGGGACACTCGGCTCACCCGGGGCACTCGGCCCCCTGGGACACTCGGCTCACCCGGGGCACTTGGCCCCCCCGGGGCACTCGGCCCCCTGGGACTCTCGGCTCACCCGGGGCACTCGGCCCCCTGGGACACTCGGCTCACCCGGGGCACTAGGCCCCCTGGGACGCTCGGCTCACCCGGGGCACTCGGCCCCCTGGGACACTCGGCTCACCTGGGGCACTCGGTCCCCTGGGACACTCGGCTCACCCGGGGCACTCGGACCCCTGGGACACTCGGCTCACCCGGGGCACTTGGCCCCCTGGGACACACGGCTCACCCGGAGCACATGGCCCCCTGGGACACTCGGCTCACCCGGGGCACTCGGCCCCATGGGACTCACGGCTCACCCGGGGCACTCGGCCCCCTGGGACACTCGGCTCACCCAGGGCACTCGGCCCCCTGGGACACTCGGCTCACCCGGGGCACTCGGCCCCCTGGGACACTCGGCTCACCCGGGGCACTTGGCCCCCCCGGGGCACTCGGCCCCCTGGGACTCTCGGCTCACCCGGGGCACTCGGCCCCCTGGGACACTCGGCTCACCCGGGGCACTAGGCCCCCTGGGACGCTCGGCTCACCCGGGGCACTCGGCCCCCTGGGACACTCGGCTCACCTGGGGCACTCGGTCCCCTGGGACACTCGGCTCACCCGGGGCACTCGGACCCCTGGGACACTCGGCTCACCCGGGGCACTTGGCCCCCTGGGACACACGGCTCACCCGGAGCACATGGCCCCCTGGGACACTCGGCTCACCCGGGGCACTCGGCCCCATGGGACTCACGGCTCACCCGGGGCACTCGGCCCCCTGGGACACTCGGCTCACCCAGGGCACTCGGCCCCCTGGGACACTCGGCTCACCCGGGGCACTCGGCCCCCTGGGACACTCGGCTCACCCGGGGCACTCGGCCCCATGGGACTCACGGCTCACCCGGGGCACTCGGCCCCCTGGGACACTCGGCTCACCCGGGGCACTCGGCCCCATGGGACACTCGGCTCACCCGGGGCACTCGGCCCAATGGGACACTCGGCTCACCCGGGGCACTCGGCCCCGTGGGACACTCGGCTCACCCGGGGCACTTGGCCCCCTGGGACACACGGCTCACCCGGGACACCTTTCCCCTTTGGGGGGTACGGCTTACCCGGGGCACATGGCCCCCTGGGACACTCGGCTCACCCGGGGCACTCGGCCCCCTGGGACACTCGGCTCACCCGGGGCACTCGGCCCAATGGGACACTCGGCTCACCCGGGGCACCCGGCCCCATGGGACACTCGGCTCACCCGGGGCACCCGGCCCCATGGGACACTCGGCTCACCCGGGTCACTCGGACCCGTGGGACACTCGGCTCACCCGGGGCACTCGGACCCGTGGGACACTCGGCTCACCCGGGGCACTCGGACCCGTGGGACACTTGGCTCACCCGGGGCACACGGCCCCTCTAGGGTGTTGGGGTCGCATATTGGAGGTGCCGCGCTAGCTTCTTGCTAGCATGGCGGGCAGGCTGGGACAGCTGCAGTTGGGCTGAGATGGTTGCAGGCGGGGGGACCACCTTCAAAGGTGTCTCGTTCGGTGTGGAAGCGGAGCAGCTGCAGACATGGAGGCTAAGTTCTGAGGTCGCCCACTCCCTGAGCCCAAGGCGTGGTGAGCTCTGTTCTTGGTGGATTTCCTTTATTCTTGGCGGCAGTGGCGGGTGGCGGTGCCAGGTGCAACATTGACGGTCGCTCCTGTGGTTCAATTACCACTGTAGTTTTAAAGTTCACATGGCGGTGGTGGTGAGAGCTTCGGCTTGGCCATGTGGCATCGGAGGATGGGCTCGCCTGGGTGGGCAATGGAAGGCACCGTGCCATTTCCTCACCAGCGCACTCCTTTTCCCTCCCAGCATGGTGGGTGTGCTGGGAAGATTGTGGGCGGGCTGTGATGGCTGCATGGGGAGAGTCTGCCCTCAATGGTGTCCTCTTTGTTGCGGATGTAGAGCTGCTGTGGATGCAGAGGCTAACCTCTGAAGCCACACTCTCTATGAGCCCGGTGTGTAGTGAGCTCTGATTTTGGTGGATTCCCATTCTTGGGGGCGGTGGTGGGTGCAGCAGCGATGGTAGCTCCTGTGGCTCAATTTCCCCTGTAGTTTTAAAATCCACATGGTGGTAGTGTCTGATGCTTTGGCCTGGCCATGTGCAGCGGAGAGAGGATTCTCCGGGTCTGCCAATGGAAGGCGCAGCGCCAGCACAGTGCGCGCGAAGGCCTGGCAGAGCAGGCCGCGGGCGGTGATGGAGAGTCCCCGCGATGTCTTAGTCTTTCTGACTTAGTGGAACGCTTCCCCTGAGCCAGGACAAGCAGCACCACCACAAATATTGGCCAGCTCAGTGCTGCCCCTCTACAGGTGACAGTAGGGGCATCCTCACCTTGGTAGGCCTTTGCTCTTGGAGGTCTGAACCAGTGGAAGGCAGCACGGTACAGAACTGCCCCACCTTCTCAGTCCTCCGCTGATTTTACCTTTTTTATATTTTTAATTATTATTATTACTACTATTATTTTACATTTTTAAGTTTTATTTTATTTTAGGATTAGTGTTCTACATTCTATTTTTATTTTTCCTTTAGCATTATTTTGCTCTATCTCAATTTTTCCTTTATGCCAATGCTCTTTTACTCACTTTCCCCCTTTTTTCCTGTTTCTCTTACCCTATTCCTGCTTTAGTTTTTCTCTATCCCCTTTACTCACCGTTAACTCTCATATATCTAATTTCTGTTCCTCTCATCCAAGTCTATACACAATTCTCTCTTCTCTTTCCTCACTATCCAAAATCTTTTTTTCTTCCTTAAAAATTTTTTTTTTGCCTTTTTCTTTCTGTCTTGTTGTTTCTCTATTGATTAGTTTGGTTTTTATTGCTTGGATTTTTTGTTTGTTTGTTTGTTTTTGTTTTTAACTTCTGTTTCTCCTTGCCTCACTTGTTCTCTTCTCCTACTAATAACTAATTCCAATCACAAACTCAGGCCTAACTACTCTCTATTCTCCTTTTTCAATAGTAAATGAATTAAAGAAGGATAAAAGGTGGGTTTTTTTTTGTATGTGTATAATCTATATAATAAAATAGTATGCAAATTAACATCACTCCAAGACAAAAATGGCAGTACCCATAGACACAAGATGGCTTGCACCCAGTGCTCTCAGGCCTGCCAGAGTCTCCTAGTCCCAGGGAGGGCTGCTGCTGAGAGCAGGCAGCCATCAGCCCAGCCTGTTGGCCTGGGAGACAGCTGTGCCCCCGCTGCCCCCCACCCCCGCGAGATCCTCTCCCAGCCCTGGCCTGGTCTGTGGGCCTGGGAGGCGCCTCTGCATGGCTGGCAAGATCTGCTGCTTGTCCTGACCCCTGCACGGCCGGTGTGATCTGCTGTCCACCGCGGCCCAGGCCAAGGGCATTCGCAATCCACTACCCACCCCAGCCTGGGCCATTGGCCTGCGAGGCGCCAGTGATCCTCTCCCAGCCCTGGCCTGGACTCTGGGCCTGCGAGGTGCCTGTGCACATCGGGCAATATCTGCTGCCCGCCCCAGCTTGGGCCATGGGCCTGCAAGGTGCCTGTGCATGGCCAGTGCCATCTGCTGCTTGTCCCTGCCCAGGCTGTGGGCCTGCAAGAAGCCCGGGCCCACCTATAAACCCGCCCCTCCCATCCCCAGTGATCAGCTCCCATCTGTAGCTGGGAGGTGTAGGCCTGGGAGGCAGGTGCTCCCCCCAGAGCTATTCCCTCCCAGAGGCAGCCTGGGGTATCAGGCTGCACCCCCATGGAGTGATTCCCCCCTCCCCCACCTACTATAGTCTAGGAACTTCCCTTGATGCCTGGCAAGTGATTGGAGATAGGCGGTGATATCTGGGTGATGCTGCCCAGCAAACCTCTCCCATTGGGTAGAAACTTCTGACCAGGTTAGAGAGGTAAATGGGTTTTGTTTTAAATCTTTAGAAACCGAAATGGAAATGTCTAAGATAGGGTTTCACATTGGAAGCAACTTACAACTAATTTCTGAAGGCAAACCTAGAAGTACAGTTACGTTACTGGAAGAGTACCCTGAGGTCCAGAGGTTGGCTCTGCAAGGGCAGTAGTGGGTGCTCCCCACCCTGGTTCCTCAGCACTTTGGGCAGGGCTTGAGTCCACCTAGGAAGGCCTTTTCCCTTACAGTTTTCACCAAGGCAGAGTTTTTTTTTTGTTGTTTTTTTTTTTTTTGTAGACATGAATAAGAAGTGCCCACGCACAAGTCCTGAAGATTCCGGGGTGTGAAGAAATAACAAACCGGGAAAAAAGCAAAACCAGAAACAACACCTATCCCAACATAGATCATCTTTTTCTTCAGATGACTGTGTGTTTCCCTCTTCTTTGTCTTCTGGAAGCAAGACAGATTCAAGTACTGATGATTTTACCAATGGAAAAGTTAAGAGAAAGAGAGGACAGAAAAGGAATCAAAGGAAAAAAGAAAGGACAAAAGATGAAACATCAAGAAAAAGAAAGAGAAGGAAAAAAGAAACAACCACATCACGTCACCTTTCCAAGGTCTCATAGAATTCCGGTTTAAGTTTATTCTATGACACTTTTAGTTTAGGTTTACATTTTTACTGGTTTGTGAAGACCACGGCAGGTACACTGTCCAGTATGTTAAAGAAAAAAACCCTATCTAATAAAGAGGGAATATGGAAGGGAGAGCATTTGGGGGTGGCCAGGCTGTCAGGGGAAGGCAGTTGGGGATGATTGGGCCAGCAGGGGGACAGATAGGCATTGATCAGGCTGGCAGAAGAATGATTAGGGGGTGATCAGGCTGGCAGGCAGAAGCAGTCAGGGGCAATCAGGAAGGCAGGCAGGCGAGCAGTTGGGAGCCAGCAGTCTTGGATTGTGAGAGGATTGGGCCTAAATGGGCAGTCAGACATCGCTTGAGGGTGAAGATTGGAGAGGGTGCAGGCTGGGCTGAGGAACACCACCCCGCACCCCCCCCTCCCTCCGCACGAATTTCGTGCACTGGGCCTCTAGTCTTAATAATAAAAGGAATGTGGCTGTAATGTGGAAAGGACCAACAACTGGACGAGAAAATACAGGGAACTGGGTAGATGGTGGCAGTGGTCAGTGAAGCAGCCCAGGTCCTGGGTGCCTGGTGGCCAGTGAGTAGGCAGGTGGGTGCAGTGAGGCGGGCATGGTGAGGCATGCACAGTTGGGCAGGGCCACGCGATTTTGAGTGCTGGGCTTCTAGTACATATATGTATATGTATAAATTTTCTTTTGTACATATACTTCATATATATATATATATATATATATATATATACACACACACACACACATATATATATAATTTTTTACTTTTCTTATATACTCATTCTCTATCTACCTACTCTATAGTGAATTGTGGCTATCTCCCCATTCATTCAATTCCTTGACCTTACCTTCTGGAAAAAAGCTCTGCTTCCTCAGATTAATCTGGATGTTAGTTGTTTTGGGGTTTGTAGTTTACATATGTTGGATTAGTTGTTTGTAGTTTACATTCATCTCTGGGTGTTTCTTCTTTACATTTTTTTAGAACATTTTTTATTTTGAAAAATGTTCAGGAAATAGTATGATGCATTTATGTATATATCCTCCATTTAAATGTAGAGAGCTACCTGGGAAGGCACATGTACATTTTCCTTTAAATTGCCAGCTGAGTCCAAGACAACTGGCAGAGCCGAGGCTTGGATACACATTTCCCCAAGATGGCGGAAAGTGTAATCAGCTTGGCCTTCATATCAAGCCCAGGTGTCGGCAGGGGCAGCATCTAGATATGTAAATCCAGACAAGCACCAAGAATGCTAGGGCCTACTTAAGAATGCAAATAAGCTCCTTTGATCCTAAGGTTTGGTGTTACTTCCTGGTACTGGGGGTATAAAATAAATGCGCTAGGAGGGGTCAGGTCATTGTTGTAGCCTCTCCATCAGAGAGAATGGATGGCATCCCACCCATCTCCCAGCTTTAAATCTATTTCTGAGACTATTTCTATTATTTCTCAATCCCTCGCTGCCTCCACTTAGAACCAGTTCATTCATCTCTCTTTCGTTGTGGGACTCAGAAAAGGGAGATCCCTGCTGCATCAGGCCCCCACACTTAAATTCACCAAGTAACATTTTGTGACATTTATTTCCATTCTGTCTCTCTCACTTTGTTTTTAAGTTTTTTTTATTGTTTAAAGTATTACATACAGTAGTACATATATCTCCTTTTCTTTTGCCCCATTGACCTTCCCCCAACCTCCCTTTCACCCTGTCCCATTCCCTCATCCAACATCCCCAGTGTATTGTGTTCATTGATTGTGCTTATATGTATATACACAAGGAATTTGGTTGATCTCTTCACCCCCAATACTACCTAGACTTCCTGCTGTAATTTGACAGTCTGTTAGGTGCTTTACTTCCTCTGTATCTTTTAGTTAATCAGGTTATAATGTTCTTTATTTTCCATAAATGAGTGAGATCATGTGGTATTTTTCTTTCATTGCCTAGCTTATTTCACTTAACATAATGCTCTCTAGGTCCAGCCATGCACCCAGCCGCCCTTCCTCTCTGCCTGCATGTCTCCATACCTCAGTACTTTGCAGCTTCTCTGGTTTTCCTTGAGCTTTTTTCTTTCCTTCTAGTAGTAGAATTTTCTCAGCTAGCTTTCCTGTGGTTCTGGATGATGTCCAATCTGTCTTTTAGTTGTAGTTTTGAAATTGCTGTGGAGGCAGCACTATAGGTATTTACTTATGCCGCCATCTTGGTTTCTCCCCTGCTGGGCTTTTCTTGTTGTTCTCTTTCTAACTCTTTGAGTTGTAGGGTTAGGTAAGCTATGAACTTCCATCTGAAAACTGCTTTTGCTGCCAAAACCAGTTTGGCTCAGTTGATAGAGCATCGGTCTGCAAACTGAAAGGTCCCAGGTTCGATTCCGGTCAAGGGCATGTACATTGGTTGCAGGAACATCCCCAGTAGGGGGTGTGCAAGAGGCAGCTGATTGATGTTTCTAGCTCTCTATCCTTCTCCCTTCCTCTCTGTAAAAAAAAGAAAATCAATAATATATATATATATATATATATATATATATATATATATATATATATAATTTGAAAAAAGAGACTGCTTTCACTGTGTCCCATAGATTTTGGATTGTTGTGTTTTAATTGTTGTTTGTTGCCATGATGTTTTTTTATTTCTTATTTGATGTATTCTGTACCCCAGTCATTGTTTAACAGTATGCTATTTAGTCTCCAGGTGTTTGATTTTTTGGATTGTTTTTATTGTAGTTGATTTCCAGTTTTATTCCACCATGATCTGAGAAGATGTTTGATATGATTTCTATCTTCTTGAATTTGAAGAGACTTTGCCTGTGATCCAATATATGGTCTATCTTTGAAAATGAACCACGTGCATTTGAGAAGAATATATTTTCTGTGGCTTTGGGGTGAAATGTTTTGATGCTGTCACTTAATTCCATCTGGTTTATTGAGTCATTTAGGACTGATGTTTCTTTGCTAATTTTTTTGTTTAGAGGATTAGTCCAATGGTGATATTGGGGTATTAAAGTCTCCTACTATGATTGTATTGCTGTTAATCTCTCCAGGAGTTTTTATATATATATTTGGGTGCTTCTGTATTGGGAGCATATTTACCAGAGTTATTTTTTATTGTTGGATTTCTCCCTTTAGTATTATGAAGTGGCCATCCTTATCTCTTTTTATGTCCTTCACTTTGAAATCTAATTTTTTCAGATATAAGTATTGCTACCCCAGCTTTTTTTTTTCTTCTCATTTCCGTTAGCCTGAAAAACCTTTTCCCATCCCTTCACCCTCAGTTTGTGTGTGTCTTTTTTTCTGACATGGGTTTCTTTTAGACAACAGATATATGAGTCATGTTTCCTTATCCAATCCATTACCCTATGTCTTTTGATTGGTGCATTTTAATCCATTTATATATAAAGTTTTTGATAGATACTTGTTTGTCCCCATTTTTATTCTTTACCCCTGTGTTCCTTCTTTGCTTCTTATTTATTTCTTTTACAGTAGACCCTTTAACATTTCTTGAATTGCTGGTTTGGTGGTAATAAACTCCTTTAGACTCTTTTTGTCTGTGAAGCTCCTGATTTAACCTTCAATTTTGATTGATAACCTTACTACCATGTTTCCCCAAAAATAAAACATCCTCCGAAAATAAGACCTACTTCATGGAAACATAATACATTCCCTGAAAATAAGACCTAGCGCATCTTTGGGAGCACAAATTAATATAAGACACTGCCTTATTTTCGGGGAAACAGGGTAGGTACAGTATTCTTGGATTCAGATCCTTTCTTTGCATGAATTTGTATATTTCATTCCATGCCCCTCTGGCCTGATGTGTTTCTGTTGAGAAATCAGTCACCAGTTGGATGGGGGATCCTATTAGGTATCTTTTTGTCTCTCTTTGGAAGCCTTTAAAGTTCTTTCTTTGTCAATGGTGCTTGCCAAGTTAGTTATAATGTGCCTTTGTGTTGGTCTTTTGGGGTTCATTTTGCTTTGGGACTCTGTGAGCTTCTTGGATTTGTGTGGGTTTTTTCTTCTCTTCATCAGGGAAGTTCTCCACTCAAGGCTTCAAAGTTTCAAATATAGAAGATAATCAAATCCAAGCAAAAATGGCTGTAGCCATGCAGCAAGCAGGAGGCTTGGCTCCGCTCCAGGCTACAAAGTTTCAATTGTAGAAGGTAAATAAATTCCAGATACCAAAGCCTCCACTTGGGTTGCCAGGAGGTGTGGCTGGCCTGTAAACCACCACAGACCCCTCGCTCAGACCACCCTACATCCCAAGGGAGCCCCCACCATGAAGGTCATAACAAGAGATAAGACAGGCCACTTCATAATACTAAAGGGAGCTATCCAACAATAAGAAATAACTCTGGTAAGCATATACACACCTACTACAGGAGCACCTGAATACATTAAAAAAAACAAAAAACCTGGGGGATATCAAGGGAGAAACTGACAGCTATACAGCCATAGTAGGGGACTTTAATACCCCACTAACACCACTGGACAAATTCTCTAAACAAAAAAATCACCAAAGAAACCTTAATCCTAACTGACTCACTATATCAGAGAGAATTAATTGATATCTACAAAACATTTCACCCAAAATCCACAGAATATACATTCTTCTCAAGTGCACATGGGTCATTTTCAAACATAGACCAATTGTTGGGTCATAGGCAAAGTTTCTTCAAATTCAAGAAGATAGAAATCATATCAAGTATCTTCTCAGATAACAGTGGCATAAAACTGAAAATCAACTACAATAAAAACAATCGAGGAGACCGAAACAAGATGGCGGCCTAGGAAGTCTCCTAAGCCGCCACCTCCTCAACAATTTGAAAAAACAACAACAGATAAAATCGAAAAGGATCACACCAGACCCACAGAAAAGCTGGCGAAATGGGAAGGCTACAACTTGACACAGAGCAGGACGCTGCTGCTGCCATGTGGAGTTTAAAACTACAGTGAAACTGGACCTGCCGGAGCCGCTGCTGCCGGGAATGAGGGAAGCCAGATCTCGCTCCGCCCTGGGGCCCAGGGAGTGGGCGCCGCTGTGCCTTCGGCTCCTGCCTGGACGAGAAGCCCGTGAGCACGACCTCCATGCCCGCAGCCAGCCCAGCCCGCCTGCCGTGATGGAGAGGAGCGGGCACAGCGTCCCAGCCCCTGCACTCGCGTGCGGGCGAAGAGATCACGCAGCGCCCGCAGCCAGCTCGGCCCAGAAATGGAAAGGCTACAACTAGACACAAAGCAGGACGCTGCTGCTGCCATATGGAGCTTAGAACTACGGCGAAATGGGACCTTCCGGAGATGCTGCCGCCGGGAATGAGGGAAGCCAGACCTCGCTCCACCCTGGGGCCCAAGGAATGGGCCAGCCTGCCGGCCATGGGAACCAGGGAGCTGATATGGGACCTTCTGCACCTGCCCACAACCATCCCGAGGACCTGTCCTGGCGTCTCCCGGCCTGCGGCCAGCTGGGCCCAGTCTCTGCACGCACCTTACTGGTGGGGAGCTGGCACGGCACGTTCCCTTTGCGCCCCGGCCAGCAGCCGGCTCCAAAGCTTACGCCACTACTGCCATGTGGATTTTAATACTACAGGGGAAATTGAGACACAGGAGCTACCGTCGCTGCTGCACCCCCCACTGCCCCCCTTCCCCCCCGCCCCCCCCCCCCCCCCGCGAATGGGAATCCACCGAAATCAGAGCTCACTACTCCCTGGGCTCAGAGAGAGTGTGGCTTCAGAACTTAGCCTCTATATCCACAGCAGCTCCGCTTCCGCACCAAAGGAGACAACATTGAGGGGGAACTCTTTGCCCGCAGCCATCTCAGCCCACCCACAACCTTCCCAGCACACCCGCCATGCTGGTGAGGAGCCGGCATGGCACCTTCCATTAGCGGCCCCGGCGAGTCCTCCCTCAGCTGCTGCATGGCCGAGCCGAAGCTCCCGCCACTGCCGCCATGTAAACTTTAAAACTACAGTGGAAATTGAACCACAGGAGCGACCGTCGCTGCCACACCGGCCACCGCCACCCGCCACCACCACTGCAAATCAAGGAAATCCACCGAGAACAGAGCTCACTACACCCTGGGCTCAGAGAGTGGGCAGCCTCAGAACTTAGCCTCCACGTCCACAGCTGCTCTGCTTCCGCACCGAATGAGACACCTTTGAGGGCGGTCTACCCGCCTGCAGCCATCTCAGGCCGCCTGCAACCGTCCCAGCCTGCCTGCCATGCTAGCAAGGAGCTAGCGCGGCCCCTCCAATACGCTACCCCAGCGCCCAAGAGGGGTCGTGTGCCCTGGGTGAGCCATATGTGCAGGGGGCCCTGTGCCCTGGGTGAGCCGTGTGTCCTACGGGGCTGTGTGCCCCGGGTGAGCCGTGTGTCCCAGGGGGCCCTGTGCCCCGGGTGAGCCGTGTGTCCCAGGGGGCCCTGTTCCCCAGGTGAGCCGTGTGTCCCAGGAGGCCCTGTGCCCCAGGTAAGCCGTGTGTCCCAGGGGGCCCTGTGCCCCGGGTGAGCCATGTGTCCCGGGTTAACCCTGTGTCCCAGGGGGCCCTGTGCTCCGGGTGGGCCCTGTGTCCCAGGGGGCCATGTTCCCCGGGTGAGCCGTGTGTCCCAGGGGAAGCAGTGGGACCCAGGAGGAGAGGCAGTGAGAACCAGAGGAGGAGCGAATTCTATTCCTGTGGTCCTCTATAGCCACCATAAAACAAGCAGACTGCCAAATGAGGAGCGGATTCTATTCATGTGATCCTGAGATAGTCACCATAAAACAAGCAGATTATCAAATGACAGCAGGGAGCGGAAGGAGACTTGGGAGAGATAAGAGAACAACCGAAGGACTGGTATGCATGAATACAACCAACGAATACAGAACTCTGGGGAGGGAGGGCATGAATGGGAAGGGGGGGGGGGGGCGGCAATGGTAAGATATGTACACATATAATACCTTAATAAAAAAAATTGGGGAAAAAACACATTCCCCCCAAAAATCAAGCATATGGAGACTAAACAGCATGCTATTAATCAATTATAGGGTTATCAGAGAGATCAAGGAAGAAATAAAAAGCATAATGGCAGCAAATGTTAATAAAAACACAACAATCCAAACTCTATGGGACACAGTGAAAGCAGTCTTGAGGGGGAAGTTCATAGCTCTACAATCCTACTGCAAAAAAACAAAAAAAAAAACAAAACAAAAAAACCCCAATAAAAACCCAAGAAACAATGGAAATAAGAGAAACCAAGATGGCGGCATAGGTAAATGCCTAACTGCAGCCTCACCCAACAATTTCTTTCTTTTTTTTAAAATATATTTTTATTGATAATTTATAGAGAGGAGGGAGAGAGAGAGCTAGAAACGTCAATGAGAGAGAAACATCGATCAGCTGCCTCCTGCACACCAGCTACCGGGGATGTGCCAGCAACCAATGTACATGCCCTTGACCGGAATCAAACCCGGGACCTTTCAGTCCACAGACCGACGCTCTACCACTGAGCCAAACCAGTTTCGGCCTCACACAACAATTTCAAAAAAATACAACTAAAATACAAAGTGGACATTATCCAGAACTACAGGAAAGTTGACTGACTAGAAATTCTACAACTAGAAGGAAAGAGAAAACCAGAAGGAAAACCAGAGGAGCTGTAAAAGTCTAAGGTACGGAGTCACGGTGTGTGCGTGGAGAGAGGACGGAGCTGGAGAGGTGGGGACAGCTTAGTGCCTGGCTGGTGTACCCTAGCAGGAAGGAGATCAAAGATCCAGACTGTGCTGAACCCCAGTTCCTACTGCACTGAACCCCAGTTCTGGGCGAGACCTTGGGGTCCCAGGCTCATACAGAGGGAATCTAGACTGTAAGTCGGAAACTCAGGGGAGCAGCTAAAGGCAGAGCCCTGGAGTCATGCACATTGCACGGAGAGGAATGACTGTTGACTGTGCTGCTGGATTGCCCTAGCGAGAAGAAGACAAAAGCTCCGGACTGCACTGAACCCCACTTGCAATCCCACTACCAACTACACTGAACCCCAGTTTCAGGCTCATTGGGGGAGAGACTAGACCAGCTGTGGACAAACTACGGCCCTCAGGCTAGATACGGCCTGTTGGGCTGTTCTATCCAGCCAGCGGAGCTGAAAGAGCGGAAGTTTTTCTTGCTCTCCCCTCCGCTCCTTCACCAGCAGCCCAAGATGAGAGTGTCAGCATGGTCAGGTTGCTTTTGTTCTGGCCCTCTGGTCCAGTTTAAGAACCCATTGTGGCCCTCGAGTCAAAAAGTTTGCCCACCTCTGGACTAGACTGTCTGGCAGTGGGCAAAACTTAATGGCAGCTTTCTCTCAGAGATGCTTGCAGCGAGTACCAAAGCAGTGAATACCAAAGGAACCTCATAGGGCGAGGATGACTGTAGGCTCCCCCCTGAAACTCCACCCCATCCAAGCTGAACACAGAGGCTTTTGCAATTTTTCAAGTCTAGTCAAATAAGGCTGTCTCCTGGCATAAACACAGCTGAGCCTCACAACCAATTGGCCTGGAGGTCAGTTCCTCCCATTGATACCAACAACAATCAAAACTTAGCTACAATGAGGCTGTACACAAAGTCCACAAAGGGGTGCACAAAGAGTGTCCACCTCAGGTAACTGAGAGCCTGACCCACTGAACTATATAGGACACCTTAGCACACAAAGCCACCCTACCAACTCAGGGAAGCAGCGAAAATGCCAAGACAAGGAAACAGATCACAAACAAAAGAAATGGAGGACAAAAAGAGACTGGATATAGAATTCAAAACCACGGTTATAAGGTTTTTCAAGAATTTCCTAGAAAAGGCTGAGAAAATAAACAAGACCCATGAGGATATGAAAAGGGACCAACTAGAAATAAAAAGGGGTCAACTAGAAATAAAGAATACATTGTCTTAAAAATATTATACAGTCCTAAAAACAGAATGGAAGGTCACAAGAATCAAGTCAAAGATTTGGAACATAAAGAGCCAGAAGACAATCCTCCACAGAAGCAAGTAGACAAGAGAATCCAGAAAGTTGAAAATAATGTAAGAAACCTCTAGGACAACTTCAAGCAAACCAATATCAGAATTATGGGCATCCCAGAAGATGACAGAGAGCAAGATACCAAAAACATATTGGAAGAAATAGTGACAGAAAACTTCCCCCACCTGGTGAAAGAATTAGACTTACAAGTCCAGGAAGCACACAGAACCCCAAACAAAAGGAATCCAAAGAGGACCACACCAAGACACATCATAATTAAAATCCCAAGAGCAAAAGACAAAGAATATTGAAAGCAGCAAGAGAAAAGCTGGCAATTACCTATAAAGGAACACCCATATGATTGTCAGCTGATTTCTCAACAGAAACCATGCAGGCTAGACGGGAATGGCAAGAAATATTCAAGGTGATGAATAGCAAGAACCTACAGCCAAAAATACTCTACCCAGCAAAGCTATCACTCAGAATCAAAAGCCAGCCGAAACCGGTTTGGCTCAGTGGTAGAGTGTCGGTCTGCAGACTGAAAGGTCCCGGGTTCGATTCCGGTCAGGGGCATATACATTGGTTGCGGGCACATCCTCTGTGGGGGGTGTGCAGGAGGCAGCTGGTTGATGTTTCTCTCTCATTGACGTTTCTGGCTCTCTATCTCTCTCCCTTCCTCTCTGTAAAATATCAATAAAACATATATTTTTTAAAAAGAATCGAAAGCCAGATAAAGAGCTTCACAAATAAAAAAAATCTAAAGGAGTTCATCACCGCCAAACCAGAATTATATGAATTGCTGAAGGGGGTTATTTAGGAAGAGGAAGAAAATAAAGATAAAAATTATGAACAACAAATACGTAACTATCAACAAGTGAATCTAAAAACCAAGGGAAGTAAAAAACATGATGAACAATATTAACTGGTGAATATAATAGAATCAGAGGTATGGAAGGGGAGTGGACTGACGATTCTTGGGGAAACGGGGAGTGGGGGGGATGCAGGAAGAGACTGAACATAAACTGTGCACCTATAGACGAGAACAATGGGGTGGGGTGGGACAAGGGTAGAGGGTGGGGTGGGAATCTGGTGGAAGGGAGCAATGGAGGAAAAAATGAGGAATATATATATTTTTAATTGATTTTTTACAGAGAGGAAGGAGAGAGGGATAGAGAGTTAGAAACATTAATGAGAGAGAGACATCGACCAGCTGCCTCTTGCACGCCCTCTACCAGGGATGTGTCTGCAACCAAGGTACATATGGCCTTAGCTGGAATTGAACCTGGGATCTTTCAGTCTGCAGACCGACGCTTTATCCACTGAGCCAAACCAGTTTCGGCAGTGAGGAACATTTTTAATAATATGAACAATAAAGATTTATTTAAAAAATTTTAAAAAAACAAGAAATAAATTACCTAACCCTACAATTCAAAAGTTATAAAGAGAGTAACAAGAAAAGCTCAGTGTAAGCAGAAGGAAGGAAATAATAAAGATCAGAGTATAGATAAATGAAATAGAGACAAAGCACACACACACACACACACACACACACACACACACACACCCCAACAACACAACCCCCCCCCGCCCCGAAAAAAACCCCCCAAAATAAAACAAAACAAAAGATCAACAAAACCAAGAGCTGGTTCTTTGACGGGATAAACAAGATTTATGAACCTCTTGCCAGGCTCATCAAGAAGCACAGAGAGAGGACCCAAACAACCAAAATCAGAAATGAAATAACAACAGACACCACCAAAATACAAAGCATTGTTACAAAATACTATGAACAAATCTATTCCAACAAATGGGACAATCTGGAGGAAATGGACATATTCTTAGAAAAATAATACCTTCCAAAACTCAATGAGGAAGAACCTAAACACTCAATAGGCCCTTAACTTTGGAAGAAATTGAAGCAGTCATCAAAAAGGTTCCAGCAAACAAAAGCCCAGGGCCAGATGGTTTCACAGGGGAATTTTACCAGACATTCAAGGAAGAACTAAAACCTATCCTTCTCAGACTATTCCAAAAAATTCAAGAGGAAGGAACACTTCCAAACTCCTTTTATGAAGCCAGTATCACCCTAATACCAAAACCAGATAAAGACAACACAATGAAAGAGAATTACAGGCCAATATCCCTCAAGAACATAGATGCCAAAATCCTCAACAAAATTCTGGCAAATCGGCTCCAGCAATACATCAGAAAGAGCATATACCATCACCAAGTAGGATTTATCCCAGGAATGCAAGGATGGTACAATATCCACAAATTAATAAACGTGATACAGCACATAAACAAATTGAGAGATAAAAATCACGTAGTTATATCAATAGGTATAGAAAAAACATTTGACAAAATTCAACAGCTTTTCTTTATAAAAACTCTCAGCAAGGTGGGAATAGAAAGATCATAACTCAACATAATAAAAGCTATATATGATAAACCCACAGTTAACATCATATTTAATGGGCAAAAACTAAAACCATTTCCCTTAAGAACAGGAACAAGACAGGGATGCCCACTCTCACCATTCCTGTTCAACATAGTACTGGAAGTACTAGCGAGTGCAATTAGATAGGAAGAAAAATAAATAAAAGGCATCCAAATTGGAAAAGAAGAAGTAAAGCTGTTCATATTTGCAGATGACAGGATATTGTACATAAAAAAACCCAAAAGACACCATAAAAAAAACTAATAGACTTAATAAATAAATTTGGCATTGTAGCAGGATACAAAATTAATGCCAAGAAATCTATGGCATTTCTATACACCAATAGTGAACTGAAAGAGACTGAAAAAGCAATCCTGTTTACCATCGCACCAAAAAAATTAAGATACCTAGGAATAAACTTAACTAAGGATACCTATACTTGGAAAACTACAGGACACTGAAAAAAGAGATACAGGAAGAACTAAACAGATGGAAGAACATACCCTGTTCATGGACTGGGAAAATCAACATTATTAAAATGTCCATACTTCCCAAAACAATCTATAGATTCAATGCACTCCTTATTAAAATACTAACGGCATATTTCACAGACCTAGAAAGAACTCTCCAAAAATTCATCTGAAATAAAAAAAGACCCCAAATAGCCACACCAATCCTGAGAAAGAAGAATAAAATAGATAAAGTAGGTGGGATCTCACTACCAGATTTCAAGCTGTATTACAAAGCCACTGTGCTCAAAACAGCCTTGTACTGACACAAGAACAGAATAAAGATCAATGGAATAGAATGAACAACCCAGAAATTTTCCCAAATCACTATGCTCAGTTAATATTTGACAAAGGAGTCATGAACATACAATGGAGTCAAGACAGTCTCTTCAATAAATTGTGCTGGGAATATTGGACAGATACATGCAAAAAAATGAAACTAGACCACCAACTTACACCATACACAGAAATAAACTCAAAATGGATACAGGACTTAAACCTAAGCTGAGAAACCATAAAAATACTAGAGGCATCCACAGGCAGCAAAATCTCAGACATATGCAAAATGAACTTCTTCACTGATACTGCCCCTGGGCAATCGAAGCTAAAGAAAAAATAAACAAATGGAACTACATCAAAATAAAAATCTTTTTTCCAGCAAAAGAAACATCAACAAAACAACAAGAAAGCTCACTGTATGGGAAAAAATATTTTCAAATGTTATCACTGATAAAGGTTTAATCTCCAACATATGCAGAAGACAGTTTATACAACTTAATAAAAGGGAGATAAATGACCCAATTAAAAAAACGGGCAATGCTGTTAATATGCTGCTAATCATAAAATCTTTTCAAAAGAAGACAGAAGGAAAGTCAAGAGACACATGAAAACATGCTCAAAGTCACTATCCAAGAATCGCAAGTCAATAGGACAATACAGTACCATGTCACACCTGTCAGAATGGCTATCATCAACAAATAAACAAATGACAAGTGCTGGTGAGGGTGCAGAGAAAAAGGAACCCTCGTGCACTGCTGGTAGGAATGCAGACTGGTACAGCCACTGTGGGTAACAGTATGGGGTTTCCTCAAAAAACTAAAATGGAACTCCCATTTGACCCAGTAATTCCACTTCTGGGATATATCCCAAGAAACTAAAAACTCCATTCAGAAAGGATATGTGCACCCCTATGTTCATAGCAGCACAATTTACAATAGCTAAGATTTGGAAACAGCCTAAGTGCCCATGAGCAGATGAGTTGATTAAAAAACTTTGGTACATCTATACAATGGAATGCTATGCTGCTGTAAAAAAGAAGGTACTTTTATCATTTGCAACAGCATGGATGGAACTGGAGAGAGCATTACACAAAGCAAAATAAGCTAGTCAGAGAAAGATAAATATCACATGATCACTCATTTGTGGTATATAATGAACAACATAAACTGATGAATTAAAATTGATCCAGAGACATACCGTGTTTCCTGAAAATAAGACATCCTCCGAAAATAAGACCTACTTACATGTTTCCTTCTGAGTGAAATATAAGGCATCCCCCGAAATAAGGCCCTCAGGATTCACAGTTTGTCTGGATTGTGTTGACAACTACTGTAATACCGTACCGTATACAGGTAATAAATTTCCTTTATTTTCATTTAACAATAACTGTGTACTGTATTCTTCTTCATGGAAAAATAAAACATCCCCTGAAAAGAAGACCTAGCACATCTTTGGGAACAAAAATTAATATAAGACACTGTCTTATTTTCGGGAAAACAGGGTAGATGCATTGAACAGACCATCCAACCTCAGGTGGAAGACAGGGGCGGGTGAGAGAGGGGGAGAAATCATCCAAAGGATTTGTATGCATGCATATAAGCGTAACCCATGGACACACAGTTGGGAGATAAGGGTATGTGCTGAAGTGGTGGGAAAGACCGGGGAGAGGTCAATGGGAGGAAAAAGGAGACATATGTAATACTTAAACTATAAAGAATTTTTTTAAAAAAAGGAACAGAATTTTCAGAACTCAAAAATGCAATACCTGGAATTAAGAATAATTATATGATTAGCGGCACATTAGTCAAATGAATAAAATATCTGAAGAAAATATCCAGAATGAAGTATGATGTGACAAAATGATGAATAATACAGGAAGAAATGCGGCAAATAGGGGGTATAGTAAATAAACGTATGTTTAATAGGAGTCCTGTAATGAAGGGAAGAGAATAGTATAGAAATAGTATTTCAAGATATAATGTTTGAGAAGTTTTGAAAAATAACAAAAGACATCAAGTAACAGATGTAGAAAGCAATATACATGCCAAGTAGAGTGGGGGTAGGAGGAAAATCAAAACCAGGCCTATCATAGTAATGGTGTTGAAACCCAAATAACTGAAATATTCAAAGATGAGAGAGAAAAGTATCTTCAAAGGAGAAAAATAAGACTGATATTAATTTGAAACAGAAATAATGATAGTTTGAAGAAAGTGAAATTATATATTCATATTGCTGAAGTAAAATAACTGCATACTCAGAATTTTGTGTTCACAAAAATCTTGTCCAATCATTGGGTTGTATATATGAAAAGAATATAATATTGCATGTCAACTGTAACTGAAAAATAATTAAAGTAAAAAAAATACTAAAATTGAGGTTAAAAATTTGAAGTTTAAAAATTGAAGTTAAATAAACATCATGCAAAGAAAAGCTAGGCAAATTTGTCACCATCTAACTCAAACTATAGATTCATACTTTTTTAAAAAAATGTATCATTATTGTTGAAAGTACTACAAATGCTCCCCCCTCCTTTTCCCCTTTGATCCCTTCCTCCCCACTTCTGCCCCTTCCCCTGGCCATTAATGCACTGTTGCCTAAGGCCAAAATATGATCCAAAATGGAGACACATAGATACAAGAAGAGTAAAGAATAATGACAGAAAATATGGAGGAAAATCTAAATAAGTATTTACTGTATATAATAGAGATAATTTCTTTAGAGAATATCCTATATAGTAAAAACCTAATATGCTAAGTGTCTAACCATTTGTTCACTGTTTGACCAGTCGCTAAGATGCACACTGACCATCAGGGATCAGATGCTCCAACTAGTAGGTTAGCTTGCTTCTTGGGTCTGCCTGATTGGGACTGGGCAAGACAGGCTGTACATGCCCTGGAGCCCTCCTCCTGTCCCCCCAGCTGGACAACCTCTGGAGGTCCCTCCCTGGCCAGCAGGCCCTGATCAGCCACGATTGGGACTGGGTGAGATCAGCAGGCCCTGATCAGCCCCGATTGGGACTGGCCATATACATCCTGGAGCCCTTCCGTAATCTTTCCCCAGCCCCGATTGTGCACCAGTGGGGTCTCTCAGCCTGGCCTGCACCCTCTTGCAATCTGGGACCCCTTGGGGGATGTCAGAGAGCCAGTTTTGGCCTGATCCCTACAGGCCAGGTTAAGAGACCCCACCAGTGCACAAATCCATGCATCAGGTCTCCAATCTTATATAAAAAAAGGCTAATATGCAAATAGACCAAACAGTGGAACAACCGAACAACCAATCACTATGACATGCACTGACCACCAAGGGGCATGCGTGGAACATGGTGGGCATTGGCAGCAGGCTACAGACCATGGAATATGGCGGGCTTTGGCCATGGCAGATGGTGGAACAGGTGAGCAGGACGCCAGACCAAGGCGGGGCATTGGTTGCTGTCATCGGGGTGAGCCTCTGGCAGTTAGTGAAAATTCTTTGCTCCCGTGTGCCACGGTCCCACTTGGCACTCACACCTGTTGCCAGCGCTGGCCCCACTTGCACCTGCTGCTGGCGCCAGAGCCTGCTGATTGCTCCCAGTGCTGGTCCTGATCACTTGGCACTGTCAGTGGGTGTGAGTGGTGGCTGCTGGCCCCGATTGCCTCTCAGTGCTTCTCTACCACCCTGCTCCTCTGGGTCAATTGGGGCTGCCAGCTGCTTCTCACACCCACTTCCAGCAGTGGCCTTGCTCACACCTGCAGCCAGCGCCAGAGCCACCACTCTCATCCACTGCTGGTGCCCAGCGCCAGTCCCGATCGCTTGGTGCTGTAAGTGGGTGCAAGAGGTGGCTGCCAGCCCCAATCACCCCTCAGGGTTTCTCCACCCACCCTGTTCCTGCAGGTGGGAGTGGGGCTGCCAGCAGACAGTGGAGGGAGCAGTGTGCACAGTGGGAAGAGCTAGGAAGGGTCCCGGAGGATGGGCTGAGACCCACCCCTGTGCCTTCTGCAGCCTTGTGGCCCATAGTTCCTTTCAAGGTGCATGAATTCATGCATTGGGCACCTAGTGTATATATAATTAAAATGCATGACAATAAATCAGGAGGTGCATTAATGGAGTTAAGTGTTGGAAGGTACTTGTGTTAACCAAGGAGATACAGAAAATTAATATTAAACTGTGAGAAGGCAAAAATATAAATTGTAATCTGAAGGATGAACATGACAAAAACAACAAAAGAATGTTTAACTTCCAAGCCAAATAAGGCAAAAATTTGTTATTAAAAATATATTACTATATTAAATGTTACAAAATAGAAGAAAATAAAATTAGAAGAGAAATATAAATATAAGGCAAACAGAATAATTTTAAAGAAATTGTATCTGAAATTACATTTACATGCAAATCGACTGAAGATTTCAAATGAAAAAGGAGAGATCATTAAGTTTAGATAAAAACATTTATTCAATCAAATGTTCCTTAAAAGGAAGATATGTAAATATAATGGTATAGAAAATTTTAAAAAAAGATAGCAAAGGATATACCATTTAAATACTGATTGATGGTGTAACATATCAAGAGAAAAAAATCATACCTTAAGTAAAGACATTACTAGAGAAAAAGAGAGGTTTCATTATGACTAAAGGTTCAATTCAATATGAAAATATTAATAAATTTTAAATTTGTATGTACCTTTGAACATAGAACCAAAAGATACACAGCAAAAACTGAGAGAAGTAAATGGAGAACATACACACAGCAAAAAATGACATAAGTAAAAGAAATTAACAAATCCACAGTGGGAAATTTTAATGTACCTCACCGAATGACAGATGAAATATTCGGATAAAAAATGAGTTAAATGATTTAAATAATACATACAACAAAAATTAGTTAATTGACATAGTACATTGCACATGACAACTCATGCAACATTCCAGAACAGATCATATGCTGGGCTATAAAGCAAGCCTAAAAAAGCTGCTATTTTATGGGGGAGTGTGTGTGTGTGTGGGGGGGGGCAATGGTAAGATATGCACACATATAAAACCTTAATAAAAAATGAAAAAAAAGCTGCTATTGAGATAATACAATATATGCTGACTGGTTGGTGTATAAATTCAATAATAATGCTGGGTTCCTTGCCCCTCCCCTACCTCTAGAATGCATCCAAAGAATGTTAATTTCCAATACTCCCTTCCTCATGTAACCCTCCCCACTTACTGGACTAGAGAGGTATAGATGACTCAGACCTTTCCCCTCATCCAAGGGGAATATCTCAGCTCTGTCATAACCATATCCACAGGAGGGAAGGTTTTCCCACGGCGGGTGGGGGGAGGGCTGGGGAGGGTGTTAGGTTTTCCATGTGAAACCAAGATGATGTATCATGGACCACTCTACCCATTTCCTCAAGAAAGTGGAAAATAGCCTGCACCCTCGTCAACTCTCCCCCATTTAAACGTGGCTTGGCTGGGTAACCCATGGGAAGGGGTGGGGGAGGGGCCTAGAATCCCTCCGGTCCTGTGAGGACTCACATTGACCAACTCACCGCCGGTTTAGTCTGAAGGCAGTAACCTGTCACATCTGTCCTCACATGATATTTATGAGGAGAATCTGTGGAGTCTGGAGCTGGAGGGTTGTGGCAAGTAGGAGGGGCTCAAACTTTAACCAAGGCTACGCAAGTAAGATGGAGTCCTTACAGGAAATTCCTTCCCCCAAGGCGATAGAGAGGAGGGTCCTAGCAGCTAGAGAAGACTTAACTTCCTGTTCTCACTGCCCCCTGGGTTTGCTATAACACCTAGGCAACTGTTTCTAACCAAGCCAACTCCACGTTTTATGTATATTTAATATACTAGTTCCCAGGTAGATGTTTGCACTTAGAGTTCCCCGAGAATTCTGATCGTCAATTGTGACCAGTTTTTGTGTGGGATGTATTACACTGTACTCTTTCATGTATTCCCCACAAGGACACCTGTATCTGCAAATTAACACTCCTTGTCCTCCCTGAAGTTGCTGAAGTTTAGGAAGGTGTAGGAGCTTGTTTGGAGTAATAAAGATACTACATGGAAATGCAGAAACTGGTGCTGAGATTTATAGAATGGACATTATTTACCTTGCATTGCTTTAATAAACTCTCTGTGAAATATATAAGACTGACTTAAAGAAGGGCAAAGTTAAAGATCTTTAAATAGTCACATGGCAAAAATAACTCCAGTTCACCTTAGTGAGGTCATTCTCAGGGACAAATTGAAATTTATAAAGAAAATAGCAAACAGTTTGGTGGGGCACCGGAATGAGAGTAGGAAAAAAAACCCAAACATACCTTTTCCTTAGGGTGGCTGTGTGTGGGGGGGGCGGCGCGGGGTTTGGGGATGGGCGGGGGTGGGGGGGGTGGGCAGTGAAAAGGGATGGTACATTGGGAGAAGCTCCCCCTCTAGTGGCCACAGCCAGAATTGTAGTTTTGAAGGGCTGACCTGAAGGCTTCCTAAGGGGAAGAGAGTGAGATAAGACCCTGAGCTCCAATGAATTAGCCAGAACTTAACTGTTGTTTTTCAGCCACTTCCATCCCCCAGCAGCAGTGCCTTCCTGAGTTTCTATGCTCTGAAAGAGGACATACAACCTCCGAATGAGCTGAAGAAAAATAAGCACTCAAGAATGTGCATATTTGGAATGAGGGAAACAAGATAAAAAACACATACATATACATAAACAGTCACTGTATTTTTATAATTTTTTGTAAAACAGTATAACATGAAAATTTTTCTAAGTTAGTAAACAGGAATTTTTTTCAACATGTTAGATATTTTCAAGCGTCTCAACAAGTTTGCCTAATTACAAAATATTAAACACTATTAAATATATATTTAAAAAATAAAATCATCCCATATCTTTCATCTATATGATCCTCTCAACATGACCCAAAGAAACCCACTTTAAATAGATTAGTGCATATTTTCTAGATGTGGAAGGTTGGTGTATACTTATCTTAAAATATTTTCAAGTTTTGTATACATATACATATATACACACGTGTGTGTGTGTGTGTGTGTGTATTTGTGTGTGCATGAATATTTAAAATTTTCAATCATATAAATGATTTTATGCAAATTGGACTCATTGTGGCATCTCTGAATATTTCTTTGGGCAATGTGGTTTGGTTTCTGTGCAAACATTTATTGGAGAAATATTTTGCATTTTAATTAATTTTGATATCTTTGTCTCTCTTGCTCCTCGTTAGCAAAAGTCCTTTATATATAGGCATATTAGCCAAAGTTTGCAATATTGTTTGCAAATATGTTCTTCCTGCTTTCACATTTTATTATTTTTTCTTTTGGCAGTGCAGAATGTATTTCTAAATTTTTATTGAATTTATGATTTAAAAATAACACAGGTTACTCTTCAGGGGCAGAGTGGAGGCAAAATAACACAGAAGAAATAGGAGGGAAAGGGAAGAAATCAGGAAAGCCGTGAGAGTTCTGAGATAGAGCTCAGCTAGGACTCCTTACCCCATTGACAGAGAAGCAGAGCCTCCTTTCCTGAAAAAGAAAAAAGAAAAAAAAAAGAGTTCAGGCACAGCACCTTTTACACCTGGGTCTTTCTGGGCCTGCCTGAGGGAGAAAGGAGGTACTCACTAATTGGAACCACATGTCCACCACGAAGGACCTGAGGCCATGCTGAGTTTTGGGCAACACACAGGGGGAACTCACAATGTCACCTCTTGTTGTGTATGTTTCAGCAGCTGAAAATGCCAAATCTGTGGGGGAAGGACAGCAAAAGTCAGGGTTGCTGCACTCTGGGTCCTATGACTGATCAATTTTTCCCATTCCACAGGCACTGGGGTCCTGTAGGTTCTTCATATTCCTGTTATCCTTGAAGTACTCAAACAAGCTGCTTCTAGGAGAAAAAACAAAACAGGATGTGGTGGTCTGGCCAGTGGGGATGTTGGCATCAGCTGACAAGTTTCTGCTGGAGAGACACTCCCTAATTCCAGAATGAGAGTCTGAGCTGTGATACTCTTGGGCTGGGCCATCCAGCATGAAATGAATGCTCAGGGAGCAGCAGACTTCATCTTGATAAGCACAGAGAAGACAGTGTAGGTCTCCAGAGTCATAGATCAAGTAATATCTGTGAGGGGACAATTAATACAGTGTACCTCTGAGAGGGCAGGGCAGGGCGAGGCTGACTCCTGACTCCATTTTGTATTGTGGGGCAGGGCAGAACAGGGCGGAGCTATCCTCCATTTTGTGTAATGACCCTAGCCCTCACCCAACCAATCAGGGTCAGCCAAAGCAGTGACATCACCACCCTTATAAAACCCCTTGACCTGTGGAATTTCGGCCTCTTCCACCATGCTGTCAGGCGTGAGTGGGACAGAGCCCAAGCTAGCATGGAAGAGGCTCTTTTATTGCATCGGACTCGGCTCCCTGGTGGTCCTTGGGGATCACGAAGTCTGGGCATAACACCTCTATGGACAGAACTTCAAAGGGGACTTGAAAACTTTCAGGGATACTTACTGCTGCATGAATTGCAAGTATTGAGTCTTCAGAACACCAGGTTCTTTACAGCTTTTCTGGAATCAAATACATTTGAGACCACGTTGCTGATAAAGCCTCCTTTATAATACCCCCAATGATGTTAGATCCTTCTTTTTCATTTTGCAGGGCTTTATTAAGTGGTGTCTATCAATGTCAATGGTAGTTACTAGAACTAACTCCTGGCCATCCTGAAAAAGGGAAGAGGAAGTCAGCAGTATAGACCATGGAGGTGGTCTTGGATGATTAGGGGAAAGGATGGGCCCAGGAGATAGTGAAGGTCAGATGTCAGGAATGAAAGGATCCGGTAAATTTCATGGAAAGATTGCAGTGGGCATCTGTATCATGAGGTCCTGGAAATATCTACTGTTATATGCAGTTTTGCCTGTGTGTGCGTGTATGTGTTTGTGTGTAGAACATTTTTGCAGAGATCACATTCATGTCGTTTTCAGAAGTTCATATCCCCCAATATGGATAATGGTCTGATACAAACGTAATCTAGGCAGGACTCAAAGGGCTTGAGGGCAGGTGTGGAGGTCATCAAGTTAGTAAGAGAAGATGATGAATGAAGGCACTTATCAGCCATAACAACTCTGGGAAATTATCCCCAATGGTACTGTCCAAATCCAAAAATAAAAAGGATTCACAGTTCCAGGTTGTGAAGCTTATCTCTAGCTCTCCTTTCTCACTCCTGATCCTCCTCTTTAGGTAGTTCTCACCTAAAAAACTCTGACTCCCTTCTCCAATGCCACAACTAGCAGCATTTGCAGCCCAGGCTCCAAGATTCTTGCCCCTCCCTGTCTCCCTTCCTTTCTCGAAGTCCCCAGTTAACACTCTAGAGAGAAGGAACGGGATGGGAGCCTAGGGCTGTGCTACCTCACTGGGGATCCAGCATCCTTCCAGGACCAAGACACTCCCCAGAACACTGGGGCAGGGAAGTGAGAGATGGAGGATTAAGGTGGCAGGGTAGGAAAGGGAGAGGGATGAGGACAGAAAGGAAGGAAAGATAGTGGGGATTGTGGAGACCTAGGAGTGTAGAGACAAGGGAGAAAGACAAAGCAAAGCAAAGGGAAGGGAAAGAAGCTTTGCCCTGGCAGTGGGGGTGGGTCATGGAAGAAGAGAAAATAATGGGGGCATGGCTCCCCTGCAGCAGTCATTTTCTTCACCTGCCTCTGGCTGGCCCTGCATCTCTAGTTAGTGATGGAAAACATGCACCCGTTGGCCTGAGGCCCATAGGAAGCCAGTGGAGCCTTTGTCACACATGAGAGCTCAGTCTAAACTAGGCAGGGGAAACATACCAGCCACAGGATCAGAAGGCCTTCCCAGGAGTAAAGCATCAGGCCCCAGCTGAGCTTCGGGTGGGGGGAGGGTCTGGTCTCCTCTTAAAACCACTGCCTTCTTACCTCATGGCCCCTGTGCATCTGCGCCTGCCTTAGATGATTCCTGGCCTGAGGAATCCTATACATGCCAGGCTACTCAGGGTTCCTATGAAGGGCCAGGCATTTGAAATGATGTATGGAGGGAGGGGAAGTACCTATGAGAGGAGTGTCTCTCTGTCTCCTCAAACCACTCTGCCCTCTGCCTTCCACTGCTGCCTCCAGAGACCCTATGCTCACTGCTGGTGGCTCACTTCTGGCCTCTTAACTCAGGGAAACTTGGTTTTCCTTTCCTAAGGATGGCTCAGCTCATGGAAGTGGGTCAGAGGAACAGATGTCATCACAGCACACCCCCCCCCTTTTGGTGTATGGGAAACAGGGCTCTTCTCAGGGCAGGAGAAAGAAGCCCCATCTCAGAACCCACTAGGAAGGCTTTCTCAGCATGAGGCCCTGGGCCCTTTTGGTGCAAGGCACCACATCAGGTTCAAGGCTGGACCCTCCCTCTCTTGATACTCCTGGAGCACACTCTTGGGAGGACATGCTAGAGAAAGCTAGGTGCAAAGAAGTGGGGAACTTACCTCAGACCAGGAGACAGGTGAGCAGGTCAGAAGAAGGAAACTCCTCACTGGTAAAGGAAACAGAGAGGAGACGGTGGCGTCCAGAGGACAAGGGTTGTAGCTTCTTGCACACGTGCATTCTAGAGTCAGTTCAGTCTCCCAGGGGGCAAAGATTCCCAGGAAGAGTGGCAGTGGTTATCACCAGCCTTAGGTGGGCTGGTCTGGGAAGGTGTCACACAAGGGGTTCACTTCTAGCCATAGCTTTTTGAGCTTCAGGCCTCTGATATTCTCCCACTCCCAAGCTGAATTCAGCTGAGAAATATCAAAAGGATACTAGAAAAAGAGTCCAGGGGAAGAGGAAAATCCAGGTCACTGCATCTTTGCTTACCTCCTGCCATCACTCTGATGCCACTACACCCTACACTCAACCCAACTTTTATTTGGCTCTTCTCACCTCAGTTTTGAAAGATTTGGGATGTTCATTGTGGGTGCCATCTGTATAATGTCAGACAGGCCATGCAGCTGGTACAGTTTGTTTTTACACATGTTCAAGTACAACAGCTTTGGGGAAGATGAGTTAGTTATGATTACTATCTAAGAGCTTGGAGACAAATCTGCCCTATGTCCCATCTGTTCCACCCTCTACCGTAACACCAGCACTGGGTCTAATGCCCCACCTCAGGAAAGTTCTCTTCAATGATCTGCAGGGTGGCAGCCATGCAATTTCTTCTGTTCAGAATTATATCAATGTCATGGTGCACCAACTCTTCAGGAAGCCAAGAGTTGGAATAAGAAGGTTGTGAGGGGTCTAAGGGCAGTGCCAATCCCTCCTTTATTATCATTGCTAAGTCCCAGGCAGAACCCTCTGCCCTCACCTGCCCTAAAATTACCGCTGTCTGTTGTACCTGGGTCAAAAGGAAGCTTATGAAGAACAAAAGCTTTCTGGGGCACATCATGTTGTGTGCTCATGGCCAACTGGAGAGAGAGAGAGAGAGAGAGAGAGAGAGAGAGAGAGAGAGAGAGAGAGAGAGAGAGCGAGCTGAGGCTGTGTTGTAAACAGGTAAGTCAGGGGCTAGAAGAGGAGCAGGTGAGTCTGAATATGGGCACACATATGCCTTGAGTCTGCATTATGTTACCTGTTCCATTTCTTCTGGCGCCACCTTATCCTGCACAGAGTAGGATACAGCAGAAGTATTGACAAAGACAGGCATCTGTAGGAACAAAAGGCTGGGTTAGAATCAGGAACTCCAGTACTTTAGAAGATGACCAGCTCTGCCTGTCCTCCTGTCCCAGGACTAAGGACAGGTAAAGAACTCAGCACACACCTTTCGGTTCTCCTTATCACAAATCTTGTAGCTGACATCCTTCATTGCTAAGGCATTGCTAGCATCCTGGACAAAGAACCAGGCCCTGTTTTGCACATGGTGAAACTATAGGGGTTGAAGCAACAACAATAATGTCAGAGGTCAATGACCCCATCTAAGGTAGGTCACTCCACCTTTCCTCTGTCCCATCAGTAAGCTTCAGCATCCTTTCTTACATTCACTGGAGTGAAGGAAACACTGCAATGGCTCTGGGTTGAATTTATCAACTATGTCTGATCATACTTTCTTCCATAGGAAACCTAAGAATGAAAAAAAGAGCTACCGTAACTACAGAATTAAGGCTGGGGAACAGACTCTACATTTTGTTCTTTTCCAAACTTGTCCTGAAATTTAAAGGGCTTCTAAAGAAGGGATCAATGGCATGATGTATTACCATTGCTCTTTTTAAAATTAAATTTATTGGGGTGACATTGGTCAACATGAACATATAGGTTTCAGGTGTGGGTTTCTATGTTACAAGATCTGAAAATGGCACCATGTGGCCACCACCCAAAGTCGTCTTCTCCTGTCACCATATATTAGGACCCCCTTATCCTCCAGCCTCCTTCCCTCTGGCAATCACTACACTGCTGGTTGTGTTCACAATTTTCAGTTTTATATTCCATATGTGAGTGAAATCACATAGTTCTTAGCTTTTTCTGACTAATTTCACTTAGCATAATGGTCTCAAGGTCCATCGTCTTGGGAGGTATTTATCTTTCTATGGCTGAGTATTATTCAATTGTATATATTTATCACATACTCTTTATCCAGTCCTCTATCACAGGGCACTTTGGTTGTTTCCATGTCTTGACCACCATGAATAATGCTGCAATGAACATTGCACAAGTATCTGTGTGAATACATGATTTCACATACATACCCAAGAGAGGGATTGTTAGGTCACAAGGTATTCTTAATTTTTTGAGGAATCGCCAGACTTCTTTCCATAGTGATTATATCAGTCTACATCCCCACCAGCAGTGAATGAGGAGGGTTCCCTCTTTTCCACAACACCGCCCCCAACCCACTTGTTATTGCTTGTCTTGTTGATAATGGCCACACTAACAAATGTTAGGTGGTATTTCATTGTAGTTTTGATTTGCATTTCCCTCATTGCCAGTGAGGTTGCACATCTTTTCATATATCTATTGGCTGTTCATATGTCTACTTAGGAGAGGTGTATTTTCGGGTCCTCTGCCTACTTTGTGATTGGGTTGTTTGTTAGCTTGGTGTTGAGTTGTATGAACTCTTTATATGTTTTGGAAATTAAACTAAAAAAAGCTGTAAAAAAAAAACCAACTGAGCCAGTGCAGCCAGGCAAATGTGATTGACTTTTATTTTTTTAAATTTAATTTATTGGGGTGACATTGGTTAATAAAATTATATAGATTTCAATTGTATAATTCTAGAATACATAATGTGTATATTGGATTATATCAACTCTTCTTTCATCATCCTTTATCTCCCCCCCTTCCTTCTTCTACCTCTTTCCACACCCTTTTTCCTCTTGTGTGTTGGTTTTGTATCCCACCAACTTGCTGAACACATGTATTAGTTCTAGGAGTTTGTACAGATTCCTTGGTATATTTTAAGTAGAAAATCATATCATTGGCAAATAGGGACAGTTTATTTTCTTTTTGTATGCTTTTAATATTATTATTATAAATATATTTTATTTATTTCAGAAAGGAAGGGAGAGGAAGAGAGAGATAGAAACATCAATGACAAGAGAGTATCATTGATCTGTTGCCTCCTGCATGTCCCCTACTGAGGTTTGAGCCCACAACCTGAGCATATGCCCTTGACTGGAATCAAACCTGGGACCCTTCAGTCTGCAGGTTTACGCTCTATCCACTGAGCCAAACCAGCGAGGACTGTATGCTTTTATTATTGTATTGCTATTTATTTATTCCTTAAGATCTGTTAGTATTTCCTTAATATATATTTACCTGCTCTGATGTTGAGTGTATATATATTTACTAGAGGCCTGGTGCATGAAATTTGTGCATGGGGTGGGAGGCATCCCTCAGTCCAGCCTGAACCCTCTCCAATCTGGGACTCCTTGGGTGATGCCCGACTGCTGATTTAGGTCTAATCCCACTGGCAGTCATACATCCCTCTCGTAATCCAGGATCGCTGGCTCTTAACTGCTCACTTGCCTGCTTGCCTGATTGCCCCTAACCACCTCTGCCTGCCAGCCTGATTGCCCCTAACTGCTCCACTGCTGGCCTGATCACCCTCTAACTCCTCTTCTGCTGGCCTGATCACCCCCTAACTGCTCCCCTGCAGGCCTGATTGCCCCCTAACTGCTCCTCTGCTGGCCTGATTGCCCTTTAACTGCTCCCTTGACAGCCTGATAACCCCCTAACCACCCTCTCTTGCTGGCCTGATCGCCCTCCCCTGCCAGCCTGATTGCCCCTAACTGCCTCTGCCTCAGCCCCTGCCACTGTGGCTTTGTCTGGAAGGACGCCTGGAAGATGTCTGGTCTAATTAGCATATTACTTTTATTAGTATAGATAGATAATTGTTATATCTTCTTGATGAATTGTCCTCTTTGTCATTATAGAATGATCTTCTTTGTATCTTGTTACATTTTTTGAGTTAGTCTATTTTTTTTCTGATGTTAGTATGTCTGCCCCTGCATTTTATTGGTTTCCATTTGCATGGAATATTTTTTTCCATAACTTTACCTTGAACCTATATGTGTCCTTAAAGTTGTAGATAGCATATAGTTAGGTCTTATGTTTTTATCCTTTCAGCTATTCTATGACTTTTAATTGGGGAATTCAATCTATTTATATATAAAGTAATTATTGATAGGTAAGAACTTATTAATGCCATTTTATTAATTATTTGTGGATATTTTGTAGTTTCTTTGTTTCTTTTTCTGTTATTGTCTTCCTTTGTAAATTGATTATTTTTCATAGTGGTATTTTATGATTCCCTTCTCTTTATTTTTTTGTGTGCCTATAAAGATTTTTGCTTTGTGCTTACTGCGAGGCTTAAAATTTATTACCTAGTCTCTGTATGCCCCCTCTTTAAAAGTTGGGCCATGATGATTCATAGGTCTCCAGATATCAAAGTCACACTCAGGCTCTGCATTTAATAGTTGTTAAAATGTCTTGGTATTTTCATTTCCCTTGTATACAGTCAACTGAGGGCATAGCCATAGCTCCTTTTAGAGGACTAAAATAATCATTATACTATATACTTACTGTGATATTGCAGGGTTCTTCCTTATCAAGACATCGCTCCCTCTTTAATAAATGTGTTCTGGATCTGAAAATTGAACTGGGTCTAGAAACTGAGCAAGAAGCATGATGTTATTGGGGAAACCACTCTTCTTCTCCAACACTCTTGTCTTTTTTTCAGCTTGAAGATATTTAAGCAACACACTCTTAGGTTGTTCGGCTATATTCCTCCTAGGGACTCTCTGTTCCATTTATCATATTCACAACTCCTTGTGAGTAAACCCCCTTTTGATTCCCCACTGATGTTGCTGGTTTCTATAATTTTGGCTTTTTGGTTTCAGGAACTTAAGATCTGCTTTTATCCCATGGATATTAATAAGCTCAGCTCGGTGATTGTGCTTCCCAACATCATTCCTGGTCTACAGAGGAAAACTACCACTGAATATTTTAGTGATGCTGGTATTCCTATGAGCAGTACATTGCTGATGGTCCAGATGAATACTGTTTCCTCTGGGCCCTTCTATGGAACATTATCCTTAGCTGGGTCTTCTCTTTTCCTATAAAATAGTCATTTCATCCAGGCCACCTCTATGAGACTTTGCATTATTTTCCCTCTCTTGTATACAATGGTACCTCAGGCATTTCCATTTAATTCATCATAGATCATTGCTTTCTCAATACTTCCAAGGACCGCATTAATAGCAAATTTGCCCTATCTCTTGGGGTCCTTGCTGGTATTAAATCCTATGTCCCCAGAAAGTGCTCCTAAGTAAATGAATTCTTGCTTATCCAGTCTTATATTCTGGCCACCTTGATTAAGTACCTGTAGAACCCAATCCTGGGAGCATTTCCCTGGCTCTTACTGGTACATGCTAGGCAATTCTTACATGCAGCAACTTCAATGTCAAATTTATTTCCTTCCTTATGAAGCTCAGAATACCCACAGTTAGTTCATGCTGTGACTTAACATTAATTAATGGTCTGACAGCCTTGTGTAGAAGAAGCTTCAGAGGGTAGTATCTGTTGAATTGTTGAGGTGATGGAAATATAGGGGAGTGTATTGCAACTAAACAATCATGGGCTATTTTTGCAACTTCTGAGGTTCAAAGTAATCTGCAAAACCAACATCCTCAAGGATGAGCTTAGAGGTATCCATCCAGATGTTGCCTCCATATTTCCAAATCCTAGTTTTTTTCAACCAAAGTCCTGACATTAATGTAACACCTGCCTTGCCTGAGTACTTAAATTAAGCATGTCAAACTCAAAGGCTAGCATGGGTCAAATAAACAAGGTTTAAGTTTATGTGGGCTGCAAAAAAACACACAAAAGTTTCATAGAAATGTAGGTTTATTTCAATAGAGACATGCTGAATTCAAAGGGCTGAAATAAATAAGTAATCATTAACATAAAACAATAGAACGTTTTAATAAAATTAATACTTTTTTCTTGAACATTAACTTACCAGACACCAAATAACTGCACAAATTAATAAGCATAATGCAAATAAATCCATTTTTCTTGTTGTCTGAAAGCAGAATATTTCCTGTCACACATTCCAAACAAGTCAGCCCAAGACTAATGACATAGCAATTGGCTGCTAAAATATTCTCTGCTAGTATTAGTGGAGAGAAATGGTGAGCCTGCACATAAGGCACATAAGGGAAATTAACGCAACATGATTATAGTAATGAGTCAGTAACAAACATAGTTTATTATTTTTTTAAGATATATTTTATTGATATTTTACAGAGAAGAAGGGAGAGAGATAGAGAGCTAGAAACGTCGATGAGAGAGAAACATCGACCAGCTGCCTCCTGCACACCCCCAACTGGGAATGTGCCTGCAACCAAGGTACATGCCCTTGACCGGAATCAAACCTGGGACCTTTCAGTCCACAGGCCAACGCTCTATTCACTGAGCCAAACCGGTTTCAGCTAGAATGTCTTATAAATGAAATCAGATTATGTCTGTTTTAAATATGTCAACCTGGGTAGAATGGACTACATTTTCAAAGATTCACTTACCTGTATGTCTGTTTTTAGAGTGAGTCACAAGAGAGATTATGATGAGAGATTTTGAGAGTGGAAGTAAAGACATTGCCTCTTTGTAGTGCTCAGACATTGTTTATTGGCTGGTTCACCTTAACAGTGTGAGACATTGGCCAAGCATACAACTTCTCCAAATTCCCCCTGAATCCTCTTTGCTTTTCTGATTCATTTATCTGGCATGTGTATTTAGATATATGGTAAAGGGCTTCAGATTCTGCATGACACCCTGAAATTAATAAAATATATTTAAAAAAGAATTAACATCATTAAAATGTCCTAAGCAATCTATATATTCAACACAATTCTTATCAAGATACCAATGGCATATTTTACAGAACTAGAACAAATATTCCAAAAATTTATATGGAATCATGAAAGACCTTTAAGATTCACAGCAATTCTGAGAAAGAAGAACAAACTAGGAGGAATCATGCTACCTGATATAAAACTATACTACAAGGCCATAGTAATCAAAACATGATGGT
This sequence comes from Vespertilio murinus, assembly GCA_963924515.1. NCBI lineage: Eukaryota > Metazoa > Chordata > Mammalia > Chiroptera > Vespertilionidae > Vespertilio > Vespertilio murinus. The sequence goes on from OZ004710.1 coordinate 39,796,451, forward strand.
ACTGGCATAAATACAGACATATAGATCAATGGAACAGAATATAGAGCCCAGAAATGAACCTACGCCTTTATAGTCAGCTCATATTTGACAAAAGAGGTAAAACACACAGTGGGGTAAAGATAGTCTATTCAATAAAAGATGTTGGGGAAATTGATCAGGTATGTACAAAAATATGAAACTAGACCACTAACTTACACCATACACAAGAATAAATTCAAGATTGATTAAAGTCTTAAATGATAGACTCAAAACCATAGAAATCCTAGAAGAAAACACAGGCAGTAAAATCTTGGACATTTCTCATAGGAATATATATATTTTTTTCTGATATATCTCCTTGGGTAAGGAAAATAAAAGAAATAAACAATCAGGACTATATCAAACTAAAAACTTTTTGAACAGCAAAGGAAACCACCAACAAAATTAAAAGAAAAACCATTGAGTGGGAAAACATATTCCCAAATTAAAAGTAGGCAAAGGATCAGAATAAATACTTTTCCAAAGAGGACATTCAGATGGCCAATAGATATATGAAAAAATCCTCAATGTCATTAATCATCAGAGAAATGCAAATTAAAACCACAAGGAGATACTATCCCAGACCTACCAGAATGGCTATCATCAATAAATCAACAAACAATAAGTGCTTGTGAGGATATAGAGAAAAGGGAACCCTTGTGCACTGTTGGTAGGAATGCAGATGGTGCAGCCACTGTGTAAAGCCATATGACATTACCTTAAAAAATAAAAAAATGGATCTTGACTGATGTGGTTCAGTTGGTTGAGTATTGTACTGTGGACTAAGGGGTTGCCAGGTCTATTCCAGGTCAGGCATATGTCCAGGTTGCAGGCCATGTGGGAGGCAGCCAATAGATGTTTCCCTTTCACATTTATGTTTCTCTCTCTAAAAAAAATCAATAAACTATTTTTAAAAATTAAAAATGGAAGTACTTTATGACCCTGTGATTCCACTTCTGGGAATTTATCCAAAGAAACCTGAAACATTAATTCAAAAGAATATATGCACCCTTTTAGCAGCATTATTTACAATAGCAAAGATTTGGGAGCAGCCCAAGTGTCCATTAGTATATGAGTGGATAAAAAAAGCTATGATACATCTACATAATGGAATACTACTCAGCCATAAAAAGAAGAAAGTCTTACTACTCTTTGCCATAGCATGGATTGAAGTGGAGAGTATTATGCTAAGTGAAATAAGCCAGTCAGATAAAGACAATTATATGATTTCATCAAATGTAGAATCTAATGAACAAAATGAAGTAACAAGCAAAACAGAACCAAACTCATAGATAGAGGCTGTCAGGTGGGAGAGTGGGGAGGGCTGGATTGGGGGTGGATGGAAGGACTGAGCAAGAAAGAAAAAAAGAGAGAAAAAACTCATGGGCATGGGCCAGGGTAGGGGAAGTGGAGGAAGATCAAGGGGGAGATAAATGGTGATGGAAAAAGACTTGACTTTAGGTGGTGAACACATAATACTGTGTACAGATGATGTGTTGTGCAATTGTACCTGAATTTTTTAAACCAGTGTTACCCCAATAAATTTAATAAAAAGGAAAAAAAATAAATAGACAATTTTCTCCAGCTGGAGAAGTTAAAGAACTTCTAAGTGTTAGAGAGATTTGCAATAAGGGCTGTTCACTCTTGCTGGGATTGAAGGGGCCACATGTAGTTGCTAAGAGCAGTCCCTGGCTGACAGCTAGTAAGAAAACCTGAATCTTGGTCATATATCCCCACATAATTGAGTTCTGCCAATAATGAAAATGTGCTTAGAAGTAATTCCCTGGGTTTACCACCAGATGAGGACACAAAAAGCCAAGTCCTTGATTTTCTGAGCAGAGAACCCAGGCATTCTGTTCCTGATTTATGTTCTATAGAAACTGAGATAATAAATTTTTTGTATATGCCTCTAAGTTTGTGGTAATTTTTTAGATAACAATAGAAAACAAATATAAATTTTATTTATTTACTGATATGGGTATATGCTCAAATATATTGTTAGGTTAAGAAAAAGAAAGCAAATCTCAGAAAAGTATATTCAGGGGTGGGCAAAATTAAGTTTACAGTTTTTTGTATGGAAAATAATGCAATAATTAATAATAATACAAGAATAAACTTTGTGTTTTGGTATATCCAAAACTGTAAACCTATTTTTGCTGCCCCCTGTATGTTCAATTAAAATATATGCATATGTAAAGTATGTGTTATTTAGGAACACATTTTAATAGAGCCAACAGTTTTTGTAATATGTTTAAGATTTAGGAAAGACAGTAGAATCACCTTTATTTCTACTATAGAAACAAACAACTTTTGTGATGTGTTTAAGATTTAGGAAAGACAGTAGAATCATCTATTTCTGCTATAAAAGAAAGGTTTATCTTAAACCATGTTAATTAATATTATCAAAAAACTGAGTTTTAGTAGCATTTGAACACAGTTTTCTGTAATAAAATCTTACTAAACTCAACAAAGGGTTGTTTTACATTTGCTGATAGAATTTTTAAAACAACAATAATGTTCCCACTATTCTTTCTGTATGACCCATGTTATATTACAATGTTTCTAATGTCTTAAAGTATTTGAAATAAAAAGACAATCTTTTATTTTAAAGCATTTGAAATAAAAAAGGACAAATAATCTTTTATGACCATGAAATTGTTACAAGTTTTAGCATTAGAAAATAAGTTTTTAAAAAAAAGCTTAGTTGAGCCCTAGCCGGTTTGGAGCATTGGCCTGTGGACTCAAGGTCCCAGGTTCAATTCCAGTCAAGGGCATGTACCTTGGTTGTGGGCATATCCCCAGTAGGGAGTGTGCAGAAGGCAGCTGATCAATGTTTCTGACTCTCCCTCTCTTTTCCTCTCTGTAAAAAATCAACAAAATACATTTTTTAAAAACTTAGTTGAGTAGTGAACAATAGTTTCTTTTGCAGAGAAATAGAAAAACTGTAGTAATTTTTGTACTATCCTTAAAGAAGAAATTCACATTTATTATGTAATTCTCCCCTGATTTAATAAAAATTTCCTTTACATATGTATATACATAGAAAATAAATTCCAGTAATGTACACCAAACTGGATGGATTGTTTTATTTTATTTTTTTTGAAAGACAACCCAATCATTAATGTAAACGGTATAAAAAGAACAGAGACTGAAATAAAAACAGAAGAAATCAAAATTACATATCAATGATGTGTGTGTGTGTGTGTGTGTGTGTGTGTGTGTGTGTGTTTTAACAATTTTCAGGGTTTAGGAAAATAGATTGTTTGCTTGTACAGAAAACTTAAGGAAATATATTAAGTTTGAAAATTTCCCTTAAATTAAAAATTTTGTTCTTAAAATTTAAGAACTCTGTTTAGAAGCTATGTAACAAACTAAGTATTAAAGAACAATTTTAAGTATTATTTCATCCTTAAGAGCCAATCATTAAGGACAATAAAGAAGTTTAAAAATAAGAGTCTGAACTACACTAAGAATTAAAGAAAATAAATTATCAAATTAATAAGATGATTTTTTAAACCCATCAAAATGTTTCCCAAACTTGCCTGATCTTATAACTTACTTGGGGTAGTACTTCTTAAATACAAATTCTCATGTGTCATCCCAAATATACTATTAAAACCTCCTTAGGATGAACTTACATATCAAGGTGTTATTTATATATCTAGGATGTCACTTCAAGAATGGACAGATTTGGGAAATCTTGGCAGATTAGGTTTATAAAAACAAAATAAACAAAACAAATAAAACAAAAAATTATCAACAAAAAAACCTAAAACTTAAAACAAAACAAATTTTATTATTCAAGTGAGGAAAATGCAAAGGAAAAAAATAAAAAAATAAAAAAATTATGGCCCCAAACACAAGACTAATATGCTGACAATTCTGATATGCCAAAGAGAAGCCATAGGTACTTCCTCCAAATGAAAAGATGAGTACAGTACAATGAGATATTTTGGGAGAGAGACCACATTTATATAACTTTTATTATAGCATATTATTATAATTTTTCTATTTTATTATTAGTTATTGTTGTTAATCTCTTACTGTGTCTAAATTTTAAATTAAACTTTATCATAGGTATGAATGTATAGAAAAAATATAATACAGGGTTTGGAACTATTTATGATTTCAGACATCCACTGGGGGATAAAGTACATAAAATATGTATATAAAATACATAAAATACTTGTACATACATAAAATAACTAAAGTACATAAAATAACTATGTATGTGTTAATATGCATATATGTGTGTGTGTTTATAAGTTTTTAAAAACTATATACAGTTTAAAACAATAGATCTATGCTAGTATAAAATAATGGATGATTGATTACAACCTGTGTTGGTGATGGTGTAAACAAGTAATTTTTGGATGGTAATCTGCATATGCAAATTTATTTAAACAATATTGGCAACTATATATATGTATATATAATGCTAATATGAATTAATTGAGGATTGTTCAAATAAATTATGATAATTTAAACACTCTTGAGATATTAAAAACAGGTGGAGTCCTTAAACTGCTACTAACTTAAAAATATTTTTAAACAAATAAAAAAGCATGTAGCAGAATAGTTCATGGTATATTATTTAATTAAAGTAGATACGTAAATAAATTATGTGAGTATAATAGTGAGTACTGAACATTTAGACTATACACTAAAATATTTATCTTTAGAGATTACAAGTTACATGTATTTTTAAAATTTTGCATAAGAACTGCAAAGATAAAAATAGACTAATATTTAAGAAAATGTTATATAGAATGAGGAAGTTGAGGGGAGGTGGAAGAAGGTAAAGGGGGTTCTGGCTGCATGGTTCAGTGCTTAGAGCGTTGGTCTGGTTCCTGGGTTGCAGGTTCCATCCCTGGCCCCAGGGCTGAGTGGGAGAGGCAACCAATCAATGTGTCTCTCTCACGTCAGTGTTTCTTCTCTCTCACCCTCTCTCAACCCTTCCACTCTCTCTGAAAAACCAATGGAAAAAACATACTTGGATGGGGATTAAAAAAAGAAGACAAAGGGAGATAAATGTGGACGAAACTGGGCGATGGGTGCGCAATGCAGTATGCAGATGATGTCTTGTTGAGTTGCATACTTGAAACCTGTGTGGTTTTGTTAACCAATGTTACCCCAGTAAACTCAATAAAAAAGACCAAATACTCAAAAAACTTCAGGGTTTAATAAAGTAGAATTTATTTTTTTAGAGTAGAATTCATTTTTTAAAGGTTTTATGTGAAACTAATTAAATTAAATATTTTTAAATGGCCAGTTAGTATTCAACTGAGGCCATGTGAAGTACTTTGTGCTATTTTCAGAATCATTCTGTAACTTTAAAATGATTTCATAATAATTTTTTTTTTGCTAAAAAGACCATTTACATAACAATGGGAGATTTTCTTTGTTTCATTTTTGAGGTTTCTTGTTTGTTTGTTTGTTTTTGCTTGGGACATAAATTTCTAGTTCTATCCAATATTAAGAATTGCATAAGGTTAAAGATTTATAGGATCTGAAAAGGAACCCTAATCACTGCTGCAGGAATGTAAACTGGTACAGCCACTATGGAAAGTAGTATAGAGGCTCCTCCAAAAATTAAAGTTACTGTATGACCCAGCAACTTCTCTACTGAGTATCTACCTGAAAATTTTGAAAACATTTGTTCGCAAAGATATATGCACCCCATATTTCATTCATTGCAACATTATTCACAGTGGCCAAAACATGGAAACAATCTAAGTGTTCTTAGCTAAATGACTGGATAAAGAAGATGTGGTACATATATACAACAGAATACTACTCAGCCATAAGAAAAGATGAAATAACTGCCATTTGCTACAACACAGATGGAGCTTGAGAGTATCATGTTGAGTGAAATAAGTCAGACAGAAAAAGTAAAGAACCATGTGATTTCACTCATATGTGGTATAAAAAACTGAAAGCAACAAATGAACAAGCCTGAAAAAAAAACAACAAATCTCATAGACACAGAAAACAGTATGGTGGTTATCAGAAGGAAAGGGATGGGAAATAATAAAGGGTATTGGGGACCAAATATATAATGATGAAAGATTTGACTTTGGGTGGTGGGCACACAATGCAATATATAGGTGATATATCATAGAATTGTACACCTGAAACCTATATAATTTTATTAACCAATGTCATCCCAATAAATTTAATTTTTAAAAAATAACTGCATAAGAAACTTAAATGCAGATTCTCAGCTATGACTCCAATTTAATGAACTGGAATATTCAGAGTCTGGAAATATTAATGTTAAGTGTCTGTTATGATGTGGCAGGTTTAGAAAATATTGCCTGATAACCTTGACAATAAATTTTTAGAAATAAATTAAATTAGACAAAAAGAAACAAAAATAAAATAAAAACTACAATAAACAAAGTTAATAGTCAGTGTTTGTGGACACATGAAAAAACAGGAATGCTTATTCATTATAGAACCGAATTGGAACAATATTTTTCAAGGCCAATTTCTATGACAATTAAAAGCATCCAAAATATATGCATATCCTATGGACACAGTGTGGTAATGGCCAGAGGGAGGGGGCTAGGGGCTGGGTGGAGTTGGGTAAATGGGATGGGGTGGAGGACATCTGTAATAGTACCAACAATAAGAAAATAAAAACATCCATAGTAATATACAGCAATGACAGTTCTAAAAATTTTACACTTTCATATTATTATTTAAAAACTATGTACAAAGAGTTTCAGTCAACGCTGTCTCTCATAGATAAAACTACAAACATCCCAAAGTTCATAAATAATGGGAATGGATGTGTGTGTGTGTGTGTGTGTGTGTGTGTGTGTGTGTGCTGTCTTTATTTTGAAGGAAAATATTTGGACTGATTTACAATAAAATATGAATAGTATATTTCTTGAGGCAAGGATAAAAGTAAACATTTTCCTTCTACCTTTTCTGTATATTCTAATTTTACTGAGGGATTTTTAGAGCACCTTGGGAGTTTGCTCAATCTAGCAAAGGACAACTCAGAAGTGCCAGAGATTTTAGCATTCATTAGTAACATGCACTAATAAAAACCTGCATCTGTGGATAATCATTCCAGATTTGCAACACTGACTGGGATAGTTCTGAGAAGCATTCTACACGGTTCCTTAGACTTAAGCAAAATTGAGCTCGTTGTATTTTGGCCATGTCTGTCTCTGGTGTTATATTTCTAACAATTTTTTCATCCTAATATTATATGCAAAATTATTTTTCCTATATATTATTTTCAATGGTTTTATGTCTTTTTATCTAAACATTTAGTGTCTGTATGTAAGTGTATAACAAGAATATGGCACTTCATTATTTTTTCTCAAATAGATAACCAATTATCCCATTACCATTTCTTCAACAATACAGCATAACCTCTCCCCACTGACTCAAAATATTTCAATCAGATTACTAATATTTCTCTTTATTTGAGTGGCTGGCTTTCTTTTCTGTTTCATTTTTTCTAAATTTAGTCTGGCATATATTTTTAATATTGTAGCTTCACAATACTTTTTAACTGTCAGTATAACTTTCCCAAATAATTGTTTGAAAGACTTCACTCAGTGTTGCTCTAATTTCAAGGCCATGTTAGAGGCTTGTTGCAAAGTTGTACTAATATAATTTAGAGGAGACCATAAGTTTGTCATAGGCTCTCAAGATCTGAAAATCCACCAGCAAGAATCTATTAGGAAAAAAAAGACTCTAGTACTAACTTGCCTCATCTCATAGAAAGACCACACAGAGATCCTTCATAAGAGGAACCCCTAACTTAGCTTTATATTTCCTTTTCCTTAAAAAGGGGAAGGGGTGCTATCTGAAGGGTGTATATTTATAGAATGTTTCAGCAGCAGATACAACTTGAATCCTATTTTTCAACTGAAAATAATAGTATTGTCTAATTATAACAACTAAAAGATAAATGCATACTAATGGAAAATAAAAACAACCACCCCCTTTTAAAAAAATCAACAGAAAGGGAAACAAGGTGAAAAAAATGTTAATGTTACTTCCTACCTGTTTTCCAGGCTTCCTAGCCTCCCCCCTCCCCCCTTCCCTGCTCTGGTTTCAGTCTGGGACAAAACTAGCAAGTCCTGGTGAGTGGAGGGAAGAGAAGTTGGCTTTTAATGATATAGAAGAGAAAGAAGCAATTCTTTAAAAGCTCCAGCAGAAATCAGGAAAGGGGGCAAATACAAACTACAAAATATTATGGCCCGCTTGGTCTCAAAGATTGCTAAGTAGAGGGAAACATAATAAGGCATGGGCAGTAGCCTGCGGTAGGGATAGGGAGATGGAGAAAAGGAGGAGAAAGGCGGCCCCGCCATTCCCCTGCCCCCCACCCCCCTGCCTACTGCAGGTAAGATCCATAATTCCGGATCTGAGCTCACAATGACGTGATTCTTACGAGACGTAATGCTGACGCGAGGGTTAGTTTCTCCTCCTACTTGCGGTGTGATCCTTTGTAGCTGTGTGTGCGACCACTATTGCCTTCAGAGCGAGCCTGTAGCCCACGGGAGGAGGAAGCCATAGAAGCTGACCTCGATCCACTGCAGGTTGGTGGGCGCGGGCTGGGGGAGGGGTGGCAGAGGGCAAAAACCAGATTGGGTCCAGGACTAGATTCCGTTTACCCCTCTCCCGATGCCCACCCATTTGGTGCAAGAAATGGATGCTGTAGGGAGAGGCAAAGAGTTGACATTGTGTACCAGTTCGAATCTTCCAGGAGATGGGTGATTGGGCGACATCTGGGAGGGAAGAATCAGAGAAGGAGTTATCGAGGAATGGGGCGGGCAACGGGAGGGCGGCATAACCGTGAAATCGGGTTGGGGGTGATGGGCTCCCCAGCCGGTTTAGGCCTCCGTTACCGCCATCTCTTTACCCTTCGTCCATTTTTGGTGTCTGAAATGGTGGGCTGCGGGAACGGCGCGGGATGGCGGTTGCTGCAGAGGATGTAGGGAAAGGGATTCAGCCTGGGAAACAGGTCCCTTTGCAGAGGAGGCGGTCGGGTGGGCTGCTTTTTAACTGAGGGATTTAGGCAGAGAGCGAGAAACTGTTTCAGGTCTTTGTGGGTCGGTGTAATCGTGGTCGCTGAGCGCGCACCCCAGGGTAGGCATGACAAAGCGCTGAGACTGAAGCGGGTCCAGGTTTGCACGCCCTCGCTATTCTGCTCCTTTCGTCCATCTTGGTACATAAAATGACGGACAATGAAAGGCCACTGGGTCTCAGAAGGTCCTGGCTGATACCCGGATTGAAATTCTTTATGAATAAACCACGTTGCCGTGCAGAAAGCTCTTCTGATTTCCCGCCCGGAAAGCTGTCCATTTGCGTTCAAGAAATGGTAAATAGGTTATTGGAGGGGCAAGACAATGGGGTAAGGGACCTAAAGAATATGTAAAACTGGTTTGGAAATAATCATAGTTTCCAACACCTATTTCTGGAAGGCGTGTTAGGGCATCACAGGAAGGTAAAAAAAGCCGTGAGAGCGAATGAAGGAAAAAAAGATGGTAGCAATACTTGACTAGCAGAGTCCCAAATAAGCAATGAATCTGTCCTTTAATCAAGTGATCAGTCCTGGCCATTGTCATATTTCTGTCTGCAGGTCTTCAGGTCCTTTGGTGCAGCAGCCATCAAGGCTAAGAGAGGAAACCTGCTTCTGATCCCTGAAGGTAGGGGAGTGCCTGGGATCCTAAAATGTAGGGGTGGGTATCAGGGAGTAGAACAGACACTAGGGAACTCGGCCTTCTGTGCCCGAATTAAGATCAGGAGAAACTTGTGTAAGTTTTTAGAAACTGGATCTGTGGCTGATGAGGAAAGAAGAAGGTGGAGGGGCAAACTCTGGCGCCCCTGGAAGGCTTATCAGGATTCCTGGTCTCTCAAACCACTGTCCCAACCATCACTTGTCCTGCGTTTTTGCGTGAGGATTGGCCTAGGGAAGGATTTTCAGGGAAGGTGGTGGGCTTTGTGGGTCTGGGCTGGGTCTGGGGCTACCCCTAGAGGGCGAGCGGAGTCTCTCAGATGGGGAAACCTTTGCCTACAGGGTTCTGAACCAGGTTATTACAACACATTGAATCCTTGCTTTTTAATCTCTTAGGAAGCAGAAAAAAACCTCAACATGGAAAATGTCCCCAAGGAATGCAAAGAAGGTGAGCAGGCTCCAGTGCAGAATGAAGAAGAAGCCCGCCCCTTGGGAGGTGAAGTCCAGGAGCCTGGAGGAAACATTAGAGAGGATGGGGCTCCACCTGCCCAGGATTTGAGAGAGGATGTGCCCAATGGGCTTGCCAATAACCTTGATGTGGTAGATGGAGATGCAGATGATATGGAACGGTTCATGGAGGAGATGAGAGAGCTAAGGAGGAAAATTAGAGAGCTTCAGTTGAGATACAGTCTGCGCATTCTCATAGGCGATCCCCCTCACCATGACCATCATGATGAGTTTTGCCTTATGCCCTGAATGCTGAGGTTAAGAATAATAAACCCCCTGCTCCCGACACTTGCATTTTTTGATGTACCCATTATGGTGAATCTTTGATGTCCTTTTATTTTTCTGATTGGATATTTCATTTTGACTTAGTCTGTAACTTTTTCTGTCAGCAGGGGAGTTTCATTAACTTGCATGGAAAAATGCTTAATAAATATCACAAAGTTAATAAAGCAGTTTAAAAAGCAGTTCATAGATATACTGTCTCATTTAAAAGCATGCATATTTTATATATGTCAGAGTGTGTTTTATTTTCTTGTTTTTCTCAGTTTTTTTCAAAATGAATACACATGTATTATATGTATCAGAAAACAAGAAGCAAAGAATGTGTCAATGATCTTATGAAGGGAATGTAGACAATTAAATACTTGAGACACAATTTAAAGACATTAATTTTATATTACCTCTGTATCTCTTAGGATGTCTGGCCTAATTATCATTTTTTAAAAAAAATGTTTTATTAATTTTTCACAGAGAGGAAGGAAGAGGGATAGAGAATTAGAAACACCAATAAAAGAGAATCATTGATCAGCTGCCTCCTGCACCACCCCCCACTGGAGATGTGCCCAAAACCAAGGTACATGCCCTTGACTTGAATCAAACCTGGGACCCCTCAGTCCACAGGCTGATGCTCTATCCACTGAGCCAAACCGGTTCCACCTCTAATTAGCATATTATGCTTTTATTATTATAGATACTTTTCTTTAAAGTCAGCCTATTTATGATGAAGATACAGCAATACATGCCTTACAGGGCTATTGTGGGAGTCAATAAGGTAATAACTGAACTCTGGCTGGCTCTATCCACACATGCAAGGCCCCAACCTCTAGGTACCATTCATATTTAGGGAAGGGCCCAAGGAGTGTGCTTACTAGCAAATACAGTTGACTGCCAGGTGGGTAACAGCTTTGTATACTTATGCCTCTGGAATATGCCATGACTGATTGGCACCCCTTCCCTGTAAAATGCCATGACTGCTACGTTCTCCTTCCCCTTCTGCTCAGTTTTGTTGTCCTGAACCTGTCCCAACCAATGCTGATGTGCTGGAGTGCTAAAGGTGAAAAAGACCCAATAATTTCTCTGGAACCTTCAGTGGTCTGACTCCCCATTTTTGCCTTTCAGAAACGTGGAATATGCCCTCTTCCTGCTTTAAAATAATAATCAGGTGCATACCCTTTATGGTTTTTTCTCAGACTTTTTTCCCACCCCTGTTCCCTAGATAAGTGAATGATACTAATGAGTGTGCTCAGAATTGGACTATCCCTTTTATCTTTGGATGAATATAGCCCAGATTTCTTGACTCACCATTTCCTGTGCATGCACTTCTATAGGTTTCACTCTGAGAGCATACAGATATTTTGAGGGAGGCTTTATTTCCCCAAGACTTCTGATCCACACCTCTCTCATGCACCCCAGGGATTCACAGTAGTCTCTAATTACACTAGCCTAGATGGACCCAGAGTAGTTTCCTTCCTTTGATTTTTGCTGTGCCAAATAAACCTGTAGTCACAAATCATTGGGAAACTGGCTGGGATTGGGGACCTGGTAGATGGACCATTGTTTTAGAACATATTCCACCACCCAGTCATCACTGCTCAGAAATTGATTTTGCCCTTCTATCAATAACTATATTGTCTCATTTGTTCTCATACTCTCAGTACCTAGCACATAGTCTGATAAGTTATAGGGCACAATAGTTAATTATAGCTGAGTCAAGGGTCCTGCAATCTGGGCCCAGGTTTCCTTTGATAATTTATGGGCAAGTAACATCTTTTCCCTATAGACTAGCTTGTAATTGAAAAAGTATCACATCAGATAAAGCATAGTACACCAATGTTAACACATAGACTTACTATAATGTTACATACATACCAATATTTATCAACAAGTGCTATGCAGACCACCTACACAGAATCACCTGAGAAATTGGCTAAATATTCAGAAAACTAGGTTTTAATCCACAACCACTGCATCCTACAAGTTCATCTTTGGACTTAGATCAATTACAATGGAGACCCCAGTTTTAATTCAAGTTGTGTGTGTGTGTGTGTGTGTATTTTAAGTGCCTTAATTAACCTATATACATCAGGCTTTATGTTCCCACTAGACTACCATGTTTAGAGACAACTGTCTTGTTTTATACCGTTATGTTTAGTGCATAGGTTCTCAACCTTGGCTACAAGTTTCATTTATTTGAGATTTTAAAGTGTAGCTCAGAACCTACTCCCAACCAATTGAATCAGACTCATGAGAAGTGAGACCTAGGCATTATCACATTGTAAAAGCTCTCCCATTGATTCTGATGTAAATGCAGAGTTGAAAACAATTGGGTATAATTTGTGACTAAAATATATTTGGTTCATTTTATCTGCATACCCTTGGTTGACTGTGTGAACCTAACCAAGTCATGTCATTTGTGTAGAATATATATCTTGTTAAAGAATTTAAAAAAGGAGGAATTACTCCCCAAAACCAACACACCAGACCTTTTTAAGATGGTTTATGTCAGGATTCCTCCAAGTTTGATAGCCTATCAAATACTTCAGAATCACATGTGGAGCTTGATTATAATAAAGAATCCTAAGGACCACTCTTTGGTAACTGTGCCCAGGTAGCTGTATTGGTAACAACCTCCCAGGTGATTCTGCTGCACATTAGAGTTTGAGAATTACCCGTGCATACGTTTTTATCTAAAGTATATTAAGGACAAACCAATCAAATAACTAGAAGAAAATATAGATATATGTTCATCTGAATTCAAGGAAAAGAACCTAAGAAGGCCTATTTGAGCATTAAAAAAAAGAAAAAGATGAAATCATAAAGGGGAAGATTTATATTTACTATATAAAAATTATTAAATATTATCCAAAGTAAAGCAAGAATAAATAAAAGTTCAAGGGGAAAGATTATATGTCTTTTAAAAAAATATATATTTTATTGATATTTTACAGAGTGAAAGGGAGAGAGACAGAGAGCTAGAAACGCCGACGAGAGAGAAACATCGACCAGCTGCCCCCCGCACACCCCCCACCGGGGATGTGCCCGCAACCAATGCACATGCCCCCGACCGGAATCGAACCCGGGACCCCTCAGTCCGCAGACCGACGCTCTACCACTGAGCCAAACCGGTTTCGGCAAGATTATATGTCTTAATAAGATGTACTTTCCCAACTAAAGACCATGTAATGCCTTTCACTTTTTCATTCCAATGTGGGTAATAAATAAACAATAACATGAAGAGATATTACTTTCATCTTGCCCATTTAAAACCTTGATTGGGAGAATCTGTTTTAGCCATTTTCAACTTGTAGAATAATTAGGGAGTGTTTATCTGCTTGTCTCAGGGAAGTCGAAAATAGCGATAAATACTCATTTGCAATAGATCGTGACACTCACTATTAATATTGGTGTCCTGTGGCTGCTTTAAAAAATCACCACAAGAGAAATTTATATTCTCACAGTTCTGAAGTCAGAAATCAACATGTGGACAGGGCCACGCACCTACTAGAAGCTCTACAAGAGACTGTTCATTGAAATGCAACCCCTATCTAAACTATTCTCAACAAATCAACAAACAAGTACTGGTGAGGATGTGGAGAAAAGGAAACCCTTGTGCACTGTTGATGGGAATGTAGATTGGTGCAGCCACTGTGAAAAGCGGTATGGAGATACTTCAAAAAGTTAAAAATGGAACTGCCTTATGACCCAGAGATTCCACTTTTGGGAACTTATCCAAAGAAACCAAAACACTAATTCGAAAGAATATATGTATCCCTATGTTCATTACAGCATTATTTACAATAGCCAAGATTTTAGAAGCAGCCCAAGTGTCCATCAGTAGATGAGTGGATAAAACAGCCATGGTATATTTACACAATAGAATAGTATGGTACTTGGCCATAAAAAAGAAGGAAATTTTACCCTTTGCAACAGCACGGATAGGCCTGGACACCATTATTCTAAGTGAAATAAGCCAGTCAGAGAAAGACAAGTACCATATGATTTCACTCATATGTGTAATCTAATGAACAAAATAAACTAATAAGCAAAGTAGAGACAGATTCATAGATAAAGAGCAGACTTACAACGCAGTGTGTGTGTGTGTGTGTGTGTGTGTGTGTGTGTGTGTGTGTGTGTATTCTGAAGGGTGGAACGATGAAGAAAAAAAGAAAAAATTGGGAAAGATACCCATGGACAAGGACTAGATAGAGGTAGTAGTGGTTGCACAATATTGTGAATGTACTAAATACCACTGAATTGTTCACTTTGAAATGGTCCTTTCTTGGACTTTTTATTGTAAATCAAGTAAAAATATACATAATACATAACACAAAACATACAGTTACATATACATACATTTACATATACATATACACACATTTATAAGTACAATTCAGTGGCATTAAGCACATTCACATTGTTGAGGAATCATCACCACTACCCATCTCCAGAAAATTTTCATCATTCCAAATTAAAACTTTCTAGCCATTAAGTAATAACTCTAGTTTCCCCCCTCTCAACAGCCTCTGGTAACCACTATTCTACTTTATGTCTATAGAGTTTGATTATTCTAGGTACCTTATCTAAGTGAAATGAGACAGTATTTGTCTTTTTGTGTTTGGCTTATTTAACTTAGCTTAATGTTTCCAAGGTTCATCGATATTATAGTGTATAGTAGAATTTTACTCTTTTTAAAATATGAATCATATTCTATGGACTATATATACCACATATTATTTACCCATTCATCTCTTAATAGACACTTGGGTTGCTTCTCCCTATTGTGAATAATGTTATTGTGAACACGGGAATACAAATATCTGTTTAACCCTCTGTTCTCAGTTTTTTTGGACATATACACAGAAGTGAAATTGCTGGAACATATGGTAATTATACAGATCTTGTTTTGAGGAAACACTACACTGGTTTCCACAGCAGCTGCACCATTTCACACTCCCACCAGCAGTGTACAATTGTCCTCATTTTCCCACATTATTTTCTGAGTGTTTTTTAAAATAATAACTATCATAATGGGTATGAAGTCATATCTCACAGTGGTTTTGATGAGCATTTCCCTAATGTTTATTGATATAGAGCATCTTTTTATATAATTTATATATCTTATTTGATTAAATGTCTATTCAAATTATTTGTACATTTTTTATTTGGGTTCTTTTGGTTGTTTTCATTGAGTTGTAGGAGTCCTCCATATAGTCTCTATATCAACCCTTTAACAGATACATAACTTGCAAATCTTTTTTCTAGTTCTGTAAATTGCCTTTTCATTTTCTTGATAGTGTTCCTTGATGCACAAAAATATTTCATTTTGATAAATTCCAATTGCTTTAGTAAGTTCTGACTACTATTTTTAAAAATGATAAACTGGGTGAATTAAATATCAAACATTTTTTCCCCTCACAGTTCTAGAGGCTGGAATGTCCAAGATCAAGATTCTGATAGAATTAGTGTCTGGTGAGAACCCTATTTGCAGATGGCCACCTTCTTGCTGTGTCCTTACATGGTGGAGAGAGGGAGCGAACTCTGGTCTCCTCTTCTTATAAGGACAGTGATTCCATCATAGGGGTTCTGCCATCATAATGTCATCTAAATGTAATTACCTCCCAAAGGTCCCATCTCCAAATATAATCACATTGGTAATTAGGGTTTCAACCTATTAAATTTGGGAAGACACAAACATTCAGTTCTTATCTTTCTCACATACAAATTGCATTCATTCCATCCCAAACAGACCTAAAAGTTTTAATTCATTTTCCAGCATAAATTTGAAATTCAAAAGTAAAAAATTTAATCTAAATATTATATGAATGAGATCTGGGTGATATTTTAGGTTTTATTCATCCTTAGAGGCAAAATTACTCTCCAGGTGTGAACCTATGAAATCAAATAAGTTATGTGTTTCCAAAATACAATGGTGGGACAGCCATAGGATTGGCATTCCTATTCCAAAGGGGATATAGGATAGAAGGAGTGATGGGTCCCAAGAAAGTCCAAAATCTAGAAAGGCAAATCCTATTAGATCACAAGGCATGAGAATAATCCTCTTTGGCTTGATGATCTGCCATTTAGACCATTTGACATGGCAAAATCACTCCCTCAGTCCTTTTTTTTTTTTAAAATAAATTTTATTGATTTTTTATAGGGAGGAAGAGAGAAGGATAGAGAGTTAGAAACATTGATGACCGAGAATCATCGACCAGCTGCCTCCTGCACACCCCCTACTGGGGATGTGCCCGCAACCAAGGTACATGCCCTTGACCGGAATCAACACGGGACCCTTCAGTCCGCAGGCTCCATCCACTGAGCCAAACCGGTTCCGGCACTCCCTCAGTCCTTAATGGTACTGACCCGGTCACAGTTCTGTGGTAGTCCTTCCCAAGAGCAGTTTTCTGTAGGGTCCCCATTCACACATGAGCTCTGCTAGGTGGAGGTCATGGCCCCAGGGTGCAAATTGTGTGCTCTGATTGTGGACAGCCCCACCATCCTGGCTTTGGCTAGAGGCCATCTGGTCTATTGAAACTGAAATGGGGGCCCTGTTCATTTCTGAATCACTTTCATGGTCATTCTCTTTTCTTGAACAATTAAGTTCATAGTTGAATAACTTTATCATCCTGTATTGTAGGATGTAATATGATTAAAAGTTTCTTCATTTTATCCCATCTCTGTTCTCTTTAATTCAAACTGGCAGTATTCCTGTTGGGATGGCTGATTAGGTCTGTGGTTCACACCCATACTAATCATATAAAATGGTTATTTGGCCACACTTTTGGAACTTGCTCCTGTATTTTATTTATTTTTTCAATATAGAAAGGCTGAGAATTTTCAAAATCTGTAAGTTCTGCTTCCTTTTAGTTTAACAATTCCTTCTTCAATCATTTCTTTCTTCTTTTTGTAAAAATATGTAATAACTCCTAGGACTGAAGTTTTTGTTTCTGATTCTACTTTTTGCATCCTCTTTCTGTTTCTTGATGAGTTTGGTTAAAGGTTCATCAATCTTGTTTATCTTTTCAAAGAACCAGTTCTTTTTTTCCCTCTCATTGATAATTTGTATTGTTTTTTAGACTCTGTGTCATTTATTTCCACTTTATTATTTTCTTCCTTTGATTTACTCTGGGCTTTTCTTGTTATTCCCTTTTGAAATATTTGAGTCATAGGATTAGATAGTTTATTGGAAAATTTTCTTGTTCCTTGAGATGGGCCTGTAGAGCTATGAACTTCCCTCTTATGATTGCTTTCATTGTGTCCCATAGGTCTGGGGTTGTTGTATGTTCATTTTCATTTGTTTCCAGGGAGTTTTTAATTTCTTGCTTTATCTTATTGGTAACACATCCATTACTTAATAATATGTGATTGAGCCTGCATATGTTTGAATGTTTTTGAGTGTTTTTATTGTAGTTGATTTCTAGTTTTGTGCCATTGTGTTCTGAGAAGATGCTTGATATTATTTCAATCTTATTGAGTTTGCAAAGACTTAGTTTGTGTCCTAACATGAAGTGTATCTTTGAGAATGTCCCATGTGCACTTGAGAAGAATGTATATTCTGCAACTTTGGGATGAAATGTTCTGTTAATGTCAATTAAATCCATTTGATGTAGCATGTCATTTAGGGTCACTGTTTTCTTGTTGATTTTTTTGCCTAGAAGATTTATCCAGTGAAGTTAGCGAGGTGTTAAAGTACCTTACTATCAATACATTGCTGTCAATCTATCCCTTAAAATCCTCCAGAAGTTTTCATATATGTTTGGGTGCTCCTATAATGGGTAAATACATGTTTACCAGGGTTATATCCTCCTGTTGTATTGATCTCTTTAGTATTATAAAGTGGTATTCATTCTGTCTTGTTATGGCCTTTATTAAAGTCTATTTTGTCAGATATGTGTATTGCATATTCCAGCTTTTTTTTTTCATTTTCACTTGCATGGAATTTTTTTTCTTCCATTCACTTTCATCCTGTGTGAATCTTTTGTTCTGAGTTGGGTGTCTTGTAGACAGCATTTATATGGTTCATGTTTTCTTATCCATTCAGCTACTCTACACTTTTTTATTGGAGCATTTAATCCATTTACATTTAAGGTTACTATTGATAGGTACTTATTTATTGCCATTTTTATTATTTACGCCTGTAATCCTCCCCCCTCTCTCAAATATTTCTTCTTACAACAGTCCCTTTAGCATTCCTTGCAGTACTGGTTTGGTGGTAATAGTTGTGTGTGTTTTTTAAAAATATATTTTATTGATATTTTACAGAGTGGAAGGGAGAGAGATAGAGAGCTAGAAACATCGATGAGAGAGAAACATCGACCAGCCGTCTCCTGCACACCCCCCACTCGGGATGTGCCTGCAACCAATGTACATGCCCTTGACCGGAATCGAACCCGGGACCCCTCAGTCCGCAGACCGACGCTCTACCACTGAGCCAAACCGGTTTCGGCAATAGTTGTGTTTTTAATTTGGGATATTATTGCTAGGATTCCATTTGAGTGAATTCATTTGTTTAAACTTTATCTTTGCTTTAGATGTTGTTTTTGTTTATGCTTTACAATGGGTAGCTTGGTCTCATTCCCATCAGAGAGTCCATTAGGTTGCATTTTAGCTGACTGGTATGTGCAAGCTTTCATGTTGTTACACCATAAAAATTCTACTCAGAAATATCTAAATTGATGGTTCAAAGAGTGGGGAAAGGTCTCATCCTCTCCCAGACAGTAAAAGAAATATGTGAGGAAATAAGTTTTTTAAACACTCTAAGTCCTCCCCCTGGAGGCCCAGCTGCTGTAGTCCTCAGAACAATGGGGAAAATAATATCACACCAAAACCTTGTGCAGACTTTAGGAGCAGCAGGGGCTACTGCCCCACCTTACTATAAAGGAAATAGTGGTACCTTTACACTAAAGCTGCTGGAGGCCTGGGAGCTTCTGCAGTCCTGGGAACAAGCCACTGGGCCTGATATCTTTCCTCTTCCCACCCCTTTGCCTTTTCTCCAGCCTTCTAAGAGTTGTCAAGGTTATGTTATCTCTGTTATGCCTCCTAAGGATGTAAGTATATTTTCCAAGGGAATAAAGCCTGTTTCTGAAATTTATGAAATGTATTCATACATTTGCCAATCTAAAAAATGCTAATTGCTCGCTTTTAGTTGTCACCAAAATTAAGCTTTCTAAGAATTGAGAATTCTCATCAAGTCAAAAGGAAACTATATGGTTTTAGTAATATAGAATTGAAAGTAAGTTGTTCAAAGGTTGGTTAGTTCCTAATTAGTTTAAAAAAATAAACTGAAAGGGACTAGAAAAATCACAGAGGGCCTGTGTAAAAAAAATCACAGAGGGCAGACGTTTTGTGTAAGTTGCAGAGAGTCTGTGAAAATTAAAGAATTGTATAGAGGCAAGAAATAAAAAGAGAAAGGATTAAGGCAGTAAAAAGGGTGAGAAATGATAAAAGAAAGGGACATACATATTATAGGAAGAAAGGATATTAGAAAATAAATATTCAAAAAGAAAAAGGAAATGTCAAAAAAGAAATAAGAAAGAAAAAGAAAGGCACATAGACAATAAATTGGAGTGGTAATTTCAATGACAAATGAAAAGATCAGGAAGTTCCCTTTGATTTTTAAAAAACCAATTATAATTTCCCCATAGGAACCCTAGGTACAATTGACAGTGGGGAACAAATTAATTGATTTATTAGTCTGATATACTTTTATTAGTAATTCTGAGTGTTATCTTAAAATTTTGTTATAAAATAAGCAAATTCCTTTCTCAATTGCATTATAATCAGATCTGTAACTGTCATTATAAGCATTTTTTTTTTGTCATTTAGAGACAGTCATTGTTTTACTCGGGATGCATTTGAAAAAAATGTTGCATCTTCTGACTTCTAAAATATGAATTTTTGAGAATAAATTTTCAGATCATATCTTTGAATCAGATAAAAATTTATAGAACTCCAAGGAATAACTGGATTCATAGAAATACTGGCAAATAATAAGGATAAATAAGAATTAATTACAGATTGAATAAACTAAAGATAATTATTATGATGAGTTTGTTCAAAATATGGCTGATTTTAAAAAACCTGGGAACTTTCCAGAACGCTCGGTGAGAGGTGGAGGAGCGGCGGCTGCTTGAGCTTCGCACAGCAACGCGCTCTTTCCAGCTCCTCCACGCCTGCCTCGGCCCGCTCACCGGCTGTCAAAAATGATGAAAGAAACTATTTACTATGATGTTTTGGGGGTCAAGCCCAATGCCACTCAGGAAGAACTGAAAAAGGCTTATAGGAAGCTGGCCTTGAAGTACCACCCTGATAAGAATCCAAATGAAGGAGAGAAGTTTAAACAGATTTCTCAAGCTTACAAAGTGCTCTCTGATGCAGAGAAAAGGGAATTGTATGACAAAGGAGGAGAACGAGCAATTAAGGAAGGTGGAGCAGGTGGTGGTTTTGGTTCCCCCATGAACATCTTTGATATGTTTTTTGGAGGAGGAGGAAGTATGCAGAGAGAAAGGAGAGGTAAAAACGTATATCAGCTCTCCGTAACCTTAGAAGACATATAATGGTGCAACGAGAAAACTAGCTCTACAAAAGAATGTGATTTGTGACAAATGTGAAGACCGAGGTGGTAAGAAAGGAGCAGTAGAGTGCTGTCCCAATTGCCGAGGTCCTGGAATGCAAATAAGAATTCATCAGATAGGCCCTGGAATGGTTCAGCAAATTCAGTCTGTGTGCATTCAGTGCCAGGGCCATGGGGAAAGGATCAGTCCTAAAGATAGATGTAAAAGCTGCAACGGAAGGAAGATAGTTGGAGAGAAGAAGATTCTAGAAGTTCATATTGATAAAGGCATGAAAGATGGCCAGAAAATAACATTCCATGGTGAAGGAGAGCAGGAACCAGGACTGGAGCCAGGAGATATTATTGTTTTAGATCAGAAGGACCATGCTGTTTTCACTCGATGAGGAGAAGACCTTTTCATGTGTATTCACATACAGCTGGTTGAAGCATTGTGTGGCTTCCAAAAGCCAATAGCTACTCTTGACAACCGAACCATAGTCATCACCTCTCATCCAGGTCAGATTGTCAAGCATGGAGATATCAAGTGTGTATTAAATGAAGGCATGCCAATTTATCGTAGATCTTTCATTGAATTTAAGGTAAACTTTCCTGAGAATGGCTTTCTCTCTCCTGATAAACTCTCTTTGCTGGAAAAACTCCTACATGAAAGGAAGGAAGTAAAAGAGACTGATGAAATGGATCAGGTAGAACTGGTAGACTTTGATCTAAATCAAGAAAGATGGCACCATTACAATCGAGAAGCATATGAGGATGATAAACATCAACCTAGGGGTGGTGTTCATTGTCAGACCTCTTAATGGGGCCAGTGAATAACACTCACTGCTGGCATTTTATATGCAGTAGTGAATGAGTGAAGGACTGTAACCATAATATGCTCATTACTTGCTATTGTTTTTGTTTTAATATTCAAGTATAGTAGTGTTTTAAAAGTTAAATGAAGAATAAACTCAAATATAAAAGCTCTGATTTTGCCCTGTATGTATGATGACTTAAGTGTGCAAGATAAGTTTAACACCTGTAAAAATAATTCCCCTAGCATCTGCTAGGCCATACTTTGTAATTAATTTTGGCTATGTATAAGGAATAGCTTAGACTGAAATGCTAGATATATGTATTGACTTTGGTGTATGACCTTTAATTGTTAAGCTACGAAGCTAAAATTCTGTATTTAACTGGCAGTCAGACAAAGAACTTAATTTGTAGAAAAGTGTTAGTTTGTATAGTATTAAGTGGGATTCATTATTATGCCTCTGAATTTATTCTATTGCCTCAACTGTTACTTGAAGGTGGCATGCTATATAATTTAACCTGTGGTATCAATGATAGAAATGATACCTTTCCAAAGAAGGGGGTTTATCATAATCTGCTTCTTGAGGGCTTGCACTTGTAGAATTACATTCCCTTCTGTGGTGCCATCTTTTTTTTTTTAAATATATATAATTGATATTTTACAGAGAGGAAGAGAGAGATAGAGAGAGCTAGAAACGTCGATGAGAGAGAAACATCAACCAGCTGCCTCTTGCACACTCCCCACTGGGGATGTGCCCGCAACCAATGTACATGCCCTTGACCGGAATCAAACCCGGGACCTTTCAGTCCGCAGACCGACGCTCTACCACTGAGCCAAACCGGTTTTGGCGGTGCCATCTTTTTTGTAATTATATATAACTATATATCAATCCTTGGTTACATTTTACCCCCCTTCTTTTTGGACCATAAGCCTTAGACTTCTGGAGTAGGCTAACTTAGAAGTTGAGTGATGAAATCTTTACATGGAGAAGTAATTTGCATGTATGAGATAGGAAGTTGTGTTTTATGTATGTTACAGGCTTACTTGAAACCATTTAACTTATGCTCCAAAGTAACTGTAATTTAATGTTGGTAGTATAGCAAATTATGAATAGCTTTAATTGTATGTTTAAAGTCATATGTTCACAAGCTTAAATTTGGTTATCAGAATTTAAGCAATTCTTGAAATGTATGAATGTCTCCTTAATACACTGATTACAAAGTAAAAAAAAATGTGTTTGTTTTCTTAGAGCAATTTGGTAAATTGTACCTTACTAAGTAATATTAAAGCACTTATATTTTCTCCTTACTTTATCCCTCCAGAATTTAAGCACTCTTAATGAGTCAGTATTATTATTTTATGTCACTGTGTTTGTTTGCATAAATCCAACAGGAATCTGATTTCTTCATAATAGGACACGTAAAGCCAGTTTCCAATTGTTGTTTTATTAAGCAAGACTGATTGAAATGTCATATTTGAGAAAGACATGCCTAGAATCTGGATGTCAGCAAAGAAGCTTTAAGGAATGAAGATTGACTATGAAGCCTAAGGAATGAAGATTGACTATGAATCCTATAGAAGCTTGTTGGAAAATGGCCTGGTGCCTTGCCTATTTCATATACTTCATGGCAATCTTTCCAGGTAAGGACTGAAGGTTGCTTTTCTGGGAGATGGCAAGGAAAGAATCTCAAGACATTTTGGTGATCTCAAGAACTTGAGGAATTTATCCAAACCTATAGGTATTGCAGGCAAAGCCTGATGGCAACTGTGTTCCTCTCTGAGAGGAAACTTTCTTGTGAGATTTCAGCAAAGCAGATTTTAAAAGCCTATATGATCAATTGCTATTCCTGTTGTGCTTATGCAAATAATCAGGCCAAATTGAAACTTGGACTTAATACAGTAAATGAATTAGTCTTGAATTGGCTCTGATAAAAAATTTAGTTGATTTTAGGATAAAAAATATGTTTCCTTAGAATATATAATATATAGTTATGAATATTAGATTCTAGTTCAGTTGTCTGTAAATTTTCACTTTTCACTTATGAGCTAGACTATATCCTGAATTTTTCTGAAATATCTTGGCTACAACCCCCTAACTTCAATGGAAATGGAAGAAAAATTGACATTGGGGAATTGTAACCCATCCCACCATTCTTTGGCATTATTTTTATAAATGCTGACTCTGACTGTTTGTAGCTTGTAGATAAACAGCATGTTTGTATATGAATCCTAGGAATTAACTTCAGAAGATGCAGACTCCAACCTTCAATCATCCCAATCCCGTGAGATTTGTTGCTTTCAACCATAGAACCAGGATGATGTAGAAATGACAAAGACCAGGATGATGAACTCTATCCTTGGTTTCTATGTTCTGCTTTACCTCTCTATCCTAATAAAAACCTCTGTCTGCACTTAGATGCTGAGATGGCTTTGGACAAGAGTCCTCCATCTTTTCATGTGACCAATACTTGAATAAAACTCTTTCTTTTTTCACCAGCATCTTTCTCAGATGTTTGCTTTTCATAGTTGCAGGCAGTTAAACTTTGGTTCTGGTTACAGTTTCTTGATAAGCATTGCATTGAACCTGTAGATTACTTTGGGTAGTATGAATATTTTGATTATGTGAATTCTGCCTATACATGAACACAGTATATGCTTCCACATATTTGGATCTTCTTTTATTTATTTCTTCAGTGTCTTATAAGTTTCTGAGTACAGATATTTTACATCTTTGGTTAAATTTATACCTAGGTATTTATTTATTTATTTTTATTTTTTTATTAAGGTATTATATGTGTACATAGCTTACCATTGCCACCCCCCCCCCACATTCCACTCATGCCCTCCCTCCACAGAGTTCTGTGTTCGTTGGTTGTACTTATATTCATGCATACCAGTCCTTCAGTTGTTCTCTTATCTCCCCCCAGGTCTCCTTCCCCTCCCTGCTGTCATTTGACAATCTGCTTGTTTTATGGTGACTATCTCAGGACCACATGAATAGAATCCGCTCCTCATTTGGCAGTCTGCTTGTTTTATGGTGACTATCTCAGGACCACACGAATAGCGTCTGTTCCTCCTCTGGTTCACACGCCCCCTCCCCTCGAGTCCCACTGCTTCCCCAGGGCACACGGCTCTCCCAGGGCACATGTCTCCCCCCGGACACACTGCTCACCTAGGGCACATGGCCCCCTGGAACACTCGGCTCACCTGGGGCACACGGCCCCCTGGGGCACACAGCTCTCCCAGGACACCCGGAACACCTGGCCCCCTTGGGGCACATGGCTCACCCAGGGCACACAGCCCCCTGGGACATACGGCTCACCCGGGGCACATGACCCCTCTGGGACGCTGGGGTCATGAGTTGGAGGCGCCCCACTAGCTCCTCGCTAGCACGGCGGGCAGGCTGGGACGGTTGCGGGCAGGGAGACCGAGCTCAAAGGAGTCTCAGTGGAACGGCTGCTGATGCAGAGGCCAAGCTCCGAAGCCGTCCACTCCCTGGGCCCAGGGTGGAGTGAGCTCTGTTCTCAGTGGGCTTCCCTCACTCACGGCAGCAGTGGCGGTGGCTTTTGGTTTTTGGTGGGATGGTTGCGGGCAGCGGAGGCAGTGGCTTTTGTGGCTCAATTTCCACTGTATTTTAAAAATCCACATGGTGGCAGCAGCGCCCCTCCTTGGGGTCCCGGCCGATGCTCCAGCTCAGCCCTGAGGCAGTGGGCTTGAAGGGCGAAGGGCTCGGGGCTGCTAATGGAAGGCACCATGCCATCTCCTCACCAGCACAGCAGGCGGGCTGGGACGGCTGCAGGTGGGCTGAGATGGCTACAGGCGGGGAGACCGCCCTCAAAGGTGTCTCATTTGGTGCGGAAGTGGAGCAGCTGCAGACTCGGAGTCTAAGTTCTGAGGCCACCCACTCCCTGAGTCCGGGGCATAGAGAGCTCTGTTCTCTGTGGATTTCCCTTATTCGTGGCAGCGGCAGTGGCGGGTGCGGCGACAGTGGCAGGTTCGGCAGCGACGGTCGCTCCTGTGTTTCAATTTCCACTGTAGTTTTAAAATTCACATGGCGGCAGTGGTGGAAGCTTCTGCCCGGCCATGAGGTGGCGGAAGAAGGACTTGCCCGGGCCCAGAACAGAAGGTGCTGCGCCATCTCCACACCAGCACGGAGGGTGGGCTGGGACAGTTGTGGGCAGGCTGAGATGGCTGCGGTCGGAGAGACCGCCCTCAATGGTGTCTCGTTTGGTGTGGAAGCGGAGCTGCTGTGGACGCAGAGGCTAAGTTCTGAAGCTGCACACTCCCTGAGCCTGGGGCGGAGTGAGCTCTGTTTTCGGTGGATTTCCATTATTCGTGGCGGTGGCAGCGGATGTGGTGGCGGGTGCGGCAGTGACGGTAGCTCCTGTGGTTCAATTTCCCCTGTAGTTTTAAAATCCACATGGTGGTAGTGGCGGAAGCTTCAGCCAGGCCATGCAGCTGCGGAGGAAGGACTCACCGGGGCCGGGAATGGAAGGCACAGCGCCAGCTCCTCACCAGCACGGCGTGCGCAGAGGCTGGGCCGAGCTGGCTGAGGGTGGGGAGACGCTGCGCCATGTCCTCACCAGCACAGCAGGCGAGCTGGGACAGCTGCAGGCTGGGATGGTTGGGGGCAGGGAGATCGCTCTCAAAGGCTTCTCGTCCAGGCAGGAGCCGAAGGCGCAGCGGAGGCCCGGCTTCAGCTCCCTGGCTCCCAAGGAGGCCGGCCGGGCTGGCCCACTCCCTGGGCCCTGGGGTGGAGCGAGGTCTGGCTTCCCTCATTCCCGGTGGCGGTGGCTCCGGCAGCTCTGGTTCCCACATAGTTTTAAACTCCACATGGCAGTAGAGGTGCCCTGCTTTGTGTCTAGTTGTAGCCTTCCCATTCCGCCAGCTTTCCTGTGGGTCTGGTGCGATCCCTTTCGATTTTAGCTGTTGTTTTTTTCCAAATTGTTGATGAGGTGGCAGCTTAGGAGACTACCTAGGCCACCATCTTGTTTCTGTCCCTAGGTATTCATTTTTAAAACAATTGTGAATGGGATTTTTTTTAAATTTACCTTTATGATAGTTCATTATTGTTGTATAAAAATGCAACTGCTTTCTGGACATTTATTTTGTATTCCGTTACCGTAATGAATTCATCTATCAGTTCTAGTAGTTTTTTACTGAAATATTTAGTTTTCTAAACACAGTATCATGTCATCTGCAAATAATGACAGTTTCACTTCTTCCTTTTAAATTGGGATGCCTTTTATTTCTTCTTGTTGTTTGATTCCAGTGGCCAGGAGTTCCAGTACTATGTTGAATAAGAGTGGTGAAAGCAGACATCCCTGTTTTTTTCTGATCTTAAGGGAAACTCTTGTGATTTTTGCCTGAGTATAATGTTGGCTGTGGGTTTGTCATATATGAGCTTTATTATGTTGATGTATGTTCCCTCTATTCCCACTTTGCTGAGAATTTTTATCATAAATGGGTGTTGGATTTTATCAAATGCCTTTTCTACATCTATTGATATGAGCATGTGGTTTTTATCCTTAATGTTGTTTATCTGGTGTATCATGCTCATTGTTTTGTGAATATTTTACCAACCTTGAATCACTGGAATCAATCCTTCTTGATCATAGTGTATGATCTTTGTAATGTATTGCTGTATACAGTTTGCTAATATTTTGTTGAGGATTTTAGCATTCATGTTCATTGGGATATTGGCATATAATTTTATTTCTTTGTAGTTTCTTTATCTGGTTTGGAATTAGGATAATCCTGGCCTAGTAAAATGAGCTTTGGAGTGTTCCCATCTCTTGAAATTTTTGGCAAAGTTTGAGAATAGGTGTTAGTTCTTCTTTGAATATTTGGTAAAATTCACCTGTGGAGACATTCAGTTCATGACTTTTATTTATTGGGAATTGTTTTTATTACTGCTTACATTTCACTACTTGTAATTTGTCTTTTCAGATTCTGTGAATATCCTTGATTCTGTTTTGTAAGACTTCATATTTCTAAGAATGTATCCATTTCATACAGATTGTCCAATTTGTTGGCATATAATTGTTCATAATAATTTTTTTTACCATCTCTTGTATTTCTGTAGAGCCAGTTGTTAATTATTCTCTTATATTTCTTTCTTTTTCTTTTTAAAAATAAATCTTCATTGTCCATATTATTACCATTGTTCCTCTTTTTTTCTCATAGCTCCCCTCCACCAGTCTCCCACCACATCCTCTGTCCTAACCCCACCACTGTCCTCATCCATAGGTGTACCATTTTTATCCAGTCTCTTCCTGCACCCCACACCCCTTTCCCCTTGAGAATTATCAATCCATTCCCTTTCAATGCCTCTCATTCTATTATATACACAAGTTTATTCTGTTCATCAGATTTTTTATTCCCTTGATTTTTAAATTCACTTGTTGATAGATATGGATTTGTTGTTCATAATTTTTATCTTTACATTTTTCTTCTTCTTCCTCTTCTTAAAGAATACCTTTCAGCATTTCATATAATACTGGTTTGGCAGTAATGAACTCCTTTAGCTTTTCCTTATCTGTGAAGCTCTTTATCTGACCTTCAATTCTGAATGATAGCTATGCTGGGTAGAGGAATCTTGATTGTAGGTTCTTGCTATTCATCATTTTGAATATTTCTTGCCACCCCCATCTGGCCTGCATAGTTTCTGTTGAGAAATCAGCTGACAGTCATATGGGTGCTCCCTTGTAGGTAACTGTTTTTCTCTTGCTGCTTTTAATATTCTCTCTTTGTCTTTTGCTCTTAGAATTTTAATTATGATGTGTCTTGGTGTGGTCCTCTTTGGACTCCTTTTGTTTGGGGTTCTCTGTGCTTCCTGGACTTATAAGTCTATTTCTTTCACCAGGTGGGGGAAGTTTTCAGTCATTATTTGTTCAAATAGCTTTTCAGTATCTTGTTCTCTCTCTTCTTCTGGCACCCCCACAATCCAGATATAGGTATGCTTGAGGTTGTCCCAGAGGCTCCTTACAATATCTTCATATTTTTGGATTCTTTTTTCTTTTTCTGGTGGGTGTTTTTTCTTCTTCTTCTTCTTTGTATTTCAAATCTTTGACTTGATTCTTGTGATCCTCTAGTCTGCTGTTGGATCTCTGTATATTATTTTTTATTTCAGTCAGTGTATGCTTCATTTCTAGTTGATCCTTTTTCATATCCTTGAAGGTCTCACTACATTTCTAGAAATTCTGGAAAATTCTTGAAAATTTCCAGAATTCTAGAAAATTCTTGAAATACCTTATAACCATGGTCTTGAACTCTATATCCAGTAGTTTGCTTTTCTTCATTTCTTTCATTTGTGACCTGTTTCTCTGTCTTCGAATTTTGGCTGCTTCCCTGATTTGATAGAGTGGCTTTGTGTGGTAGGTGTCCTATATGGCCCAGTGGCTCAACCTCCCCAGTTACCTAACTCTTGGTGCACCCCTTTGTGAGCTGTGTACACAGTCTTGTTGTAGTTAAGCCTTGATTGTTGTTGGTGTCACTGGGAGGAGTTGACCTCCAGGCAAATTGGCTATGAGGATCAGCTGTGTCTATAATGAGAGAACTTCTGTGCTGGAGGCACCCTTATGAGGCAAGACTTGCTTCAGTGGGGCTTTGGTGCTCACTGAGTCTGCCTCTGACTGTGTCCCTTATGGATTTGAGGAGTTGTAATCTAGATGGTCCTACTCTGACCCCTGGGTACACTGGCTCTTGGATCTCCAAGAAGGGGGTAATTTAGCCTCTTCCTGAGGCCACCCAGCAGGAGCTATGGAGATATATGCAGATTCCTCTTCTTTGTTTGGGTTTTGGAGGTGCCCAGATGAGGCCCAGCTGTGAAGCAGTGCAGGCTGCTGTGGGGCCTTGGGCCTTCTTTTAGATGTTCTGGGTCTCACTGACTCAGCTTCAGTTTGTTAGATAAGTTTAGATTTCAAAGGACCAGGTCATTCATATGCAAAAGCTTCTGTGCATAGCTTTCATGGAGCAGTGCCTCAGAGCGGAGCAAAAAGCAATGGCTTTCCATCAGCTTTACCCTAAGAGGCCCCTGGGTCTCAGTGTCCCTTGGTAATTGCTTCAAGCACTTATAAGAGAAAGCTGCCCTCTAGTTTCACCCGCTGCCAGACAGTCCAGTTTCTTCCCGTATGAGTCTGGGTCCCCAGAGTCTCGCCCAGAAGAGGAGTTCAGAGCAGTCAGGAGCTTGTGTCTTCCTGCAGATTGTTAAAAAGCCAGCCGCATACTCAGTTGCCAGCCCTCTCTTGAGAGTGCACCTCCGTACCTTTGCCTTTACTTTTTCAGCTCCTCTGAGTCTCAGTGTGCTTTTCTCTTCCCTTCTAGTTGTAGAATTTCCACTTAGCCAACCTTCCTTGGTTCTGGATGATGTATGTTTTGTCTTTTAGTTGTAGATTTGAAGTTGTGCTAGGCAGCACTTTCAGGTTGTCGCCATCTTGGTTTCTCCATCTCCTTTTTCATTTCTTATTTTATTTATTTGGGTCTTCTCTCTTTTTTAAAAATTTTAAATAAATCTTTATTGTTCATATTATTACAAATGTGCCTCATTTCCCCCCTCCATTGCTTCTCTCCACCAGGATCCCACCACACCCTCTGCCCTTTCCTCACCCCCATTGACCTCATCTATAGGTGCACAGTTTATGTTCAGTCTCTTCCCGCATCCCCCACTCCCTTTTTCCCCAAGAATCAACAGTCCACTCCCCTTCCATACCTCTGATTCTATTATATTCATCAGTTAATATTGTTCATCAGATTTTTTAATTCCCTTGGTTTTTAGATTCACTTGTTGATAGTTAATGTATTTGTTGTTCACAATTTTTACCTTTATTTTCTTCCTCTTCTTAAAGAACCCCCTTCAGCAATTCATAGAATTCTGGTTTGGCAGTGATGAACTCCTTTAGCTTTTTTTTTCTTTTTTTTAATTTGTGAAGCTCTTTATCTGGCCTTCGATTCTGAGTGATAGCTTTGCTGGGTAGAGTATTTTTGGCTGTAGGTCCTTGCTATTCATCACCTTGAATATTTCTTGCCATTCCCATCTGGCCTGCATGGTTTCTGTTGAGAAATCAGCTGACAATCATATGGGTGCTCCTTTGTAGGTAACTACCTGCTTTTCTCTTTCTTCTTTTAATATTCTGTCTTTGTCTTTTGCTCTTGGGATTTTAATTATGATGTGTCTTGGTGTGGTCCTCTTTGGATTCCTTTTGTTTGGGGTCCTGTGTGCTTCCTGGACTTGTAAGTCTAATTCTTTCACCAGGTGGGGGAAGTTTTCTGTCACTATTTCTTCAAGTATGTTTTTGGTATCTTGCCCTCTGTCATCTTCTGGGAAGCCCATAATTCTGATGTTGGTTCGCTTGAAGTTGTCCCAGAGGTTTCTTACATTATCTTCAACTTTCTGGATTCTCTTGTCTACTTGCTTCTGTGGAGGAGTGTCTTCTGGCTCTTTATGTTCCAAATCTTTGACTTGATTCTTGCGATCTTCCATTCTGTTTTTAGGACTCTGTATAATATTTTTGTATTTCAGACAATGTATTCTTTATTTCTAGTTGATCCCTTTTCATATCCTCATAGGTCTCATTTATTTTATCGACCTTTTCTAGGAAATTCTTGAAAAACCTTATAACAGTAGTTTTGAACTCTATATCCAGTCTCTTTTTGTGATCTGTTTCCTTGTCTTAGCATTTTTGCAGCTTACCTGAGTTGGTAGCGTGGCTTTGTGTGTTAAGGTGTCCTATATGGTTCAGTGGGTCAGGCTCTCAGTTACCTGAGGTGGACACTCTTGGTGCACCCCTTTGTGGACTGTGTGTACAGCCTTATTGTAGTTAAGTCTTGATTGTTGTTGGTATCAATGGGAGGACCTGACCTCCAGGCCAATTGGTTGTGAGGCTCAGCTGTGTTTATGCCGGGAGACAGCCTTATTTGACTAGACTTGGAAAATTGCAAAAGCCTTTGTTCAGCTTGGATGGGGCAGAGTTTCAGGGTGGAGCCTACAGCCTTGGCTTCCTGTCAGCCCCGCCCTATGAGGTTCCTGAGTCTGTGTTCCTCAGTGTCCTTTGGTACTTGCTGCTTTGGTACTTGCTGCAAGCACCTCTGAGAGAAAGGTGCCCTCGAGTTTCGCCCACTACCAGACAGTCTAGTCTCTCCCCGAATAAGCCTGGAACTGGGGTTCAGTGCAGTTGGAAGTGGGTTGGAAGTGGGGTTCAGTGCAGTCCAGAGATTTTGTCTCCTTACCGCTAGGGCAATCCAGCAGCACAGTCAACAGTCCATCCTCTGTGCGCAATGTGCGCGACTCTTGGGCTCTGCCTTTCGCCGCTCCCCTGAGTTTCTGCCTTACAGCCTAGAATCCCCCTGTATGAGCCTGGGTCCCCAGGGTCTCGACCAGAACTGGGGTTCACTGTGGTTGGAACTGGGGTTCAGCACATTGTGGAGCTTTTATCTCCTTCCCGCTAGAGATCTCCATCCAGGCACTCAGCTGCCCCCTCCTCTCCAGCTCCGTCCTCTCCCCACTCATGCACAGTGTCTCCATACCTTAGGCGTTTACAGCTTCTCTGATTGTCCTTCTGGTTTTCTCTTTCTTTCTAGTTGTAGAATTTCCAGTCAGTCAACTTTCCTGCAGTTCTGGATAATGTCCACTTTGTATTTTAGTTGTATTTTTCTGAAATTGTTGTGTGCGGCTGCAGTTAGGTTTTTACCTATGCCACCATCTTGGTTTCTCCTCTAGATGTCGCCTCTCTTTTTTCTTGATGAGTCTAATTAAAGGACCATCAATCATTTTTATATTTTAAAAGAACCAGCTCACAGTTTCGTTAATTTTTTGTATTGTTTATAGACTCTAATTTGTTTATTTCTGCTCTGATCTTTATTTTTTCCCTTTCTTTTTACTCACTCTTGGCTTTGTTGGCTATTCCTTTTCTATCCCCTTTAAGTGTAAAGTTAGATTAATTATTTGAGATTTTCTAGTTCCTTGAGATAGGCCTGTAGTGCTATGACTTTCCCTCTTAGTACAGCTTTCACAGTGTTCCATGGGTTTTTGGTTGTTGTGGTGTATTTTCATTTGTTTCAAGGTAACTTTTGATTTCTTTCTTGATCTCATTGTTAATTGACTTATTGTTTAACAACATATCACTTTTCCTCCACGTCTGTGTATTTTTCAGGTTTTTTTTTCCTTGTGATTGATTTCTTGTTTCACACCATTTTGGCCAGAGAAGTTGCTTGATATGATTCAAATCTTAAATTTATTGAGACTTGTCTTGTGTACTAACATGTGATTTATCCTAGGAAATGTTCCATTTGCACTTGAAAAGAAGGTATATTCTGCTGCTTTGGGGTGAAATGCTCTGAAGATATCAATTAAATCCATCTGATCTAGTGTGGTATTTAAGGCCACTGCTTTCTTGTTGATTTTCTGTCTGGAAGATCTATCCATTGATGTCAATGATATATTAAAATCCCCTACTATTACTGTATTACTGTCAGTCTTTCCATTGTAAGTCCATCAATATTTTCTTTACATGTTTAGGTGCTCCTATTTTTGGATGCATAAATATTTACAACACTGATGTCCTCTTGTTGGGTGAATCATGCTACATGATATCAAACTATACTACATGGCCACAGTAATCAAAACAACATGGTACTAGCATAAAAGCAGACACTTAGATCAATAGAACAGAATAGAGATCCGGGAATAAATCCACACCTTCAAAGTCAATTAATATATGACAAAGGATGCAAAAGCATACAATGGTGTAAAAATAGCCTATGCAATAAATTGTGTTGGGGAAATTGGACAGATACATGCAAAAAATGAAACTAGATCACTTTCTTACCTTGAACCAATCACAGGTATAAACTCAAAATGGATTGAGGACTTAAATGTAAGTTGCTAAACCATAAAAATACTAGAAGCAAACGTAGGCCATACAATCTTGGACATTTCTCAGATCAATATTTTTTTCTGATACATTGTCTCAGGCAAGGGGAATAAAAAAATGGGATTAAAATAAAAAGTTTTTGCACAGAAAAGTAAACTATCAACAAAATGATAACACTGGATGGGAGAACATATTTGCCAAGTATACATCTGATAAGAGGTTAATATCCAAAAATTTTAAAGAACTTATAAAACTCAACACCAAAAACCAAAGAAGTCAATAAAGAAATAGGCAATGGACCAGGATAGATACTTCTCCAAAGAGGAAATACAGATTGTCATTAGACATATGAAAAGATGCTTAACATCACTAATCATCAGAGAAATGCAAATTAAAAGCACAATGAGATATCACTTCAGACCTATCAGAATGGCTATCATCAATAAATCAAAAACAACTATTGGTGAGGATGTGGAGAAATGGGAACTCTTGTACACTATTAATAGGAATGCAGATTGGTGCAGCCACTCTGTAAAGTAGTATGATATTGCCTCAAACATTTAAAAATGGAACTGCCTTATGTCCCCTAGTGATCCACTTCTGGGAATATATCCAAATACACCCAATATACTCATTTGAGATAATATATACACCCTTATTTCATTGCAGCAATATTTACAGTAACAAAGATTTGGAAACAATCCAAGTTCCCATCAGTACATGAGTGAATAAACAAGATGTGGTATATTTACAATATGGAATACTACTCGGCCATAAAAAGAATAAAACCTTACCCTTTGTGACAGCATGGATGGACCTAGAGAGTATTATGCTAAGTGAAGTATGTCAGTCAGAGAAATATAAGCGCCATATGATCTCACTTATAAATGGAATCTAATGAACAAAATAAACAAAAACTGACTCATAGATGTAGAGAACAGACTGACAATTGTCAGAGGGGAGGGGATGTAGGGGCTAGGAGAAAAAACTGAAGGGATTAAGAAAGAAAAAAAAAACCCTCCACAGAGAGACAGCCATATGGTGATTATCAGTGGGACAAAGCTGTTGGGAGAGGTAGGAGAGGGTAAAGGGGTGATAATGTGATGAAAAGAGACATGACTTGGAGTGGTGCACACACAATAAACAGAAAATGTATTATAGAATTATACCTCTGAAATCTGTATAATTTTATTAAGCAGTGTAACCCCAATAAATTCAATAAAAAAGACACTACATTTTAAAATATATAAAAAGTGAGGGAAAACTTTAATTACAAAAAGAAAGTCAAATTTATCTAATGAGAACCTATAATTAATAAAAATTAGCTAATATACATAAAATATACCCAGAGTAGCACTATAAAGTATATTGACTAAACAAAGAAAAAGTGAGCAACCTCAGAGAAATGGCAGCATGAAAGGTCCCCTTGATCTCTTCCCTTGAAGTTTTAACAATTTGAACAGCTATAATTCAACAAAGGATTCACTGTTTAACGTACAAACAGATTTGTGCATTAAAATAACTGAATTTGGGCAAGTCGGAGCAAACCTAGGAGATGGGAAGGAAGTTTAGATGGTGTCAAGGACGCACCCTAAGGCTGGCAGGCTGGAACTCATATATTGAAACTCATATCTTGGGTCTCAGTCCAGATAGGAAAGGAATCAGGTTGCCACTGGTACTCCTTTCTGTCGGGAGGTGCAGAGAGATATAGTGAGCAACCTTGTAGCTCAGTATGCAACGCAGCTGAACACAGTGACCTTGGCAGAGACAAAGCACTGAGTTGTAGCTATAATTGTTTGGATATTGCCATTACAGACAGAAAAACAAAGTTACAGAGCCTGGCTCCTTCCTGCCTCCTCCCCAGAGCTCTTCTCCCTTCACCTTCCCAGAGCTAACAGCAGGCCCCGGAGAAACTCTAGCAGTGAGTGTTGTGTTGCATGACACATTACCTAAAAACCTGAGAAATGCTACTACAGAAATATCTTTTCCTGGAGCAACAGGCACGTTCTTCAACTAATCCAAGAGTCATGCAGAGATACAAAAGGGAAGCCTCTGAGGTCTTTCAGTCTCTAATACTGGGAGAACAAAACAACAAAGGCAGCAATTGCTTTTCCCTAGGTAACTTCAAGTTCACCCATCAAGGTTGCACTGAAGCACAGTCTTGTTGTAGTTAAGTCTTGATTATCCTATATGTCCCAGTAGCTCAGTCCCCCCAGTTACCTAAGGTGGACACTCGATGCACCCTTTTGTGGGCTGTGTGCACAGTCTTGTTGTAGTTAAGCCTCGATTGTTGTTGGTGTCACTGGGAGGAAATGACCTCCAGGCCAATTGGCTGTGAGGACCCACTGTGTCTATAATAGAAGAATTGCTGTGTTATAAACACGCTTATTATGCAGGACTTGTTTCAGTAGGGTTTTGGTGCTCACTGAGTCTGCCTCTTGAATGTGTTCCTTATGAGAGTAGTTGAAATCTGGTGTCGTCTCACACAGACCACTAGATACACTAGGTTATAGATCTCAAATAGGGTGCAGATCAGCTACTGTCTGAGGCCAGCCAGCAGGAGCTACGGCAAGAACTACAGTTTTCTCCTCTTTGCTTGGGGTTTGGAGGTTTTGGAGCTGTCTGACTGGAGCTGCAGTTTATTTGGTTAAGCTGTTATAGGGCAGGCCATTTATATGCAAAAGCTGTTGCATGGAGCTTGGATGGGTGTGTAGATTGTGCGGGTTGGAGTCTCAAGGCATCACTAGGCTAACAGTGATGGCTGCCAGTCAGCCTTTTCTGCATTTTCGCATTTCCAAGTCCCCATGTCCCATGTCCCTGCACAGTAAACAATGATTGCTGGGTGCACCTCTGCAAGAAAGTCACCATCGCTTTCTGACCCGATGGCCGACAGTCCAGCTTCTTCCTGTAGGAGTTTGGATCTCCAGTCTCTCCAGAAACTGGATTTCAGAGTAATTGGGAGCTTGTCTCCCTTCAGGTTGGAAAAAAAAGCAGCACATCCAATTGCCTGCCACCAGCTTGGTTCGTGCACCTCCATACCTCAGCTTTTCAGCACTTGTGCACATCTCAACGCTCTTTTCTCTTTCCTTCTAGTTGTAGAACTTCCACTTGTCCAGCTTTCCTGTGGTTATGGGTGATCAAAGGTTTTTTTAAATTATTTTTTATTTGTTTATTTTTAAAATATATATATATTTTATTGATATTTTACAGCGAGGAATGGAGAGAGATAGAGAGCTAGAAACGTCGATGAGAGAGAAACATCAACCAGCTGCCTCTTGCACAACCCCTACCGGGGATGTGCCCGCAACCAGTGTACATGCCCTTGACCGGAATCAAACCCGGGACCTTTCAGTCCGCAGACCAATGCTCTATCCACTGAGCCAAATCAGTTTCGGCAAAGGTTTTTTTTTTTTTTAGTTGTAGTTTTGAAATTGTTGTTCAAGGCAGCAGTTTAGGTGTTACCTATACCACCATATTGGTTTCTCTCTGTCATTATTTCTTTAAATAGGTATACAATATATTCCTCTCTCTCTTTTTCTGGCACCCCCATAATTCAGATGTTGGTATGCTTGAAGTTGTCCCAGAGGCTCCTTACTCTATCTTCATATTTTTGGATTATTTTTTTTTTCTGTTTGCTCTTCTGGTTGGATGTTTCTTGCTTCCTCATATTTCAAATCTTTGACTTGATTCTTGGGATCCTCTAGTCTCCTGTTGGATTTCTATATATTAATCCTTATTTCAGTCAGTGTATGCTTAATTTCTGACTGGTCCTTTTCCATTTTTTGGCATACTCAGTATGATCCTTGAAGGCCTCATTAAATTCCTCAGAGGTTTCCAGAAGATTCTTGAGTAACCTTATAACTGTGGTTTTGAACTCTATATCCAGTAGTTTTCTTTCATTTGTGACATGTTTCTTTGTCTGCACATTTTGGCTGCTTCCCTGTGTTGATAGAGAAACCTTGTGTGCTAGGTGTCCTATAGGGCCCAGTGGCTCAGCCTCCCCAGTCACCTGAGGTGGACACTCTTGGTGCACCTCTTTGTGGGCTGCGTGCACAGTCTTGTTGTAGTTAAGCCTTGATTGCCATTGGTATCACTGGGAGGAATTGACCTCCAGGACAATTGGCTGTGAGGACCAGCTGTGTCTACAATGGAAGAACTACTGTGCTGGTGACACCTTTATGGGGCTGGACTTGCTTCAGTAGGGCTTTGGTGCTCACTGAGTCTGTCCCTTGAGTGTGTCACTTATGGATATGAAGAGTTGTAATCTGGTATGGTCTCACACTGACCACTGTGTACACTGGCTCTTGGATCTCTGAGGAGGTGCAAAGTCAGCCACTGCCTGAGGTCACCCAGCAGGAGCTACAGTAAGATCTGCAGATTTATCGTCTTTCTTTGGGGTTTGGTAGTACCCAGACAAGGCCCAGCTATGAAGCAAGGCAGGCTACTGCCGCCAAGAGCCTTGGGCCTTCTTTTGGAAGCTTTTGAGTTCTCTGACACAGTTGCAGTTTGTTAGGTTAGTCTGTGAAAGGACAGGCCATTCATATGCAAAAGCCACTGTGCACAGCTTGAGTGGGGTTGTAAATTGGGTGGGATGGAGTCTCAGGGAATCATCAGGTCAGAGCAAACAGCAGTGGCTGCCAGTCAGCTTTCTCCGTGTCTCCGTGTCTTTGTGTCCCAGGCCCCATGCACGAACAATGATTGCTGCAAGCACCTCTGAGAGAAAGGCCCCCTCACATTTGGGCCTAGTGCTAGACAGTCCAGTTTCTCCCAGTATGAGTCTGGGTCCCAGAGTTTCTCCCGGAAGTGGAGTTCAGAGCAATCAGGAACTTGTAGCTCCCTCCTGATTGAAAAAACAACAACAGGGTGTTTTTCCCCCAGTTGTGTTTCATGTGTGCCTCAGTACCTCTTTAGCTCTGCACCTCCTACCAGTTTCAGTGTGCTTTTTTTCCCTCCTGGTTGTAGAACCTCTACTCAACCAGTTCTCCTGTGGGTCTGGATGATAGCTGTTTTGTCTTTTAGTTGCAGTTTTGATGTGGTTGTATGAGGCAGCAAGTACAGGTGTTTACCTATGCTGCCATCTTGGTTCTCTTCTCCCTAATACCATTTTTTCAATAGACTGTCTTTATTGTATGTTTTTGCTTTCTTTGTCAAATATTAATTGACCAAATAGGTGTATTTTATGCTATTTCAAACTATGCAATAACAGAATTGGAGTATTAACATATCCCTCAGATAAAATCATAAATTAATTCTGTTGTCTAAATCATGTGAATGTGAACTGCATCTGGATGTTATTCATGGTAGGGATGGGAAAAAACTCATATCCTAGATTGGTGGCCACATACCATGTTCTTGAAGCCATGCTAATCTCTTCTAGTAAGGATATCATATTCAGTGCAGCAGCTGCAATTTGGGCTAATTCTTGTTTGAGTTTATGGTAGTTTATTCTCTTTCATAATCCCTCTGGATTTATTTAGGCAAAATGATGGGCATAACTATCCCTGCATCAGTTAAGTCTTTTAAAGGTAGCACAAATTTCCCCCACAGGATTTTGTATGGTTTTTAAATTTACTTTCTTGGCTGCATTGGTAGCAGCTTCAGAAGCCTCCACCTGGATTTTCCCAGAATGATAGATTTTTCCTCATAGGCTAAGGAACTAATGTGGAAATTCTAACACCTGCCATATATATGTATTCTAATTATACAGTGAGTGGCCAGATTATTATGATCTCTGAACGCATAATAATTTGGCTACTCAGTATATATATATAGTAGAGGCCCAGTGCATGAATTCATGCATGAGTGGGTTCTGGCCAGCCTGGCCAGGAGCAGACATGGGTGGTTGGCTGGCCTGCCTGCTGGTCAAACTCCTGGTCATGGGGACAATTTACATATTAGCATTTTATTATATAGGATATACACTGAGTGGCCAGATTATTATGTGTATAGAGATCATAATAATCTGGCCACTCAATATATATTTGTGAGTCAGGGAGATGACAAGCAGATTATTTCACGGAATTGTTAGAACAACAGTGATCCATGTCTGGACAGACAGACCCAGGAAACCATAGTGAGTCAATCTGGGCTAATTCATATGTTTCCTCTCCAAGAGAGGGCCATGAATATGTCTCAGGTGTTTAGGCATCAGTGTAAACAATAACCCCATGTCAAAAAGCCAAAAAATATCTGGGTAATTTTTCTCAGTGTACAATTCGCTAAGTAAATGACCATAGGTCCCTGTGAGGAAGGATTATGAAAATCATTACTATGTAAACTTTCTATAGATTTGCAACTTCCTTCCTTCTCCAGACCTGTTATCTGCCCTGTCTTTGGAGGTAAGATTAGTTCTACATTTAAAAAATATTCTACTGCACACTATTTGTGCAATTACTTTTAGTTAACTTCATTATCACTTAAATATAGCAAATAGTTTCTAGCTGAAAGAACAACCCTAAAAAGGACTAAGATAACACCAGGTGTCTCTTAATATAAGAGCTGCATGGTGATGTGAAGATGATGAATAATATAAAAATAAAAAATTAGGCCGAAACCAGTTTGGCTCAGTGGATAGAGCGTTGGCCTGCGGACGGAAGGGTCCCGGGTTCGATTCCGGTCAAGGGCATGTGCCTTGGTTGTGGGCACATCCCCAATAGGGGGTGTGCAAGAGGCAGCTGATCGATGATTCTCTCTCATCGATGTTTCTAGCTCTCTGTCCCTCTCTCTTCCTCTCTGTAAAAAAATCAATAAATATATTTAAAAAATGAAAAATTAGAGATCAGGGGTGCACATGAAATAAAAGGAAATGGAATGCTGTAATTATTTCTTAACTCCAAATTCCATTGAATGATTAAGGGACCAATACTTAAACATGTTCCTACCTTAATCAATCATAGAAGATAATCTCAGGTTATTGAAAACTATTTCCTGTAGTTCTCAAACAATGAGAACTTTCTAAATGTTTATAAAATATAAGGCACATTTAGGGTAATTCTGGCAGAGATGCTAAATCACTTGGTATAGTGTTCCCTTTAGACCCTCTCTATGACAGTGTGATGGGGTGGGGAGCAGAGAACAAGAATGAGAACATCGGAAAGTGTATACTTTGACACAAATACATTAGGCATACACAGATACTTTTCTGTAAAAGTTCTGTACAACTTCCTTTTCATAGAAAATATATATGTAAATATGAAAGCTTTCCATGCCAATAAAATACACTTTAACAACATAAATAACAACAATTTTCAAGGTTTTATAATTCCCACCCTCCTCAGAGATCCTGATCAAATATTCCTTAATAAGTGGGTTGGGATTCACATTTTGAGAAACAATGTTTTTGAGGGATTTATCTCTCTCCCCATATTGGAAGGAATGAAATTGCACTCTCTTTTTATGCTTATCTTGACCTACTGGCTATTTCAGTGGAATATTTCTTGTGCATGACCTATCCACTAATTTCTTTGATGAATCAATGTTGCACTAATTAAAGGACATGATAGAAGCTTAGAGAAACCACCCAATTACTCAGATAGCACTGTGTAAATTAGAATCCCAAAACATTATGTTCTTAAGAGCCCAGCACTCCAACTCTCAGAATTTGCTATTCAGGTCCAGTGCACAGCTACTACTGTCAATCTTCAAATGCATTTAAAAAACTTTCTTTTTATGCATGAAATGCCCCTTTCAAATGTTGACAAGAAAGTAAATAAACAATTATGCAGTTAAACAAAGCATATCTGTGGCCCAGATCTAGGGACTTAGGGACCTAGGCCTAAGGTCCACTGGTTTGAGAACTTGTCTTAGGAATTAACTGTTCTGAAGCATGGGGTGTCAAAAAACAAACAAACTGTATTTTGTGATGTATTATCTGAGTTTCATGGTGGGTATAAGGGTTCGACAGGT
This sequence comes from Vespertilio murinus, assembly GCA_963924515.1. Classification (NCBI taxonomy): domain Eukaryota; kingdom Metazoa; phylum Chordata; class Mammalia; order Chiroptera; family Vespertilionidae; genus Vespertilio; species Vespertilio murinus. The sequence continues at coordinate 39,838,096 of OZ004710.1, forward strand.
AGGTGCCTAATATGAGGAAATGGGCCTTTCAGGAAGCAAGATAAACAAATATAATTACGTTGCATCATGGAAAAAAATCATACTCTTCATGAGAATCTATACGAGGACTTAATATTGCTGAATCATAAAGTATGAGTGTTGAGGTGGGGGCAGAAGAGGATAAGATTAGGGAGGTAATAGTGGGAAGCCATGACCTTTGAGTATTCAACAAGCAATGGAGAGCTAGTGATAAATGACAGCAATATGGAAATAGATTGGAGGGACTGAGATCAGAGGAAAGGTGGTCAGTGGGACAGATACCATAGTTCTGAAAAGAGATGATGAGGACTTCAAATAAGGCAATGAAAGTTGGTCTGGAGAGATTTCTAAGATAACTGCCAACAGGCCGACAGGCTGTAAGACAGTGAGTGGGAGAACACAAGGAGAGTATGTGGATGTGCGAGGAGTGTATGTATTTGTGAGTGAGGAATCCTATATTTCAAGGAATTGTTAGGGACTGTGGGACCGGGCTTCCCTGGCCAGGCAGCCTATACTGATGCTGAAGTCTATCCCAGAGCAGCCTGCTCTTCATAGAGAGTGCGCAATCTTGAAGGGGAGAGTGGCGGTCATCTGAAGCCCAGCCTTAACTTCAACTGGGAAGACCCTCAGGTACCTCCCGGGACCCTACAACCACAATCTCCAGGGACCAGCTACCCCAACTGTGAACCCAGGAGCACTAAGACTCCAGCCTCTCCAACCGCGGGCGCCTAGAAAGTCTGTCCAGTAGGAGACATGCAGACTGAGTATGTGGACGACCCCGGTGCCTTCTCACAGAGCAGGGAAAAGGAACAGCTGAATCGATTAATATCCACCCAGAATTGGCGAATAAAACACAGCTGGTGAGAAATCCGTGGACGGTAAGGAAATCCGTGGACAGAAAGGTCAGCTATCACCTAGGGAGAGGTGAGATCTGGGGTCCAGGCCGGAGGGACAAACGTGCGTGAAATGTGTGCAGCGGGAACCTAGAGTCTCAGAGGAAGACTGCACCCCACAAAATACGCCTGTTGGGGTAAGTGTAGCCTTTGAATGTGGAAAGGGGTCCACAGGGCCTCAGCAGAAGGAGACTATAGAAATTAACCCACGGCAGGGCTAGGCCCAGGAGAGCTGTCTGGAGTTCTGCCTGTGTGTCGGCTGCAGAGTGCCAGGGGAAGACGCGAGTCTGCGTGCATCCTATGGCTATTTTTTTCTTATTTTATTTTTCTTTTAAAAATTCTTCTGATTACTAAGCCCAGTGCATAAGATCTTCCAATTAAAAAACACTGGCCCAGACTGCAGGGGAAAGCTGTTTTTGTGGAACCTGGAAACGGAGTGTGGAGAAACGAGCAGAAAGCCAGTTTAGGGCATTCCCTCTAACCCAGCATTAAGTGCAACAGGGAAAGCTAATTAAATGCTGGGTAGGGGAGGAGACTTTTAGTCCTGTATATCAATACAGAAACACTGCCACCCAGGGGTTGTATCAGAAATTGACTCCTGTGTGAATGCAACCTTTAGCAAAGAGCTCCCAACTGTTTGAAAAAAGGATTGTGGTTTATGATGCAGATGAGCTGTGGAGTGCAGGGAACTCCAATACTGTGCTGTCTATCTGACAGGAAACATATCTGGCAAACAGGACAGTAGAGGGAGTGAACGACCTTCACTACTTCACTATTTTTTTTTTTATCTTTTACTTAAGGAACTATTTTTTTCTTTCTCACCTGATTTTACCTTTTTTATAATATATTTTTTAAATTACTATTATTACTACTATTATTTTACATTTTTAAAAAGTTTTATTTTATTTTTAATTTATTTTATTTTGGGATTAGTGTTCTACATTCTATTTTCAGTTTTCCTGTAGCATTATTTTACTCTATTTCAATTTTCCTTTATATCAACACTCTCTTCCTCATATCCCCCCTTTGCCCTATTTCTTTTTTTAAAATATATTTTATTGATTTTTTACAGAGAGGAAGAGAGAGGGATAGAGAGCTAGAAACGTCGATGAGAGAGAAACATTGACCAGCTGCCTCTTGCACACCCCCTACTGGGGATGTGCCCGCAACCAATGTACATACCCTTGACCGGAATCGAACCCGGGACCTTTCAGTCCGCAGACCGACGCTCTACCACTGAGCCAAACTGGTTATTTTTCTTCTCTTTCTTTTCACTCTTAAATCTTTTCCTTTTCTCAATATCATTTTAACACTCTTTTCTATCAACTAACTATCTTTTTTTCTGGTGGTCATCTTTATTTGGGGTTATTAATATTGTGAATACATTTGTGTTTGGTGCCCTGTGTGCTGTTTCTTGTTGTGGTGTATTTTGTGTCTTTAAATCAACACAGGAGAGAAAGAGAGATACATAAACAGACATCCAGAAAGGAGCAATCAAGGGGAGAAACCCCCCCAGCATGCATACAAAAGAAAATGAGGAATCATCAGAAATGGAAATAAATGAAATGTAGGCAAGCAAAATGTCAAAGAAAGAATTCAGAGAAATGGTCATAAGATTACTGAAAAGGTTGGAAGAAAAATTCAATAATATGTGTAAGAACCAAGAGGAAATGAAAAAGAACCAAGAAGAAATGAAAAATAGCATAGCTGTCATAAAGAATTCAATAGAAAGCATTAACACTAGACTAATAGTAGTGGAGGGCCACATCAGTGAGCTAGAAGACAAGGTAGGAAAAAATACCCAAGCAGAGCAGCTTCTAGAAAACAAAACAAAACAAAACAAAACAAAACAAAACAAGAGGATAGTCTAAGGGAACTTTGGGACGACATGAAACGAAAGATCTGAGTAAGGAATAGAAAACCTGTTTGAAGAAATAATGACAGAAAACTTCCCTGATATAGGGAAGAAAAAACCCACACAAATCCAAGAAGCTCACAGAGTACCAAACAAAATAAATACCAAAAGTCCGATACCAAGAGACATTATAATTAAATTGGAAAACACCAACGACAAAGTAAGAATCTTAAAGGCTTTCAGAGAGACAGAAAGTTACCTACAGAGGATCCCCCATCGGACTAATGACTGATTTCTCAACAGAAACACATCTTCTTGAATTTGGCCAGAAGGGAATGGAATGAAATATACAAAGTCATGCAAAGGAAGGTTCTGAATCCAATAATACTGGCTATCAATCAAAACTGAGGGTGAAATCAGGAGCTGCACAGACAAGAAAGGACTAATAGAGTTTATTAGTACCAAACAAGCATTGCAAGAAATGCTAAAGGGTTTGCTATAAAAAGAAGAAATAGGAAGGGAAGAAGGAACACAGGCATTAAGAATAAAAATGGTGACAAGTATCTATCAATAATAACTTTAAATGCAAATGCATTAAATGCCCTAATCAAAAGACATGGGTCATGATTTCTTATGACTGGATAAGAAATCATGACCCATATACCTGCTGTCTGCAGGAAACCCACCTCAGAACGAAGGACTCACATAGTCTTACTGTGAAGGGATGGAAAAAGGTTTTTCAGGTGAATGGACAGGGAAAAAAAGCTTGGGTAGCAATACTTATATCTGACTAATTAGACCTCAAAGTGAAGGCCATAACAAGATATAAGGAAGGCCACTTCATAATACTAAAGGGAGCAATTCAACAAGAAGATATAACTCTGGTAAACATATATGCACCCAATACAGGAGCACCCAAATATATATATAAATTCTGGAGGATACCAAGGGAGAGATTGCCAGCAATACAATCCAATTCAACAGAATGTACATTCCTCTTAAGTGCACATGGGTCATTTTCAAATATAGACCTCACATTTAGGACACAGGCAAAGTCTCTACAAATTCAAGAAGATAGAAATTACATCAAGCATCTTCTCAGATCACAATGGGATAAAACTAGAAATCAACCACAATAAAAACAATTTTAAAAAAATCAAACACTTGGGGGCTAAATCGCATGGTATTAAAAATGATTGGGTTACCAACGAAATCAAAGAAGTAATAAAAAGCATCATGGCAACAAGTGATAATGAAAACACCAATCCAAAATCTATGGTACACAGTGAAAGCAGTCTTGAGAGGGAATTTCATAGCTCTACTGGCATATTAAAAAACAAAACAAAACAAAAAAACAGCAAGAAATGATGGTAATGAATTATCTAACCATACAACTCAAAGAGTTAGAAAGAGAGCAACAAGAAAAGGCCAGCCTAAGCAGATGGAAGGAAATAATAAAGATCAGAGCGGAGATAGACAAGATGCAGACCAAAAAGACCCCACAAAAAAACAAACAAAACAAAAGATCAACAAATCCAAGATCTGCTTATTTGAAAGGAAAAACAAGATCGTTGAACCCCTAGCCAGGTTCGACAAGAAGCAAAGAGTGAGGACCCAAATAAATAAAATCAGAAATGAAAGAAGTGAAGTAACAACCAATCCCACAGAAATACAAACAATTATGAAAAAACACTTTGAGCAACTCTATTCCAACAAAATGCACAACCTAGATGAAATGGATATATTCTTGGGAAAATACAAACTCCCAACACTCAATCAAGAAAAAAACACACACACCTGAATAGGCTGTTAACTTCTGAATTGAAGCAGTGACCAAAATCTTCCAACAAACAAAAGCCCTGGTCCAGATGGCTTTACAGGGAAGTTGTACCAAGCATTGAAAGAAGAACTAAAACCCATCCTCCTCAGATTATTCCAAAAAAAGGCAAGAGGAAGACACACTTCAAGCTCTTTCTATGAATCCAGCATTACCCTAATCCCAAAAACCAGGCAAAGACACCACAAAAAAGAGAACTACAGGCTAATATCCTTGATGAACATAGATGCTAAAATTCTCAAGCAAATCCTAGGAAATCAGATTCAGCATTACATTAGAAAGATCATACACCATAACAAAGTGGGATTTATTATGGGGGATGCAAGGATGGTACAACATCCACAATCAATTAATGTGATACATCACATAAACAAACTGAGAGACAAAAATCACATAACCATAGCAAGTGATTCAGAAAAAGCATTTGACAAAATGCAACACTCTTTTTTGATAAAATTTCTCAGCAAAATTGGGATAAAGGGATCATACCTCAACATAATAAAAGTCTTATATGACAAACCTAAGTCAATATCATACTCAATGGGCAAAACCTAAACTCATTTCCCCTAAGTACAGGAACAAGACAAGGATGCTCACTTTCACCACTGCTATTCGATATAGTACTGGAAGCCATAGTAATTAGACAAAAAGCAGATATAAAAGGCACCCAAACTGGAAAAGAAGTAGTAAAACTGTCGTTATTCACAGATGACATGATACTATACATAGAAAACCCCAAAGACTCCATAAAAAAACTACCAGACCTACAAATGGCGGAAGAATAGAGGGATGCGTTCTGAGCCTTGTCCTGAAGCAGAAAGAGAGAGCAGCTGAGAGTCACGCTGGGAGTGTTTGTCAGCAAGCCAAGGGACAGACGAACTCCAGGAGAAGGTTGGGGGGCTGCTAATCAGGGTTCCCTAACAGGAAAGCACACATGCTGGGGATGGGTCCCCTCCCAGAGCTAGCTACGGGCTTGGACAGGGAAACCTCGCCATCTTTAAAGGAAAAGTGGATCATGTCAGAGGACTGAATATTCACAGCCACATCAACCACCGAGAAACTGTGATCCCCAGAACACTGGTCCCAGGTGGCATGAACAGTTGGACTCAAAGGAGCGCTCCACTGCACTGCTAAAAGGATAGAGAGAACTACATAACCAGACATCCTGAAAAGAGAGACTATGGGGAGACAAAGAAACAGCCTGCGTATGAAAGAAAAGCAGGCATCATCAGAAAAGGAAGTAAACAAGTTAGAGGCAAGCAACATATCAGAGCAAGAATTCAGAGAAATGATCATAAGATGGCTAAAAATAATGGAAGACAAATTTGACAATATGAGTAAGAACCAAGATGAAATGAAAAATGACATTGCAACTGTAAATAACTCAATAGAAAGCATCAAGAGGAGACTAGAAGAAGCAGAGGACTGCATCAGTGAGGTAGAAGACAAGATGGAAAAAATACCCAATTAGAGCAGCTCCTAGAAAAAAAATTAAAAAGCAGGAGGGGAGCCTAAAGGAACTTTGGGACAAAACAAAACAAAACAATATTAGAATAATAGGGGTTCCAGAAGGAAAGGAAACTGAGGAAGACATGGAAAACCTGTTTCAAGAAATAATGACAGAAAACTTTCCTGAGATAGAGAAGACAAAACTGACACAAATACAAGAAGCTCGAAGAGTCCCAAGCAAAATGAATTTCAAAAGACCAATGCTAAGGCACATTATAATTAAATTGGCAAACACCAATGACAAAGTAAGAATCTTAAAAGCAGCCAGAGAGAGACAGAAAGTTGTATATAAAGGAACCCCCATCAGACTAGCAATTTATTTCTCCACAGAAACTCATCAGGCCAGAAGGGAAAGGAATGAAATATACAAAGTCATGCAAAAGAAGGGTCTGAATCCAAGAATACTGAACCCAGCAAGGCTATCAATCAAGATTGAAGGTGAAATCAGGAGCTTCACAGACATAAACAGACTAAGGGAATTTATCACCACCAAACAGCAAGGCAAGAAATGCTAAAGGATCTGCTGTAAAAATAAAGAAATAGGAAGTGAAGAAGGAACACAGGAGTATAGAATAAAAATGGTGTTAAATAAGTACCTATCAATAATAACTTTAAATGTAAATGGATTAAATGCCCCAATCAAAAGACCTAGGATAACGGATTGCATAAGGAAACAAGACCAATATATCTGCTGTCTACAAGAAACCCACCTCAGAAAAAAAGATTGACAAAGACTGAGGGTGAAGGGATGGAGAAAGGTTTTCCAGGCTAATGGAAATGAAAAAAAAAAAAAGCTGGGGTAGCAACACTTATATCTGAAAAATTAGATTACAAAGTGAAGGACATAACAAGAGATAATGAAGGCCACTTCATAATACTAAAGGGAGCAATCCAACAAGAAGAAATAACCCTGGTAAAATATATGCACCCAATACAGGAGCACCCAAATACATTAAAAAACTGCTGGAGGACATTACAGGAGAGATTGATAGCAATACAATCATAGTAGGAGATTTTAATACCCACAGTCACTTTTGGACAAATCATCTAAACAAAAAATCAGCAAAGAAATATCAATCCTAAATGACTCACTAGACCAGATAGAATTAATCGACATCTACAGAACATTCCAACCCAAAGCCATAGAATAAACATTCTTCTCAAGTGCACATGTGTCATACTCAAAGATAGACCACATGTTGGGACATTGGCAAAGTCTCTTCAAATTCAAGAAGATAGAAATCATATCAAGCATATTCTCACATCATAGTGGCATAAAACTGGAAATCAACTACAATAAAAATAATCCAAGGAAATGAAACACATGGAGACTAAACAGCATGCTATTAAACAAGGCCTGGGTTACCAGAGAAATGAAGGAAGAAATTAAAAACATCCTGGCAACAAATGACAAAGAAAACATAACAATCCAAAATCTATGGGACACAGCAAAAGCAGTCTTGAGAGGGAAGTTCATAGCTCTACAAGCCTACTGCAAAAAAAGAAAAAAAGAAAAAGAAAAAATGGTAACAAATGATCTAACTCTATGAGTCAAAGAGTTAGAAAAAAGAGCAACAACAAAAGCCCAGTGTAAGCAGAAAGAAGAAAATAATAAAAATCAGAGCAGAGATAAACAACATAGAGATCAAAGAAACAATACATAAGATCAACAAAACCAAGAGCTGATTCTTTGAAAGGATAAACAAGATTGATGAACCTCTAGCCAGGCTAACCAAGAAACAAAGAGAGAGGACCCAAATAAACAAAATCAGAAATGAAAGAGGTGAAATAACAACAGACCCCGCTGAAATACAAAGGATTGTTACAAAATACTGTGACCAACTCTAGTCCAACAAACTGGACAACCTGGAGAAAATGGACATATTCCTAGAAAAATATAACCTTCCAAAACTTAATCAGGAAGAATCTAAAAATTTCAATAGACCAGTGACTTTGGAAGACATTGAAGCAGTCATCAAAAGCTTCCAGCAAAAAAAGCCCAGGGCCAGACGGCTTCTCAGGAGAGTTTTACCAAACATTCAAGGAAGAACTAAAACCTATCCTCCTCAGACTACTCCAAAAAATTCAAGAGGAAGGAACACTTCCAAACTCCTTCTATGTAGTCAGCATCACCCTAATACTAAAACCAGATAAATACAACTCAATGAAAGAGAATTACAGGCTAATATCCCTAATGAACATAGATGCAAAAATCCTCAACAAAATTCTAGCAAATAGGCTCCAGCAGAACATCAGAAAGATCATATATCATGACCAGGTAGGATTTATTCCAGGAATGCAAGAATAGTACAATATCCACAAATCAATAAACGTGATACATCACATACACAAATTGAGAGATAAAAACCATATAATCATATCAATTGATGCAGAAAAAGCATTTGATAAAATCCAACACCATTTCCTAATAAATATTCTCAATGAGGTCGGAATAGGGGAATCATACCTCAACATAATAAAAGCTATATATGATAAACCCACAGCAAACATCATAATCAATGGACAAAAACTAAAAGCATTCCCTCTAAGAACAGGAACAAGACAGGGATGACCACTCTCACCACTCCTGTTTGACATAGTACTGGAAGTACTAGCCATTGCAATTAGACAAGAAGGAGAAATAAAAGGCATCCAAATTGGAAAAGAAGAAGTAAAATTATCCTTATTTGCAGATGATATGATAATGTACAAAAAACCCCAAAAGACTCCATCAAAAAACTAATAGACTTAATAAATGAATTTGGCAATGTAGCAGAATACAAAATTAATGCCACGAAATCTATGGCATTTCTATACACAAATAGCAAACTCACTGAAACAGAGACTAAAATAGCAATCCCATTTACCATCAAACCAAAAAAAAAATTAAGATACCTAGGAATAAACTTAACTTAGGAGGTAAAAGACCTATACGCAGAAAACTACACGACACTGAAAAAAAAAGAGACAGAGGAAGATGTAAACAGATGGAAAAACATTCCATGTTCATGGATTGGTAGAATCAACATAATCAAAATGTCCATACTTCCCAAAGCAATTTATAGGTTCAATGCACTACCCATTAAAATACCAATGGCATATTTCACAGACCTAGAAAGAACTCTCCAAAAATTCATCTAGAACAAAAAGAGACCCCCAATAGCTACAGCAATCTTGAGAAAGGAGAATAAAGTAGGGAGGATCTCAATACCTGATTTCAAGCTGTATTACAAAGCCACTGTTCTCAAAACAGCCTGGTACTGGCACAAGAACAGACATATAGATCAATGGAATAGAATAGAGAATCCAGATATCAACCCAAATCACTATGCTCAATTAATATTTGACAAAGGAGGCACGAGCATACAATGGAGTCAAGACAGTCTCGTCAATAAATGGTGTTGGGAAAATTGGACAGTTACATGCAAAAAAATGAAACTAGATCACCAACTTACACCATATACAAAAAAACCTCAAAATGGATACAGGACCTAAACATAAGGTGGGAAACCATAAAAATACTAGAGGCATCCACAGGCAGCAAAATCTCAGACACATGCCTAAAGAACTTCTTCACTGATACTGCCCCTAGGGCAATGGAAGCTAAATAGAGAATAAACAAATGGGACTACATCAAAATAAAAAGCTTTTTTACAGCAAAAGAAAACACCAACAAAACAATAAGAAAGTCCACTGTATGGGAGAACATATTTGCAAATGTTATCATTGATAAAGGATTAATCTCCAACATCTACAGACAGCTTATACAACTTAAAAAAAAGGAAGATAAATGAGTCAACTAAAAAATAGGCAATGGACCTAAAAGAATCTTCTCAAAAGAAGACAGAAGGAAGGCCAAGAGGCTCATGAAATCATGCTCAAAGTCACTACTTATCCGAGAGATGCAAATCAAAATGACAATGCGGTACCATCTTATACCCGTAAGATTTTTATGGTTATCATCAACAAATCAGCAAAGGACAATTGCTGGAGAGGTTATGGAGAAAAAGGAACCTTCATGCACTGTTGGTGGGAATGCAGACTGGTGCAGCCACTGTGGAGTATAGTATGGAGCTTCCTCAAAAAACTGAAAATGGAACTCCCATTTGACCCAGTAATCCCACTCCTAGGAATATATCCTAAGAAACTAAAAATACGAATCAAAAAGGATATATGCACCCCTATGTTCATAGCAGCACAATTTACAATAGCTTGGATTTGGAAACAGCTTAGGTGCTGGTCAGCAGATGATTGGATCAGAAAACAATGGCACATCTATACAATGGAATACTATGCTGCTATTAAAAGGAATGAACTTTTACCATTTGCAGCAGCATGGATGGAACTGGAGAGCATTATGCTAAGTGCAGTAAGCCAGTCAGAGAAAGATAAATATCACATGATCTCACTCATATGTGGGATATAATGATCAACCTAGTTTGATGAAGAATAGATAGATCTAGAGACAAATGGTAGGGGCGGGGAGTTAGAGAGCAACCAAAGGACTTGTATGCATGCATATTAGCATAACCAATGGACATACACACTGGGGTGGTGGGGGGATGTAGGAGGGGGTCAAATGCGGGGAAAAGGAGACATATCTGAAACTTTTGACAAAAAAAGGGGAGTCTGGAAAGGAGGGCATATCTAAAAGAAACTTTGCGCAGATGCACCAGGACACATACACATCAACAGAAATGGACGGGATATTGTACAGCACTGACAACTGAAAATGAATAAACTGCAGTTACATGGCTAATCTCAGGAACAAAATGTTTAGTAAAAGAAACAAGTCCCTAAATGCTACATAGAAAAGATACACATTTTCATGAAATTTGAAAACAATAAAAATTAAACCATTCTGTTTAGGCATATATCCATGTGGTAAGAATATATGTAAAGAGAACATAGATATTATTGATATAAATTAAGATATTTGTTTCTCTGGGAGGAAAATTTGGGAAAAGATGGTGACGATATTTAAATTTTCAGCAGTATTCCAGGTCTTTGGTTGGGTACTGGATTCACAAGTTTTTAATTTAGATGAGTCGTTTGATAGACACGCAATTGTTCATGGGGACATAATGAAAATATGTCATGACCAAGGATGCTGCTTATTTCTGTACTCTGAACTGATGTTTTCCGCTGGACCCCTGCTTTGTCTGCCCGTGTTAAGCTAACTCCTTTCACTGACAGCTATAAGAAAGACAGGAGGTGTATTTTTAGAGATATTTGGAGTGGAATCAATCGGTTTTCCCAGACATTATTCTTCCCCTTGATTGGTTTTAGATGACACTGTAAGGCCCAGGTACTTTCATATCCCTCGCTTTTTGCCCTTTGCCCTTGGTCATCTTTGCTTCTCCACAGAAGGGAGAGTGTGAAGCCAATGAATAGAGGGAGGGAGGAGGTGGCCCGCTGGTCTAAAGCGTTTTTATTGGCAGAGAGGAGCCAGGACTAGGCAGAAGCCGAAAAGATAGAAAGAGGGGCAAAGGGGGCGGGGTTAAGAGGGAGGCGGGGCTAAGGGATTTAAAGGGAGCGAGGCGCCAGTGCAATTGTCCAGGCTTCTCTGCAATGGAGGAGCCCAGTACAGTCACATCTTTGGTGGCAGAGTCTTCCCCTGAGGAAGCTACTTTCTCTGCAGCCTCCTCCTGCCCTTCCTCCTCCTGCTCCTGCTCCTTCTGCCCCTCCTCCTCCTGCTCCTCCTCCTCCTCCTGCCCCTCCTCCTCCTGCCCCTCCTCCTCCTGCCCCTCCTCCTCCTGCTGCTCCTCCTTCTCCTCCTTCTCCTCCTGCTCCTCCTTCTCCTCCGGCTCCTCCTCCTGTTCCTCCTCCTACACCGCCAGCTCTTCCTCCTACACCGCCTTCGCGGCTGCGGGAGCAGCAGTGATTGAGTCTGCCTCCTCCTCCGCCACCTCCACCTCCACCCCTGCCAGCTCGCCTGCAGGTGGCTGTGGCGACAGCGGCAGCGGAGGCTTTGGCGGCTCCACTATGGCGGCGGCGGGGAGGGGGGACAGTAGTTTTAAAGTAGACACCCGCCCTTGCCTCAGAGAAGGTGAGTTCCAGTCCCGGGATGTGGGGGCGGCCCCATCTCCTTCGCTGCCTCTCTTCAGCCTGTCCAAGATCTGAAGGGGCGCGGATCGCCACCCCCCAACCCCCCACCTGCTGTGGCGCAGTAAAAGGCCAAAGCTCATCCCGCCCCTCCTGGACAAAGTAGCCCCGAGTGTGCAAGATGAACCGAAGCAGAGAGTGACTTCCCTAATTCCCCCCCCACCCCCAAAAAAGATGGGGCCCCCAGGAAAAGGAACCTCAGGTATTCATAAGGCAGGAGTTTGAAGAGGGAAAAAGCCCCTAATTTCTCTCCTAGTCAGGCCACCTTAGTATGCTCTAGCAAGCTGAGGTGTGATTTGGTAAAAGATAGGATCAGGGAAGGGGAAGAGAGACTGATGGATGAGAAAGGGGGCAGAGATCCGAAGAGTAAAGGTCAAAGAAATCAGAGAGAAGAAACCCCCCTTTGGTTAGGAATTTGGGGGTGTTAGAGTGTATACTTTAGCTTTCAAGTAGGATCTGTTTGATTTTAGAACCCCAGGGTCTGGTGGAGGAGGGAGTTGTATTGAGGAAAGGAGAGGAAGATAGTGTGGCAGAAGCACTGATTTCAGGAATCACTTTGGAGAGTTTTTTTTGGCTATTTGAGAATGAAACCTTGTACAGCAAGGTTTATGGACTCATCTTTAAGGTGGTTTTGGTTTTAATAAGTGCTGTTGTACCTACAACACATATTCCTAACAGAAAAAAATTGTATTTATTGACTATTTCAGTATATGGTATTTAGTTCACACAAAGTACTATATACTTGTAAGCAGCCTGCTAGTAGCAAACTGTAAAATTTGCCATTGTTTTGAAGCATCTTTTGGAAATGTTTCTTAGGTGGTTGAAAAAGATTCCAACTGGAGACCTCTAAAGCATTTTGCCGACATAAATTTGGTATTAATTTTCATTATTCTCTGTGTTACCTTATGTTGCTAACTTGCCTCCAAAGTGAGAAGTCATGAACTCCAAAATAGAGTAGAATAATGTAAGTTTCTTTTTCTTAGGAGCACACCTCATTAAAATTACCCCATAAAATGATTTTTCTTTTCACATTCTTAAATGACACATCATGTGTGCTCTTCCATATGTGTTTGCACCTTTCACTTTGGAGGAAAAGCAAAGCAGTAAAAAAAAAATACCTTACAATATTTCTCATAGGTTCATTACATACATGCCACTTACTAAATATAGAAATTAGAAATACACTGTGATGTGATGTTTTTATTAACTCACTCACTGAAGGCTAACTTTTAAATCCTCTGTTTAATGTCTTCAGTCAGCCTGGATTTGTATAGTTGTTCTGGGATGAAAATATGAAATCTGGATTTTTGTTTTTATAGCAAGCTTTCTGTCTATAACCAGCAAGGAGGAGAGAACAGTGTTATAGGTGGCCATGACTACAATTCAGTTTGGTTCTCATGGCCTTTGCATAGGAAGGTTTAAACTAGTATTTCATGGAGAAAATGGCTTTTTGCCTGGCTTGGTTGCAATGTCTTTTAATATGTGCAGGTTTTAACAGCTTTAAGAGCTAAAATTCATAAAGTAGCTGCAATACCATATCTATAGTATTGCTAGCTGGTAAAATGAGGCAAGCTCTAGGGTATGAGTCTGGTTCGTTAACAACATATTCTGTTGTTAATCTAAAATTTGTTGCCCTGAACAGATCCCAAGCTTTCTGGATTTGAGTTTTGACGTTTTTGAAGTACAGGTTTTGGACTATCCAGAGTCCGAGGTTGTTTTCAGATCTGAACATATGAACCATGATTTTTCAGCTCTGTATTAATATTCTTTCAATGGCATTTCCATGGTTGTGCACTAGAAACCATAAGAAACCTTACCTAAATAGTATCACCTGATATTCAGTGAGTAATAAAATCCGTGTTGCTAGTGTTGAGACAATTTACAAGATACGAAAAACCAAATATAATTGCTACCCAAAAACTATCATTTTATTTTAGGTAAGTATCCTTCATTAACTTCAGTCCAAATAAAACTCTATCTTTTCATATAATACACTGTCTAAAACACTTTTAGATCTCAAAATACTTTTGTTTAGATCTTTATAAAGGCCATAAATGATTGTAATTTATGATAGTGGATAAAGGAGAAGAGAGAAAAATGTTTGGTGGTGTGCTTTTTTTAAGCACTAGTTAGGAGATTCTCTTAAAGGTGGCAAAGAATTGTCAAGACTTTAATTATTACAAGTCTACTCCAAACAGGACCATTCAAAGTGTCTTTCTATAAACTATTTGTGAATCCATTTTCAATGATAGCTAACATTCCTGAGGATCTCATCTGTCTTGAGTTGGTAATGAGCAAATGGCAGTGGAGATTAGAAATTGCAAAGCAGGGAAGATTAGAAACTTTCAAGGTTCCAAAGGAGAAGGCAATCAGCCTAAAAATAAAAACAATGAGCAAAAGTGCCCAGTGAACAGACATATGAAAAACACAGCCGAAACTGGTTTGGCTCAGTGGCTAGAGTGTCGGCCTACAGACTGAAAGGTCCCGGGTTCGATTCCGGTTAAGGGCATGTACCTTGGTTGCGGGCACATCCCCAGTGGGGGGTGTGCAGGAGGCAGCTGATGGATGTTTCTCTCTCATCGATGTTTCTACCTCTATCCCTCTCTCTTCCTCTCTATAAAAAATTAATAAAAATTTATTTTAAAAAAACCACCAAAAAAAAACCATACCCAGAATCCATAGTAAAGGGAATAATGAGATTTTGTAGGGCACTTCATGTTTCAGTCACTGAAATTTTAAAAAATAAACGTGTTCAATGGCTCAAAAATGAATTTTCATCCAGTATTGATATTCCTGATGTAATCATAGTAAAAAAAAATTAAACAAAAACCCTCTTTAAGAAAAATAAATTATTAAATGGATTCTATTTTAGACTGGAGGGCATTCTGGATCTGTATTCAGTTACTAATTAATTTGCATAGCAATAACCTAACAAGACTTCTCTTTGTCTCTATATTATTCAGTAAAGTTTCAGGTTTACCATAAGGAACCTAGTTAACAGCTTTTCCTTTATTCATTCAGGAATCATTTTTTGAACACCTGTGTGTGTGTGTGTGTGTGTGTGTGTGTGTGTGTATGTGTGTGTGTGTACAAGCGTGTGCACACCACACACTGTGCTGAGTGCTGAGGATATACAGATGAGTTAGACACAGTTATATTAAAGAACTTGATAGTAAAATATAAAATGAATAAGATCATTGGGGAAATGCAGTTTTAAATATAACTAGTTGGGCTCCTAAACTATAGGACTTTTACATTTTTTATTATAAATCTGTACTCTTCCCATGGTGGCTTATCTATATATATAAAAGGCTAATATGCAAAGTGTCTCATAGGGAGTTTGACCTGGAGACTTGGGAGTTTGATCACTTGCTTTGACATACAATGACCACCAGGGGGCAGTGCTGAATGAAGGAAGGTTCCTGCTGGCAGCTGGAAGGCCTTGATTGGCCCTGATCACTGGCCAGGCCTAGGGACCCTACCTGTGCACAAATTTCATTCACCATGCGTCTGTAAACACAATGAAACACATTATATTGTTAATCTAATGTTGGTATCTAAGAAGAATAATTAGAAAATTGTTAGAATTAATTTTTAATCCTTTGCATTTGACATGGTAGGGAAGTCTGGAGAAAGGTTAATGACCATTTGTTAGTTTCTGACCCTCTGTCTTGATTAGGTGTCAATATATGAAGATATTGACTAAGCATGTCTCCTACTGCATTCATCACCTATCTGTTAGGATTATTTTCTACCTGAAACCAATCTTGCAGATCCATCCACATTTACTAACCTGTTGGAATGAATGGCATGGTGGCTTTCTCATGCAAAGTAACTATCATGAGGTCAAGTATATTAATGGATTTAAACTCAGTTTTTCACAATCATATCTTCTGAACTAGTTAGCCACAGAGTGCTTATGATTATAAAGTTCAAGACTTAGTAAACATTAAACATATAACTAGTATTCCCAATTAATTTTGTTAATTTCATTGTATTTTGTAACTGTTAATATTACATGGGAAAACCTTTACCAAAACTTGCCAAACTCACATGTCGTATTTATTTTCTAGCCTGAGAAAATAAGGATACTAGATAGCGTTACAGTTAACAGATCTTTTAAAATATATTTTATTGATATTTTACAGAGAGGAAGGAAGAGAGATAGAGCTAGAAACGTCAATGAGAGAGAAACATCGACTAGCTGCCTCTTGCACACCCCCTACCGGGGATGTGCCCGCAACCAATGTACATGCCCTTGACGGGAATCGAACCTGGGACCTTTCAGTCCGCAGACCGACGCTCTACCACTGAGCCAAACCGGTTTCGGCTTAACAGGTCTTTATTTCTGGTAAAGTTAATATCTCTGAAAACTCCTGAAATGGGGTGTGGACTTTAGGGAAAAAAGAGAGTTAAAACATTTTGGCAAGGATAGCATAGGCACTTCCCCGGTCTCCTATAATTTAGTGTTGAGTTCTCATTCTATCTTAAAATTATGATGGTATTAAAACGTTGCAAATGTCAAGTCAGTTATTTTTAAAAATCATTTTTTTAAGTAAAAAATGTTTGAGGGAGGTTATCTCTAAAAGTGTAACCAAAGAGGTTATATAGCACATATACTATTTGCAGAATTAATATGATTATTTCTCAGATTTATTAATGCCTGGCTTTAACCCTGTGACTAAGAATGAGATTTGTGTATAGTATTATAGTCAACCCTTCTGAGGTTTGCTAAATTCTTGTCACTATATTAAAATAGGATAGGCAGAGTTCTTTACAATTTTCTATATATCTATCTATATATTATTTATATGTATATTATTTATGTTTATGTTTAGCTTCAAGATCAGTTGGACTGTAAAATTCCCACTTCAGCAAAGCATTAAAACAATTAATAGCTGCCCTGGCTAGGTGACTAAATTAGTTGGGAGTATGGTCCCCTGCACCAGAAGGTTGTGTGAGTTTGATTCCTGGTCAGGACACATGCCTCGGTTTTGAGTTTGCTCCCTGATTGGGGCATGTCCAGGAGGCAACTGATTGATATTTCTCTCTCACATTGATATTTATCTCTCTCTCCCAGCCTCTCTCTCTAAAGATCAACAAAAATATATCCGTAGGTGAGGATTAAAAATTAAGAAACAACAATAGTTAATAGTTATTATTGCCATAAACTACTGATGAGTTATGTTATGTTAAGGAAGAAGTATAGTGTTTTGTACAACTAAGTCTGTCATATAACAAATGCAAGTAATATTCAATTTATTAAATATAGCCAATTTTATATAAAGTAGAGTCACCTAATTTGAATAAGCTCAATTTCTTAGGGTAACTGACGAACATTTAATTGGAGTGAAGAGAGAAAGTTCTCTTACCTAGAATTGATGAGATGTAATAATCTTCTGATTCCTTCCTCTGAGATCTTATGAGGCTTTCAATTATATTAGTGAAAATAGCCAAATTGTAGGCATAGATTCATTATTATTTTATGACTCAAGCCATAAATGTTATTCTTTAAAAAATATATTTTATTCATATTTTACAGAGAGGAAGGGAGAGAATAGAGAGCTAGAAACATTGATGAGAGAGAAACATCGACCAGCTGCCTCTTGCACACCCCCTACCGGGGATGTGCCCGCAACCAATTTACATGACCTTGACTGGAATCAAACCCGGGACCTTTCAGTCCGCAGACCGACGCTCTACCACTGAACCAAACCGGTTTCGGCAAATGTTATTCTTTTGCACAAAAATCTATTTTATCCTAAATTGTCTGTGTTATATAGCAGTATTAATTAGAAGTTTCAATCATGATAATTTAGTTGCCACACTCAATTGCATTTTTGGATAAAGAAGTTAAATCTGTTTTACTCTAGTATAACACACTAATACAACTATTTGGAGTAGGCACATTCCAAAAAGGTCCCTAAAAAGTGAGTTTCTGGCAAGTAAATCAATCCCTTTTGCTTTTTATGTCATCAAAGGCAAATATTCTTGTATAAGCTGAATTGCATATTTTTATATCAACATAGGGGATTTTAGTAATGCCCAAGTCCATAGAATGTGAAGTATTAGTACTCACATTTATATTTAACTGACATAAGAACTTTCCCCTGCTATTACTAATGTCTCCTCCAGATTACAGAAATTATTTTCATAGTTCAAGTCCACATGAGTACAGAATCATATCTTTTATTTTTAATTTTTTTAATTTATTAAGGTATTATATGTGTACATAGCTTACCATTGTCCCCCCCCCCCCACATCTCCCATTCATGCCCTCCCTCCCCAGAGTTCTGTGTTCGTTGGTTGTACTTTTATGCATGCATACCAGTCCTTCGGTTGTTCTGTTATCTCCCCCCAGGTCTCCTTCCCCTCCCCGCTGTCATTTGGTAGTCTGCTTGTTTTATGGTGACTATCTCAGGACCACACAAATAAAGTCTGCTCCTCCTCTGGTTCACACTGCCCCTTCCCCCGGGTCCCACTGATTCCCTGGGGCACACAGCTCTCCTGGGGCACATGTCTCCCCCGGGGCACATGGCTCTCCCGGGACACCTGGCCCCCCTGGGGCACACGGCTCACCCGGGGCACATGACCCCCTAGGACACATGGCTCACCAGAGGCATACGGCCACGGCCCCCTGGGGCACACGGTTCTCCTGGGGCACATGGCCCCCTAGGACACATGGCTCTCCTGGGGAACACGGCCCCCTGGGGCACACGGCTCACCTGGGGCACACGGCTCTCCTGGGGCACATGGCTCCCTGGGACACATGGCTCTCCTGGGGCACATGGCCCACTGGGGCACATGGCCCCCTGGGGCACACGGCTCACCCGGGGCACATGACCCCCTGGGGAACATGGCTCACCCGGGGCACACGGCCCCCAGGGACACACGGCTCACCTGGGGCACACGGCCCCCTGGGTCACACGGCTCACCCGGGGCACACGGCCCCTCTGGGGTGCTGGGGCCCAAACTGGAGGCGCCACGCTAGCTCCTTGCTAGCATGGCAGGCAAATTGGGATGGCTGCGGGCGGGGAGACTGTGCTCCAAGGAGTCTCAGCTGAATGGCTGCTGACACGGAGGCCAAGCTCCGAAGCCGCCCACTCCCTGGGCCCGGAGTAGAGTGAGCTCTGTTCTTGGTGAGCTTCCCTCACTTGAGGCAGCGGCGGCGGGTGCGGTGGAGGCGGTGGCTTTTGTGGCTCAATTTCCACTGTATTTTTAAAATCCACATGGCTGCAGCGGTGCCCCTCCTTGGGGTCCCAGCAGAGGCTCCGGCTGGGCCCTGTGGTGATGGGCCTGATGGGCGAAGGGCTTGCCGGGGCCGAGAACAGAAGTCGCTGTGCCATCTCCTCACCAATAAGGTGGGCGGGCTGGGGCGGCTGCAGGTGGGCTGAGATGGCTGCGGGCGGGGAGACGGTGTCTCGTTTGGGGTGGAAGCGGAGCAGCCGCGGATGCGTAGGCTAAGTTCTGAAGCCGCCCACTCCCTAAGCCCGGGGCGGAGTGAGCTCTGTTCTCGGTGGATTTCCCTTATTTGCAGCGGTGGCGGCAGGTGCGGCAGTGATGGTCACTCCTGTGGTTCGATTTCCACTGTAGTTTTAAAATCCACACGGCTGCAGTGGCGGAAGCTTCGGCCCAGCCATGCGGCGGCAGAGGAAGGACTCGCTGGGGCCGCAAAAGGAAGGCACCATGCCATCTCCTCACCTGCACAGCGGGTGGGCTGGGATGGCTGTGGGCTGAGATGGTTGCAGGCGGGGAGACTGTGCTCAAAGGCTTCTCGTACGGGCAGGAGCCGAAGGCGCAGTGGAGGCCCGGCATCAGCTCCCTCGCTCCCACAGTGGGCCGGCTGGGATGGCCCACACCCTGGGCCCGGGGCGGGGTGGAGTGAGGTCTGGCTTCCCTCATTCCTGGTGACAGCGGCTCTGGTGGGTCCGAGTCCTTCATAGTTTTAAACTCCACATGGTAGCATCGGCGCCTTGCTTTGTGTCTAGTTGTAGCCTTCCCATTCCGCCAGCTTTCCTGTGGGTCTGGTGCAATCCCTTTCGAGTTTAGCTGTTGTTTTTTTCCAAATTGTTGATGAGATGGCAGCTTAGGAGACTTCCTAGGCCGCCATATTGTTTCGGTCCCGAATCATATCTTTTAAAGTTTAGCTTCCCATGTAAACATTCCTTGTAGGAAGAAAATAAATTAAATAAAATTAATTTCATTAATAAAAAGTTGGTTCATTCATTCTCTTACCAAAGGTTAAAGCCACACGTAAATATAATCAAATTGTAGGAGCATTGAATACATGAATTTCTTATCAGATTCCATTTATAATTCTTTACAAACCCCTATTTCATTTGCAGTAATCCTCAAAAATGTTATTCAGGAGAGGATGGCTATGTCTTGATAGCAAAACAAAGATTTACTACTTGTTCATGCAGTTTCCTCTGTGTGATGTATTGATGTGGGGCAATTGTCCTTCATGTTGTGGTTCAGGGAGAAGAAGGTGCTTTCATGCTCCTCCCACTTATATATGTATATTTAATATGTTTTTATTTTTTTTAGAGAGAGGAGAGGAGAGGGAGAGAAAGATAGAAACATGAATGATAACAGAGAATCATTGATTGGCTCTTTCCTGCATGCCCTCACCTGGAGATCCAGCCTACAACCTGGGCATGTGCCCCAACTGAGACTCGAACTGTGACCTTCTGGTTCATAAGTCAACCCTTAAGCCCACTGGCCTGGTATTCCCAATATATATTTAACTATGATAGAATATACATAACAAAAATTGCCATTTTACACATTTTAAGTATGCAAGTCAGTAATTAAATTCAGCATTAAGTACATTCACGTTATGCAACAACCATTACCACTATCCATCTCCAGAAATTTTTTTATCATCCAAAACTGAAACTCTGTACTTGTAGGTCATAGTTTTATTATATGACCATATTCCTCCACTCTCACGAACTTTACTGATGTGTCTAATTTCTGAAAAACAACAGATATTTAAAAGGTATATGTAAGCCCTGGCTGGTGTGGCTCAGTTGATTGCATTGCATCATGTACTGAAATGTTGCTGGTTCAATTCCAGGTCAGGGCACAGGCCTGGCTTGCTGCTTGATCCCTGGTAGGGGGCATGCAGGAGGCAGCTGATCAGTGTTTCACTCTCATATCAACGTTTCTCTCTTCATCTCCCTTCTTTTCTCTCTAAAAATAAATAAAAATCTTTAAAAATAAAAAAAACATATACGTTATATTTAATTTGTTAACATTTGACAACCTTAGAAAGTACAATTTATTGTGACTACAGATCATAGGACAATGCATTAAATATTGGTTTTATTTTACCTTTTCCAGATCCTATTAGTTTAAGCCCTTATTCCATTATCAAACTTAGGTTCTCTTCTCATTTTTAACTTAGTTTTTAACAGTACTATTTTATTCCCTACTGGTTTTATTTTATACTAAAACACAAATTAATTGTATCAGCACCAGAAATGCCTGTATGTTTCAAAGGCAATTTTTCCAATCCATATTTGAGAGGTCACAGTTGTATCATTAAGATCTCACTACCAAATTGCACTAAAATGGGCTTTGATTCAGAGTACAAAATCTTGATTCCCATCCATACCCTTTTTCCAAATTCATGATAGCATACAAAATTCCAATATGTCAGGGAATGAAGAACACTTGAGAAGTGCTATGCTAGGAATAGTAAAACAACATTCCTGAGAATACCCAGCAGTTAATTACCTTCCCATGTTCAAAGATGTCCATTTGCTGCAGATAAGAGATTAGGTCACACTTCACAGCATTCAGTAATTTGTCATTGAATATTCTTTTCTGTATTTCTAAAATTTAATTTACTTTTGATTACAGTTGATATTCAATATTATTTTAAACTAGAGGCCCAGTGCACAAAATTTGTGCACTGAGGAGGAGTGTCCCTCAGTTCAGCCTGCACCCTCTCCAATCTGGGACCCCTTGGGGGATGTCCGACTTCCAGTTAAGGCCTGATCCCAGGGATCGGGCTTAAACCGGCAGTCAGACATCCCTCTCACAACCCACAACTGCTGGCTTCCAACCACTTGTCTGCCTACCTGCCTGATTGCTTCTAACCACTTCTGCCTGCCAGCCTGATCACCCCCTAACCACTACCCTGCCAGCCTAATCAAGGTCTAACTGCTCCCCTGCTGGCCAGATCACCCCCAACTTCCCTCCCCAGCTGGCCTGATTGCCAACTGCCCTACCCTGGAGGCCCAGTCACCCCCAACAGCCCTCCCCTGCAGGCACAGTTTCCCCCAACTGTACTCCCCTGCAGGCCAGGTTTCCCCCAACTACCCTCCCCTGCTGGCTCGGTCCCCCCCAAATATCCTCCCTTGCAGGCCTGGTCCCCCAAACTGCCCTCCCCTGCAGGCCTGGTCACCTCAACTTCCCTCCCCTGCAGGCCCTATCCCCCCAAATGCTCTCCCTCCCCTGAAGGCCTGGTCACTCCCAATTGCCCTCCCTTACAGGCCTAGTCACCCCCAACTACCCTCCCCTGCAGGCCGGGTCACCCCCAACTGCCCTTCCTGCTAGCCCAGTCACTCCCAACTTCCCTCCCCTGCTAGCATAGTCCCCCAAACTACCCTCCCTTGCAGGCCTAGTACTCACAACTGCCCGCCCCTGCTAGCCTGGTCACCCACAACTGCACTCCCCTTCAGACCCAGTTGCCCCCAACTGCCCTTCTCTGCAGGCCTGCTCTCACCAGCTGCCCTCCCCTGCAGGCCTGGTCACCCCTAACTGCCCTCCTCTGAAGGCTTGTTCCCTCCCAAATGCTCTCCCTCCCCTACAGGCCCGGTCATTCCCAACTGCCCTTCCCTGCTGGCCTCATCATCCACAACTGCCCTCCCCTGCTGGCCATCTTGTGGTGGCCATCTTGTGACCACATGGGGGTGGCCATCTTTGTGTGACAGTGTGATGGCCAATTTGCATACCCTGGTTCCCCAAAAATAAGACAGTGTCTTATATTAATTTTTGCTCCCAAAGATGCGCTAGGTCTTATTTTCAGGGGATGTCTTATTTTTCCATGAAGAAGAATACAGTACACATTTATTGTTAAATGAAAATAAAGGAAATTTATTACCTGTATACGGTATGGTAGTAGTCAACACAAACCAGACAAACTGTGAATCCTACAGTATCAAGAATTTACTCATTTATTCAATGACAATCATGTCATCATCTTCTGGAACATCATCATAACAATCCAATTCCTGAATTTCCTGGTGAATTTCTTGTGACCCCATTTCTTTCAGAATCAGTGGACCAAATCTCTCATGTTTAGCAATAGCACTGTCTTTAAATGAGTACTTCTTGTCAAGGTAGCCTGCTCGCAGTGCATTTGCAATGCAACTGTCTGATTTTCTCCCATGAATTCTTCACCCAAGTCACAACTTCTTGCAGTTTAGGTTTCACAAAGTTTCCACGCTAATTTCTCTCCATTCACACAGCAGTGATGTCAGGACTCCTTGTAACGTCACTGGTTGCTAGACACCAGTCGGGGTGGCCCTAGCGACCAGTTTACAGTAAATTAATTTTCATTCTGAGACAGAACGTGGGGGCCTTATTTTCGGGGGGGGGGGGGTGATGCCTTATATTTCACTCAGAAGGATACCTGTAAGTAGGTCTTATTTTCGGAGGATGTCTTATTTTCGGGGAAACGCGGTATTACCTTTATTATGTAGGATTAATTTCAGGTTTACAGCATAGTGATTAATCAGTTATATAATTACAAAGTGATACCCCAATCAGTTTAGTACCCACCTGGCACCGTACAGTTATTACAATATTATCGACTATAATTACTATGTCGTACTTTTTTGTTGTTAATCCTCAAGCAATGATATTTTTCCACTGATTTTTTAAAAAAGAGAGTAGAAGGGTGCTCACTTCGGCAGCACATATACTAAAATAAAAGAGAGTAGAAGGAAGGAAGGGAGGGCAAAGAAGGGAGGGAGGGAGAGAGAGAAACATCAATGTGAGGGAGATATGTCAATTGGTTTGCCTCCCACATGCAGGGACCTGTGGTTCAAACCTGCAACCCAGGTATGTGCCCTTGACTGAGACTCAAACCCTGATCCTTCAGTGAGAGGGCTGATGTTCTAACCCCTTAGCTACACCGACCAGGGCCCTACGCTTTACTTTACATCACCATGACTATTCTAATGTGTGATCTACATATTTAGATATTTTAACCCTAGCTCTCTTAATTTCTAATTAAAGCAGATTGAAAGATGCAGAGCCATCTGCCATGAATCTAGTATTTATTGTCAAGAAAGAAAAGTAAAGCACTTATACCTAAATTATAACCAAAATAATATATATATATTTTTCTTTTTGACACTATGATGACTAAAACAATGTACTTTGTAATAGAAATGCTGTGTCTGTTTTTGCAAATAAGTATTTTGGAGAGAACTATCTTTAGGGTAAGGACATAGACAATGAAATGCAGATAATGGAGAAATAGGAGAAAATATTGGGATCTTTCTAATATTAGGACCTTAAAGTTTGTATGGACTGTATAGCTGCTTAAAATTTCAAATCATCTTTTGTGTTTCCTAATAGACTTATTATTTGGAAACAGTTAAGATATTTTCATTCTCTGTAAGGACCCCACCAAAATTTTGCTTCTGTGTATGTATTCCTATCTAAAATACATTATTCTATCAATGTTGATGAACTTATAGTCCAGTACAAAGAAAGCTTAAATGGAAATCTGAACGGTTGTTACATGTTCTTAGTCATACAGCTAGTTAATAGCAGCATAAAGACTATAATGTAATTTCAGTGTAGTGCTTTTTACAACTCTTAAGAACCAATATTAGCTTATATTTAGCAATCAAACTATAAAAATAGATGTTTCATATTCTAATCAGTTAAGGGAGAGAAAAACTTGGAGAGAGTATAGAGAAAAGAAAGGACCAAAGATACAACCCCCCAATTTTCTTCAGCTATTCCCTGGTCCCTATGCCTACCAGAATGAACTCCTAAGTCTCAGTTCTTTGTGAGAACACTTACTTTAGTTCCTGGCATGTAGTGAGTGCTCAGTAAACATTCGTTACTGTCCCAGCCATCTTCCTATCAGCAAATGTCATTTGCTCACCTGACCCCTTATTTAACATCTCCCTGAGATTGGCCTGCCCTCTAGCTCTTCTCCATGAGACAGGATGAAAAACATCTGTACTATCAACAGTTTCCTGTCTCACTTTCAGAATTGGTGATAGGCTATTTATTTCTGGGAGTCCAAACATCATGCCTCAAATATTGGTGATGGTGGTTGAGTGGGGTCTTATTTAACATCTCTTATGAAGCAGACATGTTTCTGAAATGTGCCAAACCTAGAGAGGAAGTTCACACAAGATTTTTGCCTTTTTAAGAACCAGTTCTCAGGGATATTTTAGGCAGACAGATTTGAATCGGACATGTACTAGCAGTGTGACTATGGGAAAATTGCTTAACCTATTCAAGCCTTAGGTATCACCATTAGGAAGTATAAATCATTACAATCATGTTAAACTTAGGGTAAATGCATCTTGAGAAGTTGACATTGTGAAGTGGCCTCTGACAAACAATACCCCATCATATATAATTGTTCTTAGTAAAAAGCCACCCTCCACAAACCTCCAGTTGACAGATTTAGGATTTAAAAGATTTTGAGAGGCTGGAATAACTGGTAGAATCCAACAAGATAAATATTTAATGAGAAAAATATAATTTCATATTGGGTCTGAAATTTTTTAAACTACATAACTATGTTCTAGATAGACAAAGTTTAACTAGCTTAGGTGAAAAATAAGCTTATATTTTAGTCAAACGTTGGCATAGAATGAGTCAACAGTATGATATGACCACCACAAATGGTGAAACTATCTTAGGCTATATTGCCTTAAAGGTTTTTAAAATTTTAAATTTAATTTTAATTTTTCAATGGCAGTTCACTTTCAACATTTTATTGGCTTCAGGTGTACATCATAGTGGCCAGACAATCATACATTTTACAAAGTGTTCCCCCTGATATATTTAGCACCCACCTGGCAACCATAAAGTCATTGCAACATTATTGTCTACTGGTATATTCCCTATGCTATACTTTACATCCCTGTAACTATTATGTAAGTACCAATTTATACCTCTTAATACCTTCACCTCTTTCACCAAGTCCACCAAACCCCCTCTTCTCTGACAACCACCAGTCTGCTCTCTGTATCTATGAGTGTGTTTCAGTTTTATTTTGTTCTTTAGTTCCACATATAAGTGAAATCATGATATTTGTCTTTCATGGAACTGACTTATTTCACTTAGCATAATACCCTCTAGGTCCATCCATACTGTCTCAAATGGTAAGATTTGAATTTTTTTATGGTCGAGTAATATTCCATTGTATATATGTACCACTTCTTCTTTATGCACTTGTCTATTGATAGGCACTTGGGTGGTTTCCATATATTGGCTATTGTAAATAATGCTGCAATGAGCACAGGAGTGCATATATTCTTTCAAATTAGTGTTTTGGATTTCTTCAGGTAAATCTCCAAAGTAGAATCGCTTGGTCACAAGGCAGTTCCATTTTTAATTTTGGAAGGGAAATCCATACTATTTTCCATAGTGGTTGCACCAGTCTTCATTCCCATCAACTGTGCATGAGGGTGAGCGTTTCATTTTCTCCACATCCTAGCCAGCACTTGTTGTTTGTGGATGTATTGATAATAACCATTCTGGCAGGTGTGAGGTGGTATTGCCTTGTGGTTTTAATTTGATGTTAAGCATCTTTTCATATGTCTCTGTGTGATCTGTATGTCCTCTCTTTAAAAAAAATTTTTTTTATTAATTTCATAGAGGAAGGAAGATGGAGGGAGGGAGGGAGGGAGGGAGGGAGAGAGAGAGAGAGAGAGATCAATGATGAGAGAGAATCATTGATCAGCTACCTCCCACATGCCCCACACTGGCGATCAAGCCCTCAACTCGGTCATGTGCCCTGATTG
The DNA here is from genome assembly GCA_963924515.1 of Vespertilio murinus. Classification (NCBI taxonomy): domain Eukaryota; kingdom Metazoa; phylum Chordata; class Mammalia; order Chiroptera; family Vespertilionidae; genus Vespertilio; species Vespertilio murinus. The sequence goes on from OZ004710.1 coordinate 39,865,327, forward strand.
GGAATCGAACCTCCACCTTCTGGTTCATAGGTTGATGCTCAACTACCAGGCTTAACCACTGAGCCATGCCAGCAAGGCTGTATGTCCTCTTTAGAGAAGTCCTCTGCCCATTCTTTTTAATCCTCACCTGAGGATACGTTTTTATTGATTTTAGAGAGAGAGGAAGGGAGAGAGGGAGAAAGGGCGGGAGGGAGGGAGGGAGAGAGAGAGAGAGAGAGAGAGAGAGAGAGAGAGAGAGAACATCAATGCATCAATGTAAGAAAGAAACATTGATCAGCTGCCTCTCTCATGATCCCTGACCAGGTAAAAACCCAAAACCTAGATATGTGCCTTGCCCTGGAATTTAATCCATGGCCTTTTGGTGTACAGGACAATGCTCTAACCCAGTGGTCGGCAAACTCATTAGTCAACAGAGCCAAATATCAACAGTACAACGATTGAAATTTCTTTTGAGAGCCAAATTTTTTAAACTTAAACTTCTAACACCACTTCTTCAAAATAGAGTCTCCAGGCCGTGGTATTTTGTGGAAGAGCCACACTCAAGGGGCCAAAGAGCCACATGTGGCTCACGAGCCGCAGTTTGCTGACCACGGCTCTAACCAACTGAGCCACCCAGCCACAGCCCTCTGCTATTTTTTAATTGGATTGTTTGGTTGTTTTTTTGTTATTGAGTAGTATGAATTCTTTATAAATTTTGGATATTAACCCTTGATAAGATGTGTCATTGGTGGATATCTTCCCTTTCAGTAGGTTGTATTTTTATTTTGTTTATGGTTTCATTTGCTATGCAAAACCTTTTAAGTTTGATGTTGTCCCATCCTATCTAATAAGAGTAATATGTAAATTGACCATACACCCACAAGCCATGCTCACCAGCCAATCAGGAGCGAGTATGCACATTAACCTAACCAAGATGGCTGCAGCCATGGAGAGAGCAGGAGGTTTGGGTTTCCCTGGCAATGGAGGAAGCCAAGCTTTCTTGCCTTGGCCTCTACTTAAGGCTACAAAGTTTCAATTATAAAAAATAAATAAATCCCAACAAAAATGGCTGCAGCCACAGAGCAAGCAGGCTTAGCTCTGCTCAAGGCTACAAAGTTCCAACTATAGAAGATAAATAAATCCCAGATACCAGGGCCTCTGATTGGGTTGCCAGGGGGGCGTGGCCAGCCTGCAAACCACCACAGGCCCCTCACCCAGGTCGCCCTATGCCCCAAGGGAACCCCCACCCTGATCCGGGATATCCTTCAGGGCAAACCAGCGAGCCCCCACCTGTGCACCAGACCTCTATCCTATCTAATCCTCCTATCTAATAAAAAAGTATGCAAATTGACTGTGAGTCCAACACACAAGATGGCTGCCCCCATGTGGTCAAAGATTACTGACCCCATATGGAGACAAGATGGCCACCACAAGATGGCCAACAGGGGAGGGAAGTTGGGAGGGACCAGGTCTACAAGGGAGGGCAGTTGTGGGCATTAGGCCAGCAGAGGAGGGCATTTGGGAGGAACCAGGCCTGCAAGGGAGGGCAGTTGGGGTGATCAAGCCTGCAAGGGAGGGCAGTTAGGGGTAATCAGGTCAGCAGAGGAGGGTAGTTAGGGGCAAACAGGCTGGAAGGGGAGCAGTTAGATATCAATCAGGCTGGCATGGGAGTGGTTAAGGGTTGATCAGGCTGGCAGGCAGAAACCGTTAGGGGCAATCAGGAAGGCAGGCAGGTAAGCAGTTGGGAGCCAGTAGTCCTGGATTGGAGAGGGTGCAGGCTGGACTGAGGGACACCCCCTGTGTACAAATTTTGTGCACCAGGCCTCTAGTTTGTATATATTTTCTTTTGTTTACCTTGCCCAAGGAAGTATATCAGAAAAAAAAATATATTGGTAAAGAGAAATGTCAGAGATTTTACTGCCGGTATTTTCTTCTAGAATTTTTATGGTTTCAAGTCATACATTTAAGTCTAATCCTTTTTAATAAAACCTCTATCTTATTTTAATAGTTTATTGACTTTTATAGAGAAGAAGGTAGAGAGAGAGGATCATTAATGGGAGAGAGAAACGACAATGGGAGAGCACAATATGTATTGGCCAACCACTGCCCTAACCTGTTTGACTCAGTGGATATAGCATTGGCCTGTGGACTGAAAGGTTCTAGGTTTGATTCCAGTCATGGGCATGTATCTTGGTTGCAGGCTCCTCCCCAGTCTGGGCCCTGTTCAGGGCGCTTGCAGGAGGCAGCCATTCAATGTGTTTCCCTCACATTGATATTTCTCTCTGTCTTTCCCTCTCCCTTCCACTCTCTCTAAAAAATCAATGGAAAAATATCCTTGGGTGAGGATTTTTTTTAAAAAAAGTACCTCCTTAGCCCCCATCGCAGAACTACTGAATTAGGACCTTTCAGTCCGCAGACCAACACTCTATCCACTGAGCCAAACTGGTTTCGGCGGTTGGCAGTTTTTAAGAGATAACTTGGGAACCCTATTTAAAAACATATTCTTGGGCCATAACCCTAGAGATTTAAATAGATTTGAGGTAGTGGCAAAGATTATTTTCTTCCTTTTAAAAAATTTTTATTCTAGTTACACTAAAATACATTTAGCTTGATACATATCATTCTAGGTCCCAAGACCTTTATATCAACTACCTGAGTTACCAAATAGCTATTGGATAGCCATTATGTGTCAGGATTTGAGACTATCCTGTAGGACAGTGATTCCCAATGTGGTTGATCATCAGAATTACTTCTGGATATATTAAGTTACCTGCAGAGATTTTGTTTTTAGATTTTTAATTTATTTTAAGAGCATACATAGCTGAGAATCATTTTATTTCTACTGTGGTAGATATAGCATATCTTTGAAAATCTAAATAAACTTACTGACTGCTGAATCTTACACATTAACTGTGCTTAATTGTCACATTTTTATTGTAATTCAGCATATATGATTTTGAAAATCTGTGCATGTGAATTTTATGTAAAACTGGGTAAGAATGACATTTACATGGAGATTTGTTCCTGAAATTTTGAATGTAAATGTAATCATATTTATATGTAAACATAAGCATGCTCGTTAAAGAAAATTAGGATAAATCCTTTTAAAGTAAATTTTAATATACATCATCACTCTATCTTCCTTCTTTTTAAAAATATATATTTTATTGATTTTTTACAGAGAGGAAGAGAGAGGGATAGAGAGTTAGAAACATTGATGAGAGAGAAACATCAATCAGTGGCCTCTTGTACACCCCATACTGGGGATGTGCCCGCAATCAAGGTACTTGCCCTTGACTGGAATTGAACCGGGGACCCTTTAGTCTGAAGATCGACCCTCTATCCACTGAGCCAAACCGGTTTTGGCTCTATCTTCTTTCTTAATTTCAGGTTTTTGTGTATTACTTTTTGATATAATGAAATTAAACATCAACACATTCATTATGGTACACCCACAAAGAATTTGCCATTGAAAAGTAATTGTAGGTGAATTTATTGCACTGAAGGTCAAAGTTCCACTTCTTGCATCAAGAACAACATCGCTTAATGTTAAATGTTTTTTCCCCTCTTTTTAAAATAATTTATTTATTTTTTAAATAAAATTATTATCTGTGTACATAGTTTACCATTGCTACCCCTCCCATACAAGCCCTCCCTCCCCAGAGTTTTGTGTCCATTGCTTGTACTTATATGCAAGTATACAAGTCCTTCGGTTGATCTCTTATCTCCCCCAGATCTCCCTACCCTCCCTGCTGTAATTTGACAGTATGCTTGTTGCTTTACTGTCTCTATATCTATCTTTTGGTTCATCAGTTTATAATGTTTTTTGTTAACCATAAATGAGTGAGGTCATGTGATGTTTCTCTTTCATTGACTGGCTTATTTCACTCAGCATCATGTTCTCCAATTCCATCCAGGTTGCTGCAAATGATAAGAATTCCTTCTTTTGTATGAAAGCATAGTATTCTATTGTGTAGCTATACCATAGTTTTTTGATCCATTCATCTGCTGATGGGCACCTAGGCTGTTTCCAAATCCTAGCTATAGTAAAATGTGCTGCTATGAACATTGGGATACAGATATCCTTTCTGATTGGTGTTTCTAGTTTCTTGGGATATATTCCTAGGAGTGGGATTACTGGGTCAAATGGGAGTTCCATTTTCAGTTTTTTTAGGAAGCTCCATACTGTTCTCCACAGTGGTTGCACCAGTCTGCATTCCCACCAGCAGAGCATGAGGGGTCCCTTTTCTCCGCAACCCCGCCAACAATTGTCGTTTGTTGATTTGTTGATGTTGGCCATTCTGACAGGTGTGAGATGGTACCGCATTGTTGTTTTGATTTGCATCTCTCAGATAATTAGTGACTTTGAGCATGTTTTCATGTGCCTCTTGGCCTTCCTTCTGTCTTCTTTTGAAAATATTCTATTTAGATTCATTGCCCATTTTTAATTGGCTCATTTATCTTCCTTATATTAAGTTGTAAAAGCTGTCTGTAGATGTTGGAGATCAAACCTTTATCAGTGATAACATTTGCAAATATGTTCTCTCATACAGTGGACTTTCTTGTTGTTTTGTTGATGGTTTCTTTTGCTGTAAAAAAGCCTTTTATTTTGATGTAGTCCCATTTGTTTACTCTCTCTTTAGCTTCCATTGCCCTAGGGGCAGTATCAGTGAAGAAGTTCTTTTGGCATGTCTGAGATTTTGCTGCCTGTGGATGCCTCTAGTATTTTTATGGTTTCCCGCCTTATGTTTAGGTGCTGTGTCCATTTTGAGTTTATTTTTGTATATGGTGTAAGTTGGTGATCTAGTTTCATTCTTTTGCATGTATCTGTCCAATTTTCCCAACACCATTTATTGAAGAGACTGTTTTGACTCCATTGCATGTTTGTGCCTTCTTTGTCAAATATTAATTGAGCATAGTGATTTGGGTCGATATCTGGATTCTCTATTCAATTCCATTGATCTATATGTCTGTTCTTGTGCCAGTACCAGGCTGTTTTGAGCACAGTGGCTTTGTAATACAGCTTGAAATCTGTTATTGAGATCCCTCCTACTTTACTCTTCTTTCTCAGGATGGCTGTGGCTATTCGGGGTCTTTTATTGTTCCAAATGAATTTTTGGAGAGTTTTTTCTAGGTCAGTGAAATATGCTGTTGGTATTTTAATGGGTAGTGCATTGAACCTATAAATTGCTTTGGGAAGTATGGACATTTTGATGATGTTGATTCTACCAATCCATGAACATGGTAAGTTCTTCCATCTGTTTACATCTTCCTCTGTCTCTTTTTTCAGTGTCGTGTGCTTTTCTGCATATAGGTCTTTTACCTCCTAAGTTAAGTTTATTCCTAGATATCTTAATTTTTTTTGGAGAGATGGTAAATGGGATTACTTTTTTAGTCTCTGTTTCTGTACGTTCACTATTGGCGTATAGAAACACCATAGATTTCTTGGTGTTAATTTTGTATCCTGCTACATCCCAAATTCATTTATTAAGGCTAATAGTTTTTTGATGGAGTCTTTTGTTTTTTATGTACAATATTATGTCATCTGCAAATAAGGATAACTTTACTTCTTTTCCAATTTGGATGCCTTTTACTTCCTCTTCTTGTCTAATTTTAATGGCTAGTACTTCCAGTACTATGTCAAACAGGAGTGGTGAGAGTGGGTATCCCTGTCTTGTTCCTGTTCTTAGAGGGAATGGTTTTAGTTTTTGTCCATTGAGTATGATGTTTGCTGTGGGTTTATCATATATAGCTTTTATGTTCAGGTATGATCCTTGTACTCCCACCTTGTTGGGAGTTTTTATCAGGAAAGTGTGTTGGATTTTATCAAATGCTTTTTCTGTATCAATTGATAGGAGTATATGATTTTTACCTTTCAATTTGTTTATGTGATGTATCACGTTTATTGATTTGCGGATATTGTACCACCCTTGCATTCCCGGAATAAATCCTACTTGGTCATGGTGTATGATCTTTCTGATATTCTGCTGGAGCTGATTTGCTAGAATTTTGTTGAGGATTTTTGCATCTATGTTCATGAGGGATATTGGCCTGTAATTCTTTTTCATTGAGTTGTCTTTATCTGGTTTTGGTATTAGGGTGATGCTGACTTCATAGAAGGAGTTTGGCAGTGTTCCTTCCTCTTGAATTTTTTGGAGTAGTCTGAGGAGGATAGGTTTTAGTTCTTCCTTAAATGTTTGGTAAAACTCTCCTGTGAAGCCATCTGGCCCTGGGCTTTTTTTGCTGGAAGCTTTTTGATGACTGTTTCAATTTCTTCCAAAGTCACTGGTCTATTGAGATGTTTAGATTCTTCCTGATTGAGTTTTGGAAGGTTGTATTTTTCTAGGAATATGTCCATTTCCTCTAGGTTGTCCAGTTTGTTGGAATAGAGTTGTTCGTAGTATTTTGTAGCAATCCTTTGTATGTCGGTGGGGTCTGTTGTTATTTCACCTATTTCATTTCTGATTTGGGTCCGCTCTCTTTATTTCTTGGTAAGCCTGGCTAGAGGTTCATCAATCTTGTTTATCCTTTCAAAGAACCAACTCTTGATTTTGTTGATCTTTTGTATTGTTTCTTTGGTCTCTATTTAGTTTATCTCTGCTCTGATTTTCCTTATTTCCTTCCTTCTGCTTACACTGGGCTTTTCTTCTTGCTCTTTTTCTAACTCTTTGAGTCGTAGAGTTAGGTAATTTGTTACCATTTTTTTTTGCAATAGGCTTGTAGAGATATTAACTTCCTTCTCAAAACTGTTTTTGCTGTGTCCCATTGATTTTGGATTGTTGTGTTTTCATTGTCATTTGTTTACATGATGTTTTTAATTTCTTCCTTGATTTCTCTAGTAATCCAGGCCTTGTTTAATAGCATGCTGTTTAGTCTCCATGTGTTTGATTTCTTTGCATTATTTTTATTGTAGTTGATTTCCAGTTTTATGCCACTATGATGTGAGAATATGCTTGATATGATTTCTATCTTCTTGAAATTGAAGAGACTTTGCCTATGTCCCAACATGTGTTCTATCTTTGAGTATGACACATGTGCACTTGAGAAGAATGTATATTCTGTGGCTTTGGGCTTAAATGTTCTGAAGATGTCAATTAATTCCATCTGGTCTAGTGAGTAATTTAGGACTGATATTTCTTTGCTGATTTTTTGTTTAGATGATTTGTCCAAAAGTGATAGTGGGGTATTAAAATCTCCTACTATTATTGTATTGCTATTAATCTCTCCCTTAATGTCCTCCAGCAGTTTTTTTTATGTATTTGGGTGCTCCTGTATTGGGTGCATATATGTTTACCCGGGTTATTTCTTCTTGTTGGATTGCTCCCTTTAGTATTATGAAGTGGCCTTCATTATCTCTTGTTATGTCCTTCACTTTGTAATCTAATTTGTCAGATATAAGTGTTGCTACCTCATTTATTTTTTCATTCCCATTTGTCTGGAAAACCTTTTTCCAACCCTTCACCCTCAGTCTGTGTTCGTCTTTTTTTCTGAAGTGGGTTTCTTGTAGACAACAGACATATGGGTCTTGTTTTTTTGTTTGTTTGTTTGGTTTTTCTTTTGTTATCCAATCTGTTACCCTATGTCTTTTTATTGGAGCATTTAATCCATTTATATTTAAAGTTATTATTGATAGGTACTTATTTGACACCATTTTTATTCTATACCCCTGTGTTCCTTCTTAGCTTCCTATTACTTTTTTTTTTACAGCAGACCCTTTAGTATTTCTTGCATTGCTGGTTTGGTGGTGATAAATTCCCTTATTCTGTTTTTGTCTGTGAAGCTCCCGATTTCACCTTCAATCTTGATTGATAGCCTTGCTGGGTACAGTATTCTTGGATTCAGACCCTTCTTTTGCATGACTTTGTATATTTCATTCCATTCCCTTCTGGCCTGATGAGTTTCTGTGGAGAAATCAGTTGTTAGTCTGATGGGGGTTCCTTTATATGTAACTTTCTGCCTCTGGCTGCTTTTAAGATTCTTACTTTGTCATTGATGTATGTCAGTTTAATTACAATGTTCCTTGGCATCAGTCTTTGGGATGCATTTTGCTTGGGACTCTGCAAGCATCTTGGATTTGTGTGGGTTTTTTCTTCTCTACCTCAGGAAAGTTTTCTGTCATTATTTCTTTTTATTTATTTATTTATTTATTTATTTATTTATTTATTTTAAATATATTTTTTACTTTTTTCCCCTGTCACTATTCCCCCCCCCCATTTTTTATTAAGGTATTATAAGCTACATAGCTTCCATTGCCCCCCCCCCCTCCCATACATGCCCTCCCTCCCCAGAGTTTTGTATCCATTGGTTGTACTTATATGCATGCATACCAGTCCTTTGGTTCATCTCTTATCTCCCCCAGATCACCCTATCCTCCCCGCTGTCATTTGACAGTGCTTGTTGCTTTACTGTCACTATATCTATCTTTCTGTTCCTTAGTTTATAATGTTCTTTATTATCCATAAATGAGTGAGGACATGTGATGTTTCTCTTTCATTGACTGGCTTATTTCACTCAGCATAATGTTCTCCAATTCCATCCAGGTTGCTGCTAATGCTGAGAATTCCTTCTTTTGTCATTATTTCTTGAAACAGGTTTTCCATGTCTTCCTCAGTTTCCTTTCCTTCTTGAACCCCTATTATTCTAATATTGTTTTGTTTTGTATTGTCCCAAAGCTCCCAGATGCTCTCCTCTTGCTTTTTAATTTTTTTTCCCAGAAGCTGCTCTAATTGGGCATTTTCCCCCTCTTGTCTTCTAGCTCATGATGTGATCCTCTGCTTCTTTTAGTCTACTCTTGATGCTTTCTATTGAGTTCTTTACAGTAGCAATGTCATTTTTCATTTCTTCTTGTTTCTTCTTCATTTCTTTTTGGTTCTTACTCATATTGTCAAATTTATCTTCCATTCTTTTTAGCCATCTTATGATCATTACTCTGAATTTTTGCTCTGGTAGGTTGCTTGCCTCTAACTCGTTTACTTCCTTTTCTGGTGATGCCTGCTTTTCTTTCATATGTGGGCTGTTTCTTTGTCTCCCCATGATCTCTCTTTTCAGGATGTCTGGTTATGTAGTTCTCTCTATCCTGCTCTCCACAAAATCTGACCTTTTGTTGTGGGGTGAGGCGCTGCTTTGAGTCCAAGTGTTCATGCTGGCTGGGACCAGCGTTCTGGGGCTCACAGCTGCTTGGTGGTCACTGTGGCTGTGGATATTCAGGCCTCTGACACGAACCAGTCTTCCCTTCAAGATGATGAGATTTCGCTGTCCAAGCCCATAGTAGCTCCGGGAAGGGACCCAGCCCCGCTGTGGGTGCTTCCCTGATCACCAGACCCCAAGTTTCTCCTGGAGTTTGCCTGTCTCTTGGCTTGCTAATAAACACTCCCAGCGTGACCCTCAGCTGCTCTCTCTTTCTACTTTGGGCTCAGAACCCGCCTACCCATTCTTCTGCCGTTTTCCCGTTCCCCCTTAATGTTAAATGTTATAGATTAAAAGACTCACTGCATTAATAGCAAGTTCTAAGCTCAGGCTTCAATACCGTCTAGTTTTGATAGATGTGCCCCCTATATTCACTCGTGTGTGTGTGTGGGGGGGGTATGAAGTGTGTATGTGTGTGTGTATGTGCAGGCACCTTCTTTCCTAGTCTGGTTCAAATCTCATGACCGTTTGCCTGAAATTGGTTCCTAATTCATATCTCCATTTTAAGTCTCTTCTTTTTCTTTGTTGAATGCAGAATTAAATTCAGGTGCCCTCATGAAGCTCATTATGGTTTGGCCACATTCAAAGCTTTTAGTTATTGTCCTTCATACTCTTGTTTCCCCCCTCAAAAAAATGAGCATTTATTGAAGTCCTTCTATATGCCAAGCAAGGTAACTGTTATATCTTTAGCCCTTTAAATCAATCTGCAAAGTAGATTCCATTCTTTTTATATGAATTTTACACATCTTTTAAAAATTAGTTTAGAACATGTTCTCATTTAGAAAGCTTTTCTCAAACTCCTCAGCAGGAACATTCTGTACTTTCTGTTTTATAGCACTTAAGACATTTTGATCTTGGGATCATAGTTATTTCTGTACACATATTATCTTCCTTACTAATTTTTAAATTACTTGAAAGTAGGAATTATGTACTTGCAGTATCATTTCCACTATATGGAACTATTACATGTGTATAATGGAAAAGTCAATATAAAACAAAGTTTTAGGTGCCAACGCCACCAAATAATACATGTAACAAATTATTTTGATTTCCCTGAATTCCAATTTCCTTACTTTCACAATGTGGGAAATGTGTTACCTTTCAGATTTGTTTTAAAGATATAACAGTTACCTTGTTTGACATATTGAAGGCCTTCAACAAGTGCTCATTCTTTTTTTTTTTTGTCTCTTTCTAAAATGTCTACCATAGTACTTCTAAACTTACCTCAATAAAAAATCAATAAAGCTAAATGATGCTCAAAGGCATGTAGGGCCTGAACTAGGGTAGTGTTATGGAAAATAAAAAGGTTGAGATGAATATGAAATGACATTATACATAAGAATTGACATGAAACTGATTTGCTGGGGAGAAGAATGTCTTTGATTTTGAGCCTGGAATATTATGCCATTTAATAAAGAAAAAGAGATCAAGAGCTTGTTTGAAAAAAATTAGTCAAAGGCAATAAGTCTAGACCATACTATTTCAAAGGAAAAATTAAAAGGCCACCAGTAACTTCATGGGCTTCATGGAAATGACCTAGAGCACGAATAATGAAAGGCTGGATTAAAATACTCAGGCTTGGTATTTCCCAAATGGAGTATCAGTTTCAAAATTTTTTATTGTTATTATCTAAAGTTTTACATATGTATCCCTTTTCCCCAATTGACACCCTCAGCCATTCCCACCTCGGACAAGCCCCCACTGCCCCACTGTGTGTCCATTGGTTATGCTAATATGCATGCATACAAATCTTTTGGTTGCTCTCTAACTCCACCTTCCCTACCATTTGTCTCTAGATCTATCTATTCTTGTTCATCAAGCTATGTTGATCATTATATCCCACGTTTGAGTGAGATCATGTGATATTTATCTTTCTCTGACTGGCTTATTTTGCGTAGCATAATGCTCTCCAGTTCCATCTATGTTGTTGGAAATGGTAAAATTTTCTTTTTATAGTGGCATCATATTCCATTGTGTAGATGTACCACAGGTTTTTTAAAATTAATTTTTTAAATTGATTAAGGTATTACATAGGTGTCCTTATCTCCCCATTGCCTACAAACCCCCTCCCCCCCAACTCATGCCCTCATTCCCCTATTGTCTGTGTTCATTAGTTAGGCTCATATGCATGCATGCAAGTCCTTTGGTTGATCTCTCCCCCGTAACCCCACCCTCCCATACCTTCCCTTTGAGGTTTGATGGTCTGAAAGATGCTTCCCTGTCTCTGGATCTGCTTTTGTTCATCAGTTTATGTTGTTCATTATTTTCCATAAATGAGCAACATCATGAGATGTTTATCTTTCTCTGACTGGATTATTTGGCTTAGCATAATGCTCTCCAATTCCACCCACGCTGTTGCAAATGGTAAAAGTTCATTCTTTGTAATAGCAGCATAGTATTCCATTGTGTAGATGTACCACAGTTTTTAATCCACTCATCTGCTGATGGCACTTAAGCTGTTCCCAAATCTTAGCTATTGTAAATCGTGTTGCTATGAATATATGGGTGCATATATCCTTTCTGAATAGTTTTTCTGTTTTCTTGGGATATAGTCCTAGAAGTGGGATCACTGGGTTAAATGGGAGTTGCATATTTAGTTTTATGAGGAAACTCCATACTGTTCTCCACAGTGGCTCCACCAGTCTGCATTCCCACCAGCAGTACCTTTTTCTCTGAATCCTTGCCAGCACTTGTTTGTTGATTTGTTGATGATTGCCATTCTGACAGGTGTGAGATGGTACTGCATTGTCATTTTGATTTGCATTTCTCGGATGACTAGTGATTGTGAGCATGTTTTCATATGTCTCTTGGCCTTGCTTATGTCCTCTTTTGAAAAGTATCTATTTAGGTCCATTGCCCATTTATTCATTGGGTTGTTTATCTTCCTTTTGTTAAATTGTATTAGTTCTCTGTAAGTTTTGGGGATTAAACCATTACTGGAAATATCATTGGAAAATATGTTCTCCCATGCAGTGGGCTTTCTTGTTGTTTTGTGGATGGTTTCTTTAGCGGTGCAGAAGCTTTTTATTTTTATGTAGCCCCATTTGTTTATTTTCTCTTTAGTCTCCATTGCCCTAGGAGCTGTGTCTGTAAAGATATTGCTACAACATATGTCTGCTATTTTGCTGCTTATGGAGTCTTGTAGAATTTTTATGGTTTCCTGTCTTACACTAAGTCCTTTAGCCATTTTGAGTTGTTTTTGTGTATGGTGTAATCTGGTGATGTAGTTTCATTTTTTTCATGTATCTGTCCAAATTTCCCAGCACCATTTATTAAAGAGACTGTTTTGACTCCATGGTATGCTCTTGCCTCCTTTGTCAAATATTAATTGAGCATAATGGCTTGAATCCATTTCTGGGTTCTCTGTTCTTTTCCATTGGTCAATGTGCCTATTCTTGTGCCAGTTCCAGGCAGTATTGAGAACCATGGCTTGGTAATATAGCTTGATATCTGGTAATGTGATCCCTCCAACTTAGTTCTTCTATTCGGGGTCTTTTGTTTTATTTGATCCCAGATGAATATTTGTAGAGTTTGTTCTAGATCCTTGAAATATGCCATTGGTATTTTAATGGGGATTGCATTGTATCTGTAGATTTCTTTGGGTAGAATGGGCATTTTAATGATGTTAATTATACTAATCCATGAACATGATATATTCTTCCATTTGTTTATGTCTTCCTCTATCTCTTTTTACATTGTCCCAAAGTTTTCTGAGTACAGGCCTTTTAAGTTCTTAGTTAAGTTTATTCCTAGGTATCTTAATTTTGTGGTCCAGGTGTAAATGGGATTTTTTTTGGGGGGGTTCTCTTTCTGTGAGTTCATTATTGGTCTATAGAAAGGCCATAGATTTCTGGGTGTTAATTTTGTATCCTGCTACATTGCCAAATTCATTTATGAGGTCTAGTAGTTTTTTTTAATGGAGTCTTCGGGGTTTTCTATGTATAGTATCATGTCATCTGTGAATAAGGACAGTTTTACTTCTTCTTTCCCAATTTGGATGCCTTTTAATTCTTCTTGTCAGATCACTATCACTATCACTTCCAGTACTATATTGAATAGCAGTGGTAAAAGTGGGCATCCCTGTCTTGTTCCTATTCTTAGGGGAAATGAATTTAGTTTTTGCCCATTGACTATGATGTTGACTGTAGGTTTTTCTTATATAGCTTTTATTATATTGAGGTATGATCCCTCTATCCCCACGTTGCTGAGAGATTTTATAAGAAAGGGTGTTGGATTTTGTCAAATGCTTTTTCTGTGTTGATTGATATGATTATGTGATTTTTGTTTCTCAGTTTGTTTATGTGATGTTCCACCTTTATTGATTTGTGGATATTGTACCATTATTGCATCCCCAGAATACATCCCACTTGGTCATGTGTATGATCTTTCTAATGTACTTGTGAATCCAATTTGCCAGAATTTTGTTGAGGATTTTAGCATCTGTGCTTATCAAGGATATTGTCCTATAGTTCTTTTTTATGGTGTTTTTGTCTGGATTTGGGATTAGGATAATGCTGGCTTCATAGAAAGAGCTTGGAAGTGTGCCTACCTCTTGCATTTTTTGAATAGCTGAGGAGAATGGGTTTTAGTTCTTCTGTGAATGTTTGTTGGAATTCCCCCTGAAAAGCTGTCCAGACCAGGGCTTTTGTTTGCTGGAAGATTTTTTATCACTGCTTCAATTTCCTCAGTAGTTATTCAGGTTGTTTTATTCTTCCTGATTGAATTTTGGGAGCTTATATTTTTCTAAGAATATGTCCATTTTATCCAGGTTGTCCATTTTATTGGAGTAGAGCTGTTCATAATATTTTTTTCATAGTCATTTGTATTTCTGTGGGATCAGTTGTTATTTCACCACTTTCATTTCAAATGTTGTTTATTTGGGTCCTCTCTCTTTGCTTCTTGGTGAGCTTGGCTTGAGGTTCATCAATCTTGTTTATCTTTTCAAAGAAGCATATCTTGGTTTTGTTAATTTTTTGTGTGTGTCTGTGTTGTTTTTCTTCACTTTGATCTTTATTATTTCCTTCCTACTGCTTACATTGGCCTTTTCTTGTTGCTCTTTTTCTTACTCTTTGTGTTGTATGGTGAGATAATTTATTACCATTGTTTCTTGGTTTTTTTAGATAGTCCTGTAGAGCTATGAACTTCCCTCTCAATACTGCTTTCACCGTGTCTCATAGGTTTTGGATTGTTGTGTTTTCATTGTGATTTGTTGCCATGATAATTTTTATTTCTTGTTTGACTTCTTTGGTAACCCAATCATTGTTTAATAGCATGTGATTTAGCTTCCAGGTGTTTGATTTTTTAAATTGTTTTTGTAGTAGTTGATTTCTAGTTTTATGCCATTGGGATCAGAGAAGATGCTTGATATGATTTCTGTCTTCTTGAATTTGAATTGGCTTTGCCTGTGTCCCAATATATGGTCTATCTTTGAAAATGACCCATGTGCACATGAGAAGAATATATATTCTGTGGCTTTGGGGTGAAATGTTCTGAAGATGTCAATTAAGTTAATCTGATCTATTGAGTCATTTAGGATTGATGTTTCTTTGCTGATTTTTTGTTTAGAGGATTTGTTCATTGGTGCTAGTGGGGTATTAATGTCCCCTATTATGACTGTATTGCTGCTAATTTCTCCCTTGATATCCTCCACAAGTTTATTATGTATTTGGGTGCTACTGTATTGGGTGTATATATTTTTTTACCATAGTTATATCTTCTTGCTGAATGCTCCCTTTAGTATTATGAAGTGGCCTTCCTTGTCTCTTGTATGGCCTTCACTTTGAGGTCTAATTTGTCAGATACAAGTATTGCTACACCAGCCCTTTTTCCATTCACCAGAAGAACCTTTTTCCATCCCTTCACCATCAGTCTGTGTGAGTCCTTTGTTCTGAGGTGACTTTCCTTTCGACAGCAGATATATGGGTCATGTTTTCTTATCCACTTAGCTACCCTATTTCTTTTGATTGGGGCATTTAATCTATTTACATTTAAAGTTATTATTGATAGGTACTTGTTTGTCACCATTTTTATTCTTTTAAAAAATATATTTTATTGATTTTTTTACAGAGAGGAAGAGAGAAGGATAGAGAGTTAGAAACATCAATGAGAGAGAAGCATCAATCAGCTGCCTCTTGCACACCTCCCACTGGGGATGTGCCCATAACCAAGGTACATGCCCTTGACTGGAATCAAACCCAGGACCCCTTAGTCTGCAGGCCAACGCTCTATCCATTGAGCCAAACTGGTTTCAGCATCACCATTTTTATTCTTTATGCCTGTGTTCCTTCTTCCCTTCCTATTTCTTCTTTTTACAGCAAACCCTTTAGCATTTCTTGCATTGTGGATTTGGTGGTAATAAACTACCTTGGTCCTTTTTTCCTGTGAAGCTCCTGATTTCACCCTCAATTTTGATTGATAGTCTTGCTGGGTACAGTATTCTTGGATTCAGACCCTTCCTTTCCATGACTTTGTATATTTCAGTCCATTCCCTTCTGGCCTGATGTGTTTCTGTTGAGAAATCAGTCACTACTCTGATGGGGGATTCTATATAGGCAACTTTCTGTCTCTCCCTAGCAGCCTTTAAGATTCTTATTTTATAGTTGGTGTTGCCAGTTTAATTATATTATTTCTTGGTGTCAGTATTTTAGGGTTCATTTTGTTTGGGGACTCTGTGAGCTTCTTGGACTTGTGTGAGTTTTTTCTTCCCTATATCAGGGAAGTTTTCTGTCATTATTTCTTCAAACAGGTTTTCTATCCTTACTCAGTCTCCTCTTCTTCTGGCACCCCTATTATGCTGATGTTTTGTTTTGTGTTGTCCCAAAGTTCCCTTAGACTGTCTTCCTGTTTTTTAATTTTTTTTTCTAGAAGCTCCTCTATTGGGTATTTTTCCCAACCTTGTTTTCTAGCTTACTGATATTGTCCTCTGCTTCTTCTAGTCTACTCTTGATCCTTTCTATTGTGTTCTTTATTGCAGTGATGTCATTTTTCATTTCTTCTTTGTTCTTCATTTCCTCTTGGTTCTTACACATGTTGTTGAATTTGTCTTTCATCCTTTTCAGTGACCTTATGATCATTGCTCTGAATTATTTCTCTGACATATTGCTTGCTTCTATTTCATTTACTTTTCCCCCCCTGGTGATTCCTCCTTTTCTTTCATATGTGGGCTATTTCTTTGTCTCCCCATGATCTCTCCTCTATGGATGTCTGCTTATGTAACTCTCTCTGTCCTTTCTCTAGACAATATCTGACCTTTCTGTCCACTTATTGACTTACCAGCTGTGTTTAATTTGCCAATTCCAGTGGATGTAATTGATTCACCTGTTCCTTCTATCTGCTCTATGAGAAGGCGCAGGGCTCGCCTGTGTATTCACGTCACTTTGTCTCCTCCTGGACTGACTTTCTAGGTGCCTGTGGTCAGAGAGGCTGAAGTCTTTGGGTTCACAGATGAGTCAGCTTGTCCTTGGGATTTGTCGTTGTAGGGTTTCAGAAGGTATCCAAGATCTCACAAGTGGAAGGTAATGTTGGATTTCAGTTCAACGCCACTCTCCTCTTCAAGATGGCACAGTCTCTGTGGCAGTGCTGGACACTCCAGGAGAGATTTAAGCAGCAGTAGAAGCTGCCTGGCCAGGAAAGCCCCATCCAGCAGTCCCTGGGAAATATCTGTCCCTCACTTACAAGTATAGACACTTCCTGCACATCCACACACTCTCCTTTCATTCTCTCACTCATACACTATCTTGCAGCCTGCTCTCCAATTGACAGCCATCTTGGATCTTGCAGTTTCAAACTTTGATTATCAGAAGTGGGGAAATCTTGGATTAAAGGTTAATGTACGCAAGAAATGAGTGTTACATTTTATGAATTTTTAAACATCTGTTGTCTTCTTAAAGGAAACTTTGCCTCTGTAGTAAGTTATATTGCCACTAAGTGATAGTTACTTATTAAAGATTTTAGTGGTAAGTTCAAGATCCTACCACTATGCTCAGATTGCATATAATACTTAAATCTAAAATGAAGTCCTGATATACATTTTAAACACTCTGAATTACTCATTTTAGAGTCAAAGTTAGATAAATCATATACTTGAAAACAATTTAAAATATAATTCAGAAGTGATAATATATATTATAGAGATGAATTTGTAACTGTTCATTAAGGCATTATTTTGCTATTGATTTCAGAGAGAAACGGAGATGGAGAGAGAGCAACATCAATGATGAGAGAGAACCATTGATCAGCTGCCTCCTACATGTTCCTTACTGGGGATTGAGCCCGAGACTGGGGCATGTGCCCTGACTGGGAATCAGCTGGGAATGAAAAAGTGACTTCCTGGTGGATGACACAGCCTCTGAGTCATGCCAGCCAGGCTATCAAGTAATTTCTGACATGTTCCTAATTATATACAGTGTCCCCAACAATGTATACATACACTTTGAATAATTAACATGGCAGTGTTTATTAAAATACATTTCATTTTCAAAATTGAGCTATCAGCTGTTAAAGAGTATACATATATATGTTTGGGGATACCCTATAATTATTCTTGAACACTGAAATTTTTAAACTAAGTTTTTTTTAGTTCATTCCTTGATATTGAAATTTAAGCTTAATTGAAGATATCCAACATAGCTTTGAAAATAAACATATTTATTTTAAAATAGAAAGTCCTATATGTTTTTGCAAAAATTAAAAGAATCTATCTATCTATCTATCTATCTATCTATCTATCTATCTATCTCTATATATATTTATCCAAAATACTAATTCAAAAAATATACGCACCACTATATTCACTGCAGTGTTAATTTTAAGAGCCAAGATTTGGAAGCAACCTAAGTGTCCATCAGTATATGATTTGATAAAAAAGCTGTGGTACATTTATTCAATGGAATACTACTCAGCCATGAAAGAGAAGGAAATCTTTTGCAACAGCATTAATGGACCTGGAAAGCATTATGATAAGAGAAATAAGCCAGTCAGAGAAAGATGAGTAACATATGATTTCATTTATATGTGAAGTCTAATGAACAAAATAAACTAACCAAGTGGAGACAGACTCATGGATTTGTAGAACAGACTGATAGCTGTCATAGGGAAGGCACTTGGGTGGTGGATGAGAATGGTGATGGGATTAAGCAAAGAAAAAGAGAGAGACTAATGGACATAGATGACAGTATGGTGATTACCAGAGGGCAGAGGGGTGGGAGGAAGTAGAAGATGATTAAGGGGGATAAATGGTAATAGAAAGTGACCTGACTTGGGGTGGTAAACATACAATACAATATACAGATGATGTGTTGTATAATTGCATACCTGAAACCTGTATAATTTTGTTAACCAATATCACCCCAATAAATTCAATTAAATAATTAATTAAATTAAAAGACAATTGTACAGAGAACAAAATGTTAAATTTTCTTCCTTTGTTCCTTTTCTAGCCCCACTTTTAAAAGTTAATCACTTTTAAATTTAATTTATATTTTTATATGTAGTATATATTTAATTTTTGTTAGTGTTGGAGATTGGATGTATTTTCTTTATTGTTCTATAACTTTTTGTCCATTTAATATATCATTGTAATTTATCCATAAAAGTATATGTGGTCTAATCTTTTAAAAGAATATATGTTCTTATTGATTTCAGAGAGAGGAAGGGAGAGAGAGAGAGAGAGAGAGAGAGAGAGAGAGAGAGAAACATCAGTGATTAGAGAGAATCATTGATGGGATGCCTCCTGCATGCCCCCTACTGGGTATTGAGCCCAAAACTTGGGCATGTGCCCTGATCTGAAATAAAATCGGAACCTCCTGGTTCATAGGTTGATGCTTAACCACTGAGCAACACTGGCTCTACTCTGGTATAAACTTTTCAATTAAAATAGACAAATAGCAAGCAAAGTTTGATGTTTTGTGATTTATACCCTATAGATCTATATTAATAAAAGCATAATATGCAAATTGACTGAATTGCTGAAAAGCGGAATGACCCATTCGGATGATCTTCTGGGTGAAGCTTGGGTGTGAGGCCCTACACTTGCACAGATTGGGCCTCTAGTAAACTAATAAGCTTTGACAGAATACATTGCAGCTGTTCAGAACTTTAGATAGAAGTATGGACCTCAAATATAAATGCAGAAAATTTTGGTATGTTTTATTTATTACAATGAGAAACACTATAGCATAATTTCTAGATGTTATTATATCAACAAAGATTCATGCACCAGTGGGGTCCCTTGGCCTGGTCTTCAGGGATCAGACCAAAACTGGCCCTCTAACATTCTCTGAGGGGCACCGGATTGCGAGAGGACAGTTGTTGGGTGATGATGCATCCTGGAATCAGGCTCACTCCTCTCTGGTTCCTAGTGCATCACCCAAGAAACACAGCTGCCAAGTCACTGCAGCTTGGCAGCTCCTGCATTGAGCATCTTGTCAGTGCAAGTCATAGCTATCAGTTGGAGCGCCTGCCCCCTGGTGGTCATTGCATGTCATAGCTTCTGGTCAAATAGTTGGATGGTTTCTTAGGCATATATATATATATATATATATATATATATATATATATATATAATTATATATCTTTGGGGCTGTGTGAGAGTTGTTTGGGCAAATGAATGTGCTAGTGTTTGTACAACAATGGAGGATCTTTGACTACCATGTGCAAAGTTTATTGGTGGTTCCATGTGATTTTTATTTATTTTTGTTTTTAATACTCATCTGAGGATATGTTTTATTGATTTTAGAGAATGAGAAAGGGGAACGGGGAGCTGGAGGGATGGAGAGAGATGGAGAGAGAAAGAGAAACATCGATTAGTTGCCTCCTATAACCACCCTGACTGGAAATTGAAACTGTAACCTAGGTATGTGCCCTGACCGGGAATCAAACCTCAGACCTTTTGGTGTATGGGAGGATGCTCCTATCAACTGAACCGCCTGGCTAGGACTCCACATGATTTTTACATAGTACTGGGGCAATGGACCCAGATAAATGACAGTCTTAAAACAATGCTTTTCTTTGGATTGTCTGCTGCAGAACACAGAATTCCAGGGATGGGTGTTTTAATCCTGCCTGTCATTATTGGTGCCCCAAATCATTCCATGAAGCTCATGAAGTTACTGATACTCCTATAACTTTTCCTTTAGAATGGTAGTGCCTAGACTTACCATCTACACTAATAAAAGAGAATCATGCAAATTGACCATACCGACGCTATGCCATCAGCCACGCCCACCATCCAATCAGGAGCGAGTATGCAAATTAGCCCAACAAAGATGGCTGCAGCCACGGAGAGAGCATGAGGCTTCCTCCAATGGAGGAAGCCAAACTTCCCACCAACTCTGGCCTGCCCTGGCCTCTGCTTAAGGTTACAAAGTTTCAATTATAGAAAATAAAAAATCCCCCCAAAATGGCTGCAGCCACAGAGCTGGGGAGAGCAGGAGGCTTGGGTTGCCCATAGTGATGGAGGAAGCCAATCTTATGGGCAGGCCCTAGCCTGCGCTTAACACTACGGTTTCAATTATAGAAGATAAATCCCAGATACCAGGGCCTCCACTTGAGTCTGGGGGGGGGGGGATGGCTGGCCTAAAAACCACCACAGGCCCCCTTTCCAGGCTGTCCCATGCTCCAAGGGAACCCCTACTCTTCAGGGCAAACCAGCCAGCCACTACCCATGCACCAGGCCTCTATCCTATCTAATAAAATAGTAATATGCAGATTGACCATTACTCCAGCACACAAGATGGCTGCCCCATGTGATCAAAGATCCTGCCCCCATGTGGACACAAGATGGCCACCACAAGATCGCCAGCAGGGGAGGGCAGTCGGGAGGGACCAGGCCTGCAAGGGAGGGCAGTTGTGGGCGGTCAGGCCAGCAGAGGAGGGCTGTTAGGGGTGACCCATCTAGCAGAGGAGGGAAGTTGGGGGTGACTGGGCTTGCAGAGAAGGGTAGTTGTGGGGGGACCCAGTCCTGCAAGGGAGGGCAGTTGGGATGACCAGGCCTGCAGGGGAGAGTAGTTAGGGGCAATCAGGCTGGCATGGGAGTGGTTAGGGATGATCAGGCTGTCAGGCAGAAGCAGTTAGGGGCAATTAAGAAGGCAGGCAGGCAAGCAGGAGCCAGCAGTCCTGAATTGTGAGAGGGATGTCCAACTGCCCGTTTAGGCCTGATCCTACCATAATTGGGCCTAAACAGACAGTTGGATATCCTTTGAGGGTCCCAGATTGGATAGGGTGGAGGCTGAGCTGAGGGACACCCCCCATGCATGAATTTCGTGCACCAGGCCTCTAGTACTAAATAAATAACTCTTGCCACATCAGACATTAAAGGCAGACTTAATATGCCCATATTAAATTACATACTCAGTAAGCAAAAAGCTATCATTGTAGTCCACAAACATACGATTTGAGGTGGTATATGAAATAATATATGATTGAAGAATGAAAATGATACTTGTAAATATTCATTAATGGGATATATAGTCTCACCTCCCTTTGTTTTGTTCATAGATACAATTTTGAATGTACAGGAAAAGGCTGAACTTTTTACAGATAACTTTTGTAATGTATGCAGAATGGTGCTACCATTTGAATCACAAAGGATTTCACATTATGAGGTAGGTTAAAAATAAGGCCTGGGAACAGGACTGGAATGTGGAGGGAGGCAATGGGGAAAAGGAGGGACATCTGTAATACTTTAAACAATAAGGATGAATTGAAAAAAAGAATTGGAATAGAGTCTAAAATGGGTTTTAAAATGTAGCAGATAAACTTACTATGTTATATATTTTTTATTATGTAGAGCAGATGGTATTATTCCCCTTTAATGAATAAAGGGATTAGTGCAGAGAGGAACAGTCATTTATTAGCTTAACTTCAGGGAATTATAGCTTAAATTTGGTCTCTCTCTCTCTCTTTCTCTCTCTCTCTCTTACTACAAAAATTGCTTTATTTTCTTCACACCATTCTGTATTCATCAAGCCACTACTATATCCTTTGCCTTTTTAATAAATGTAAGGAAAACTGTTCATGTAAATCAAGAAATACTATAGAACTCTAGTGTTCCTTTATAGTAAACTAGAGGTCCAGTGTACAAATTTGTGCATCAGTGGGGTCCCTGATGATCTGGATTATCCCTGGCCTGAGGGATCTGGATGAAATGGGCTCTCCAACATCCTCTGAGGTGTTCTGGGTTGTGAGAGGGTGGAGCCATGCCGAGGTACCCCACCAGTGCATGATCGGGGCTGAGGAGGAACACAGGAGGTTGGCCAGCCAGGGATGGACCAGAGGAGGGCTCCAAGGCAAGTCTGGCCCATCTCATTCAGTCCTGATCAGCCGGACTCTAGCAGCAAGCTAACCTACCAGTTGGAGCATCTGACCCCTGGAGGTCAGTGCACGTCATAGCTACTGGTTGAGGATCCTTAGAATATAATTAGCATATTACTCTTTGATTGGTTGAGTGGATGACCAGATACTTAGCATATTAGGCTTTTATTATATAAGATGAAGGTTATAAAAACCAAATGAACCAGTCTTGCACTTGACTTAACCACATGCTTTTAGAAACAGAACCATAGAATTCTAAAGCTAGAACATGGAAAACTTAATGTTCTTACTTTTTTGGTTTATTGATCAGAAAATTGAGACCCACAAGGATAGTGATTCTCCATAGATAGTATTGGTATGGCTAAGCTTAAAAATGGTTTCTTGTGATTTCATTTCAAGTGTTCTTTCATCTGCTATTGCCTTTCATTTCTATATCATATAATGAGCTATTGGATTTTTTTTCATATTTGGTTTCTGGGTTACTAAAAGTACTAGAAACATTTACTTAAAAGAAATAGAATGCCAGCTATACTTTTTAAAACACCTTGTCTCATTTTCCCATTGCAAATCTTATTGGCAACTATATTTAAGTCCTTATCTTTATTAGGATTCAATTAATATAGTTACAGATAGGGAAACTGTGTTGGCTGTGGATTGAAAGGACTTATGTTCGAGTCTTAACTCCATCATTGTGTAACCCTGAGGAAGTCACTTTACCTTCCTGAGCATATTTCTTGAGCTTGTAAAATGGGGCTGGTAAAATCCCTCTTACTATATTTGTGAGAATTAAATAAAATAAAATATGTGAGTGTGCCTAGCTCATTCTCAGACTCCATAGCTCAAAGATTTAGAGTTAGTAAAGAGAAACATACAATCCAGGGCTCAGTGATAATTGTGGTAGGAACCATTTGAATTTAAATTTGAAAAGTAGCTTTTTATGGGCTTATGGAGTGCTATTCAGTGGGGAAAATATCTATACATATAAAGAGGTGATAAGCTAGTTGTCCGTTATGTTGTCCCAGTAACAACCAACTTGCATATTGATGTGTGTGCAGCAGAGGGTGGGCGGCTGGAGCCATGTTCCCTGGAGTCTGAGGAGAGCGCCTGACAGGAGCCCAGACTGCAAAGAAGGAAGAGAAAGCAGCCATTGGGTGCTCTTCCAATCCCCATGCACGGCCACCATACCCCCGCCCCTGCACTCCCTTGGGGGAAGGAGAGGCTGACTGGACAGGGAGAAGACCCAGCCTCGGGGGCAGCTGCAGCACGCACCTCTGACTCCCCATTTCCCCCCCCCCGCCACCCCCGCCAGAAGGGCCTACAACAATAGCAAGCCAGCGACCACCCCTCAGTGCCCCTGAGGCACCTGGGGCCTGCAGCTTGCCACTGCTGGGCCCCCTCTGCCTCTCCTTCCTACAACTCCAGATCCAGGTGGAGGCAGAACTGAGAGGTCCCCCAGGTTCAGATCCTTCCCCCCGACAGCAGCAGAAGGGTGGTGAACCTCTCTGGGAGCACAGATAAATCTGCCCTCCTAGCCTACCTGGCTCCACCCTGGCCTGGCCCCCTCCCCACTCCAGGAGATTGGAGCCCCACCCTGAGCAGGTACAGCTGTGCAACAGCCACATACAATTTAAAGAATGGTGCCAAGTGGGAAGGTTTGACAGTTACTCGCCTTTGGCCTTGCTGCTCCCCCCCCAGTACCCTTCTAACTACTCTACCCTCTTCTAG
Organism: Vespertilio murinus; assembly: GCA_963924515.1. Classification (NCBI taxonomy): domain Eukaryota; kingdom Metazoa; phylum Chordata; class Mammalia; order Chiroptera; family Vespertilionidae; genus Vespertilio; species Vespertilio murinus. The sequence goes on from OZ004710.1 coordinate 39,889,528, forward strand.
CATCTCCAGGGATGACCACTGCTATAGGGCTTCTGGCCAGATCACAACTCTCCAAGGCCTGTGGAACCCTCTGCACAGCTTCCATAGCCACAGTCCTAGGACACAATCATGTCCCCCCCCCCCTATTCAGCACCTGCCACCTGCAAGGGTACCCATAGCCTTAAAAATAACAATCCCTTCCAGTTTAGACATCACTTACTTGATGAAACATTTCTAGGTTTATTAGCTCAGAACCCCTCATGACAACCCAGTGAGGTAAGCGGAGAAGAGATTACTGTTCCTATGGTATATGCCTATGAATTCAGAAATGAAGCTCAGAGAGGAAAAGTGTCAAGCCCAGTGGTTCCCAAGGTGCAGCACACACCGCACACAGGGGCAGGCGGCGGGGGGGGGGGAGGGGGAAGGCAATTTGATTTTAAGTGGGGGCAATTCGAGAATGAGTTAACAGCGAGTTTTTTGCATTTCTTATAGTTCTCGGAGGCCTCATCTACAGCGTATCCTACATAATAAAAGGCTAATATGCAAATGAACGAATGGTGGAATGACCGGTCACTATGATGTGTGTTGACCACCAGGGGACAGACACTCAATGCAAGAGCTGCCCCCTGGTGGTCAGCAAGCACAGCAGCAGTGGTGGGGGCCTCTCCCATCTCTGTGGCAATACTAAGGATGTCTGACTGACAGTTTAGGCCCACTAAGCTGTCAGTCAGACATCCCTCCAGGGCTCCTGAACTGCGAGAGGACACAGGCCAGGCTGAAGGATATTCAGTGCAAATTTTGTGCACTGGCCCTCTAGTACTAAATATCCTATCTAATAAAGAGGGAATGTGTTAATTGACCCTCACACTGTCACAAACATGGTGGTGCCCACAGCCAATAGGAGGGAATATGCTAATTGACTGCCATGCCCTCAAATATGGTGGCACCCACAGCCACAAGATGGTAGTGCCCAGTCTCCTCAGCCCTGCCAGGGTGGAAGGCACACAGAAAGGCAAAGCCCTCCTGCTCCAGGCAGGCCCAGCTGCTCCATGTGCCTGCCTCCGGAGTCCCCCAGCCCCCTCAATCCCCCAACTGCCCAGGGCTGGCCTGAGGTGCACGGGGGGTGGGCCTAGCTTTGCCATGGGCCTGCCTACGGGGTACCCCATCCCCTCTACTCCCAAGTCACCCAGGGATGGCCTGAGGCACAGGCAAGCCTTGGATGGTGGCTGCCCAGCTGCCCAGGGCCACCTGAGGCTCAGGTAACCAGGGCCAGCCAAGGCTTGTGCTGCTGGCAGTGGCAGCAGCAGAGGTGTGATGGGTGTTGCCTTTCCCTAATCATCTGGTCACCTTCTGCCCCTGAGAGCTCCTGGACTGTGAGAAGGGGCAGGCTGGGCTGAGGGACGCCCCCCTTCAGTGCATGAATTTTCATGCACCGTGCCTGTAGTGAGAAAATAAAAATCAATCATAATTATGTTGACTGATGCCATCCCAATAAAATTTAATAAAAATAAATAAATAAATAAAGTCATAATTATATCACTCGCATCACTTCTCTTTTGCTTATATGATTTCAGTATGCTTTCTGAACACACATGCACACATTTTTATAAAATAAAATTGTATATGTTATGTTGTACTTGTTTTTGTCATATGAAAGCATATTCTGGACACTTTGTCTTATTACACATTTTTATTCTTTATAATATTGTAATGGCTATAAAGCACATAATAATGTAATGTTGTAGCATATTTTAAAATTTAAATTTCAGTGCCATCTGTAAGTTTGAAGTTTAAGCTTATTGAATCATCAAATTAATTATACATGACTTTCCATGTATTCTGAAAAGGTGATTTTTTTTCTTTTTAGTATATAGCTTGGTTATTACTTTTAGACAATCTCAGTATAGTATTTATTGTAAAATAGAACTTTTCTGCAGGAGTTTTGAATTTTGATGAGGTTGTACTTATACATGTTTAAGAAACCATTCTCTGCACTTTTGTCATATAGATTTCCCCTATATTTTTTGGTTCTGTACCAAAATGTTATTGGCTTCATGAGTTGTAGCATCATTTTCGTTTCGCTGAGATTTAGAGATTTGAAAACACGTGAATCTCTTTCATAAAATTGGTATACACCAAATAAATTACAGCTCACAAATTCTGTTCTCAAATTCAACAAGGTCTAAATTTGAAGTGTCTCTGTTATTGAATAAACAAAGTCATATTACATCTTTTTACAGAGTGAAAAACATGCTCAAAATGTTAGGTTTTATTTTCATATGTATGGAAAACAAAATGAAGTGCCTAGTAAAAAAATGAAGATGGATGTTAGAAATTTTCAGGTGAGTAGTCTATGTTGATATAATTCTAAATTTTGAGATATTGAATCTTTCTAATAAGATTGTGCTTATTTCAGGTGCATAAGACTGAAGTAGTGGACAGAAACAAATTTTGTGATATCTGCAACATGATTTTTAGCTCTCCAGTTATTGCTCAGTCTCACTATGTGGGGAAAGTCCATACTAAAAAATTGAAGCAATTGATGGAGGAGCATGATCAGGTATCTAGATCAGGATTTCAGCCAAAGATGGGTAAGATTAAATTTACTACTTTAGCTTCAATACAGCTCTCTATCATTTTCCCCCAACTCTGCCATCCATTTTCTTTTTCAGAAAAACTTTTACCCCAGGGCAATATATTGATGATTCTCCTCCTTCTCCTTCTCCTTCTCCTTCTCCTTCTCCTTCTCCTTTTCTTCTTCTTCTTCTTCTTCTTCTTCTTCTTCTTCTTCTTCTTCTTCTTCCTTCTTCTTCTTCTTCTTCTTCTTCTTCTTCTTCTTCTTCTTCTTCTTCTTCTTCTTCTTTTTCTTCTTCTTTTCTTCTTCTTCTTCTTCTTCTTCTTCTTCTTCTTCTTCTTCTTCTTCTTCTTCTTTTTCTTCTTCAACTTCTTCTTCTTCTTCTTCTTCTTCTTCTTCTTCTTCTTCTTCTTCTTCTTCTTCTTCTTCTTCTTCCTCTTCTTCCCAGTTAATCACTTTCTGTGTTCTTATAATTAATTATAGAGATTATAATTGTTAACTGAATTTTAGGAAATATGACATCTTCTTTTCAGTTTATTAAATTCAAAAGCAGGTGATTTGCTATGCCTGCTATAAATAAACAATAACCAGAATGAATTTTTTCACTTTCTAATCAAATCATAAAATCTTAGCTTCTTACTTCTTCGCCTTGGCATCTATCTCATTCTTTTTTTAAATTTAGTACTTTCCAGAACATCATCTCATGTGTGGGTTCAGACCCCATAATATAGCTATGATGTAGTATGTCCTGACTACAACTGTAGGCAAAAAAATAAGTAAATTATAGAATCTCCTTTTACCCCGATAGCTCATTTCTTCCTTCCTAAGAATATAAATAAAAGAGTATCATCATTCAATAGTTATTAAGTACCTATTTTTATGCTAGACCCTAAAGATACAGTTAACTATAAAACATTGCCTCTTTCTTCCTTCTAGTGATGTTGGGTCACAAGCATATGAGAGATACCACCCAAACTGCTCATTTCTGGCCTGAGGTGGCACAGTATATCCTGGAAAACCTAACTAGTACTTTGAAAATTTTGTGTGCTAGAACAAAAAATGGGATGATTAATCCTCTGAATAAATAATTTACCACATGTTCACAAGCTTCAGCATTTTAAGGATATGGCATGCCTGGCATGGAAAATTTACCAACATTAATTTCCAATTGATAGTGTAGGCCTCATCCAGCATTAAAACATATTCTCTTAATAAATTAACTCAGAATTATTTTAAAATTTATTCTAGTATCTCTAATTTTTGTTTTTCTGTCAGCCTAAAAAGGCCCAGAACCAATGTGACCTACAGAAGAAAGCATCTTCTAAAGCTTTATCTTCAGTTCCCCAAACACATCAATTTGGTCTCAGAGAGGAGACCAAATGAAAGAGCTCTGAAATAACTATAACTGTTAAAGTATATAACTTTATAGCCTTAAACACCTGCATAAATTTTATTTTGATACAGACACAGCAAATCTGGACTGAATAGATGACTTACTCTGCTACTCAGGGACCCCAACTTAGTATTTGGTACCATCTGTTTTACCCTCACTAATTTCAAGAATCATCCTAAGACAGCTCTCATGCTTTCATTGATTTTCCCCCCAATTAATATAGTTAATGCCTTTCCTGTATCTTTATTGGAGAAACTTGGTGACTGATTTGTATTCAACTTCCCTTTCTCATAGAAGGCAATTATTTTTAACCTGAATATGAAAAAAAAGATAGTGGGTTTTTAAAGCATTCTAAATTTCCCTAATACTTTATAATCAATGTAGCTCTGGTAACTGAACACATGTTGATCCCTTCTCATTATGAATATTTCAGCAGGAGTGCCTATTACTACTTCTGCAGAATCAACTTTTCTGAAGCCCCTTGCAGTCAAGCCTCCTTCAGGTGGGATTAAAGATAAGACTATACCTTACTCTGCCAGCACTGCTTTGGATTTGAATAATCCAAACAAGTATTGAAAACTCTGCTCTGATAGCCTATTAATGACCCCAAAACATTATATTGGGACAAAACACAAAAGAAATGAAGCTAGAAAGAGTATGTAGAAAATATAAAAGAGAAACCTTTTCTATCAAAATCAGATGCAAATGGTAAACAGTAAAAATATCACAAAAATGTCATAGGAAGTTTGTATTTTTAAAAAAATATATATTTTATTGATTTTTTACAGAGAGGAAGAGAGAGGGATAGAGAGTTAGAAACATTGATGAGAGAGAATCATCGATCAGCTGCCTCCTGCACACCCCCCACTGGGGATATGCTCGCAACCAAGGCACATGCCCTTGACCGGAATCGAACCCGGGACCCTTCAGTCCGCAGGCTGACACTCTATCCACTAAGCCAAACCAGTTTCGGTGGAAGTTTGTATTTTTAAACACAAACTACTGGCTTATGTAGATACAATTTTACTCTTATTGAGTAGGAGGTTGATAGTACTAATGGGATCATATATTTTTAGGTAAGTAAGGACTTAGAGTCTATCTGGTTCTGTCTGTTGGTTTTCCAGAAAATGAGACCCAGAAAGTTTTAAATGACCCTTATTAATTACAGAATCAAATATAGGCATTTTCATGGCTCCTTGTTATATCATAAGCACATAAGGAAGTATTTTAAATTAGTATTGTGTGGTTTTACCATTTATTCATGTTTTAAGTGTCTCTTGGAAATACAAATGAGGATGGATATACTATTTTCCCAGAGTAAGTGTATAACCTAGTTAGGTTAGTAATATTTCGTTGCAAGTGGCCACAGACATGGATTTATGCACATATTTATGGAGGAGTGAAACATCATGGTTGAAATATCTTCTTAGAGGAAATGCATGATTTAGATTGGTAGGAGTGAGAAGGAGAGAGGATGAACAAAGGTGCTAAGAAAGAGTGTCAAGAATTCAGGCCACATATGTAATAATTTAACCAACAAAGAAATCATTTAAAAAGAATTCAGGCACAAATAAAAATTCTGATCCTGACTGGAGTGATCTACTTGTTCTTCTAACCTTACTTTTTTTCATTTTACCCCCATAGGCACCTTATAAGAATATTCTTTCTTCCACCTATGTCTTTCCCTCCACTCAACTGTTATTTTTAAGTCTTTCCTTACTAGACCTTTTATGCTTCATGTGAAAATGTTAATTACTTTCTTCCTAAAGCTATATTCTTTTGTCATATGTTACTCCTATGTTCTGGTTCTTCTCCTGTGATTCTACTTCTTTTCTGTAGATATTTCCATCATTCCATTCTTGACCTTACTCTACAAACATGACCTAATCTACTCTCTGATTTCATCTCTCATCTGTATACTTATGACTTTTCTGTCAAGCTTCAGACTCATAGATCCAAATGGCAGCTGTCACTTCCCCTGGATACCTTATAGCTATTTCAAATCCACCGAGTCATTCAAACCACAAACCTGTAATTAACTAAGAATCCCCCTCACCACCATAATCACTTTCTATATTGAATCCAGCACCAAACCATGACTGTTTTACCTCCAAAATATTATGTTTTCCTTATCTTTAGCCTGTTCTTCCCCTACTAGTTCAGATCCTCAACATCTTTACTACAGCTTTGCTACTCAAATTATGGTTTTTGGACAGTGTCATTAGCATCTCTTTGAGAGTTGTTAGAAAAAAAAAGAATTTCAGGCCTCACTTCAGACCTACTGAATCAAAATATGCTTTTTAACAAGATATCCAGGTGATTTGTAAACACAATAAATTTTGAGAAGCATTGTTCTAGAATATTGCTATGACTTCTCAACCACTCTCCCTGCTGTTTTGTCTGCCCAAATCTGTCCTCAATTTAATCACGAATCCTATATAATAAAGATGTAATATGCAAATTGACTATCACTCCAACACATAAATGCCCCCCCCCCATGTAGTCAAAGATGGTCACCCCCATGTGGACACAAGATGGCTGCCACAAGATGGCCTGCAGAGGAGGGCAGTTGAGGCGACCAGGCCTGCAAGGGAGGGTAGTTGACCATGCCTCTAGGGGAGGGCAGATGGGGGCAACCAGGCCAGCAGGGGAGAGCAGTTAAGGGGCAACTAGGCCAGCAGTGGAAGGCAGTTAGGGGTGACTGGGCCAGAAGGGGAGGGCAGTTGGGGGTGACCAAGCCTGCAGGGGAGGGCAGTTGGGAGGGACAAGGCCTGTGGAGGAGTGTACTTGGGGGACACCAGGCCTGCAGGTAAGGGCAGTTAGGGGTGACCAGGACAGCAGGGGAGGACAGTTGGGGGTGACCAGGCCAGCAAGGGAGGGCACTTAGGAGCAATCAGGCTGGCAGGGAGCAGTTAGGCATCAATCAGGCTGGCAGGGGAGTGGTTAGGGGGTGATCAGGCTGGCAGGAAGAAGCAATTAGGGGCAATCAAGAAGGCAGGCAGGCAAACAGGAGCCAGCAGTCCTGAATTGTGAGAGGGATATCCGACTGCATCCCTTGAGGGATCCCAGATTGGACAGGGTGCAGGCTGGGCTGAGGGACACATACCCCATGCACAAATTTTGTGCACTGGCCCTCTAGTATTTCACATAAAGTGTACATAATTCAATGTCATTCCCTTGCTTAAAATTTCTTGTTTTTTAAATTTTATTTTCTAAGGATAATATCTAAGCTTCATAGCCCTTTACCATATTGTCCCTGCCTACCTTCTCAAGGCTTATCCTCTGCTACTTCCTGCCATAATCTGCGTGGGTCAGAACCTTCAAACTGTTTAAGGTTTCCAGAAATCATTACCCTATTTCTTATCTCTATGGCCTTGTTCATGTTGCCTTTGCCTGGAATATCTCCATGTCCTTCTTGTCTTGGCTAACTTCCACTCATTCTTGCATATCTAGTTATCTCTCCATGTATCTTTAGCTCCCATTAGAATGTAAGGTATTTGAGGGGAGGGGCAACATTTAACTAATTTTTATTTCCAGTGGCAGAGTATGTCTACCTAAATAGAGATTAGTCTAATATATGAACCAATGAACTATTTATTTTTATATATTGAGTGCTAACCCTGTGTTTATACTACTTAAGTTTCTTAATGTGATTCAAATTATCTCCCAAAGTTACACAGAGATCTGTGTTTTTATGTAGGATTTTAAAGAATGTTTATTTAGGCAAGTGTAGAAATAGAAGTCATAGGGCTTCTGAAAGTAGTAGAAGTTTGGAGAAATCGCAAACTTCCACTTGATAGAGGTTTTTTATTTTTTAGTTGTAGGTATTGTTGAGCTGAGGGTATCTGAAATAACTGGCTTTTGGTTTAGTGGCATTAGGTAAAGTTGGAACTGAGCCAGCTATGAGAAGTGTATGTATTCTGAAGGGGGGTCATTTTAGTACTCTGAGGTCTCAGGATTATTAGAATAAGAGGAAAAAAGTTTTGGATAATATTTTCATCTGCCTGGGGAAGGGTTGCTAATCATCAGCAGAATTTAATCCAATCATTGAAGTTATTTTACACAAACTTATAAAGCTAGAGCTCAAAGAAGAGATTATCAACCTTGCCTTGACTATTCCATTTTTTAGAACAGTAACCATTTGAGAATTAAAAAGTATCTGGAGAATTTAATTTAGCAAATGAGAATTTCAAAGAACAGTAACAGCAGAAGTTTACATTATATATTAGCAAGTGGTAAGGTAAAAAGTGTTTAAAATATGTCACTCTCCAACCATTTTCTCCAGTCTTACTCTCCCTTCCTTCTTTTCCATCTGCTATTGTTTATATGTTTCAACTATATCTAATCTCCCTCTTTCTTCATCATTTTCACTGTTTCTTTATGTTCTTTACCAGCCCAGATCTTATTAGTATAGGAATGGCTACCATAATAATATGGAACTAAAGTATGTATGTATTACTTATTTATTTGTTTTGCTTATCTTACTAATTTCTAGCCCCATTATTGCACATAGTTGTCTCATTTTCACCTGTAACTCAACATATCTTACATTGAAATAATAATCTCCTCTAAAACCAACTTGAATTTACCAAGTTGTCTCTCTTTGCCAGCAGTACCACTACTTGTCACCTACACTTGAATCTTTGAGGGCTTTGAATACTTAATTCTCTCTATCCTGTCCATCAGTCAGTCTCACTAAGTCTTCTTAACACTATTTATCCTTCCTGTACCCTTCCATTACATTCCCACTATCATCATCTCACACTTTAATGCTGCGACAACCTTCTGAAAGGCTTTACTTATATCTCATTGTTATTCTCTCATTACCTAATAGCAGTGGGGCTGGGATGAGCGGGAGCAGCATGTGGAGTTGGACTGCCTGTTTCAACCCGATCTCCGCAGGCCACACCGAGGGACCCCACCAGTGTGGAAATCTGTGCACCAGGCCTCTAGTATTTACATAACTGTGGTCTCCTTACTTCCAGGCTTGCTCCTCTCAAATTCATTCTTCCTATTGTAGATAGAGGAGAGATTTCTGCTTAAACCACTTCAAGGTTCCCAATGTACAAAATAAAAAGTCTAGGCTCTTTAGCATAGCATGTAAGTCTCTCTTTGATATGACAGCATTTTGCCTCTCCCATCTCATATCCTTATATTTATTTCTACAACAGTTCAAAAATTTTAAAACAATTTGAAATTTTAAGAAGTTCCTGCAGACATTTCAGTGCTTTCCCCCCTCTTTTTTTTTAAAGTATATTTTAATTGATTTTTTTACAGAGAGGAAAGGAGAGGGAGAGAGAGTTAGAAACATCAATGAGAGATAAACATCGATCAGCTGCCTCCTGCACACGCCCTACTGGGGGTGTGCCCACAACCAGGGTACATGCCCTTGACCGGAATCGAACCTGGGACCCTTCAGTCCTCAGGCCGATGCTCTGTCCATTAAGCCAAACTGGTTTTGGCTCTCCCCTCTTTTTTTTTTTTAAATATATTTTATTGAGTTTTTACAGAGTGGAAGAGAGAGGGATAGAGAGCCAGAAACATCAATGAGAGAGAGTCATCGATCAGCTGCTTCTTGCACAACCCCCACTGGGGATGTGCCTGCAACCAAGGCACATGCCCTTGACCGGAATCGAACCCGGGACCTTTCAGTCCACAGGCCGACGCTCTATCCACTGAGCCAAACCGGTTCCGGCTCTCCCCTCTTTTTAAAAAGGAATTTATTGGGGTGACATTGGTTTCAAGTGTACAATTCTATGCTATATCATCTGCATATTGCATTGTGTGTCCACCACCCAAATTCAAATCTCCTCCTTTCGCCATATATTTGATGTCCTTTACCCTTTACCACTCCCCACCCCTTCCCTCGGGTAAACACCATACTGTTGTCTGTGTCTATGAGTTTTTGTTTTTCTTGTTTGTTCATTAGTTGCTTTCAGTTTTATATCCCACATATGAGTGAAATCATATGGTTCTTGTCTTTTATTGCCTGACTTGTTTTGCTTAGTGTGATATTATCAAGATCTATCCATGTTGTTGCAATGGCAGTATTTCATCTTATGGTTGAGTAGTATTCCATTTTGTGTGTGTGTGTGTGTGTGTGTGTGTGTGTGTGTGTGTGTGTGTGTAACATCTTCTTTTTAATGCTATTTCCTCTGCCTGAGGTACTCAAACTCTTTTCATCATGTTGACTATTTTTCATCCTTCCAAGTTTAATTAAGGCATCATTTCTTCCAGGAGCCCTCTTCAGACACCCATACTGTTCTCATTGCCTCTGCTTCTTTGAGCTCCTGTACACATTAAGTATACCTCGCTTACCTTTTACCAAATGAAGTTGGACTTCTCTGTTCATGCATCTGTTTCTCACTTGGATTTGTGAACAACCAGCCCATTTTATTCATCTTGTATACTTAGCATCTAGCATGATGATTATTCCCACATTGGTGCTTGTTGAACAGATTATTTGAATTAAACACATCACGCTAATTTCTGTCTCTGCCATACCTGATATTGTTTTTATCCCCTGGAATGCCCTTACCTGTTTTCTTTTACATTTCAAATCCTTCTTCTCCTTTAAGATCCATCACGACTTTCCTCACTGCTCTAGCTCTTAGTATTATCCTCTTCCTCTGATTTCTCATAGGCTTTACTGTTCATTGACAATTGCATTAACTATAGCCCCTTAATTTAATTAGCCTCTTTGACATAAAGGATTATATTTTATTCTTTAATATCCTTCTCAGTGCTTTATATGATAATGACTATATAATTTTTCCTCAATTAATATTTGCTAATAGTTTATGGAGAGGAAGTGTTTTATAGAAGGATAAACATAGATTCAGAGACATGTTTAAAGTTACTTGCCCAGTTGCAATTCAGATTCTTCAAGTATAAAATGAAAATAAGGCTACTTCACAGGATTGAAAAAGGATGAAATAAAGCAGTATATACAGTATCCACAGAATAGGTCCTCAACAGATGTTAGTTTTTTAAAAAATGTTTTGTTCTCCTATCATAATTTTTTAAAGAATAGTTAAACTGGACATTTTTTTCTTCATAAGTTAAATCCCATATTAAGTTGCATTTTTTGCTTACACATAGCTATTAATTGCTTTATTCCCATTTAAGATATTAGACCTATGTTTCTCATCCTTGACTACATATTAGAATAACTCAGGGAGCTGTTAGAAATTCCAGTGCTCAGGCCTTCCCTCAAATTAATTATATAAGAATCCCTAGGACCTATATTAATGTTTTGTTTTCTTTTTCAACTCCCAATTGATTATAATATAAAGCCAAGATTAAGGACCACAATTTTAGACTATGAAGACATGCACTTCCCTAATCTATGCTTTGAAAACAAAGACCTTAATCAAGGGATTTATGAGGTTGGACTATGTTTAGGAGAAATGTGGGCCCCACAAGTGGTTGTGGAAGATTCTGGAAGGTACAAGGTGCAGAGAAGCTTGAGTTTATGGGTAAAGTCAGAAACAAGGAATCCTAGGAGAGCTAAGGGCAGCAAAGCTGGACAGGACTAAGGAGCAGATTCAGATAGGGGGTTAGAGAGCATAAGAAACATATTGAGGCAGATTTCAGGAGTATTAGACCAGGAATTTTTATCTCAGGACCAATAAATATATTTTATATCTTCACAGAAAGGGTTTACACTGTACTTATATATTATTTTCTGAAATGTGGATATCTTACAAAAAGATAAGAATTATCAGTGTGTGAAGAAGACAATGGCTAAGTTAATAGTAATGAGACCACAGTTTCAGAACTGACTTTAGACCTTTCGTGTGTGACTTATAATTCCTCTAAACTCTTGTATTATCCTATATAAAACCTTATATTATACTATATAATAAAAGCCTAATATGCTAAGTGTCTGGTTGTCCATTTGGCCATTCAACCAATCAAAGTGTAATATGTTAATGATATGCCAAGGCCGCTCAGTGGCTCACTATGATGTGCAATGACCACCAGGGGGCAGACAGTTGACTGGTCGACCAGTCACTATGTTGTGCATTGACCACCAGGGGGCAGATGCTCCAACTAGTAGGTTAGCTTGCTGCTGGGATCTGGCTGATTGGGACTGAGTGAGATGGGCTGGACATGCCTGGGAGCCCTCCTGAGATTCCCCCCTATCTGACTAACCTCCTGCGTCCCTCCCTGGCCCCAGTCATGCACTGGTGGGGTCCTTTGCCTGGCCTGTGTCCTCTTGCAATCCGGGACCCCTTGGGGGATGTTAGAGAGCCAATTTCAGCCAGATGGTGGAGTGACCAGTAGCTATCATGTGCACTCATCACCAGGGGGCAGACACTCAATGTAGGAGCTGCCCCCTGGTGGTCAGTGTGCTCCCACAGGAGGAGCACTGCTAAGCCAGAAGCCAGGCTCAGTGGCAGCACTAATGATGTCCGGGGTGAGCAGGTCTAAGCAGTCAGTCAGATATCCCCCAAGGGCTCCTCGACTGTGAGAGGGCACAGGCTGGGCTGAGGGACCCCCCTGAGTGCAATAATTTTGTGCACCATGCCTCTAGTCCTATATAAAACCCTAATATACAAATAGACCAAACAGCGAATGACTGGTTGCTATGATGTGTACTGACCACCAGGGGGCAGCTCTTGTGTTGAGTGTCTGCCCCTCAAGAGGGAGGTAACCATTGGGCAGGTGCCATCAGGGGGCCCCCCAATTGCCCTGCCCACTGATCACCCCACAGATTGGCCCTGATTGCTGGCCATGCCTCTGGACTCTACCCTTTATATTGGGAACAGTCTCTTAGATTTAAAAATTAAAACCTGGCAAGGCTACTCTAATATAGAAGAAAACAAGATGATTCAGTGATGACATGCATAGACTCTGGCTTGCACACTTTGTGGTCAGCTCTGATTCTGACACTTATTACTGTGTGACAAAGCCAATTACATAACTTCTCTCTGCTTTAGTTTTTTCCAAAATGGTACTACTGCCTTAGAAGGATCATGTTATGTACTACATTTTATAATCAGGGCAAAAAAAATGTAGCTGTCCATACAACAGCAAGATGCCTTTCACCTGTATGAAAGTATGGTCACTGGCTGAAACCAGTTTGGCTCAGTGGATTGAGCATCTGCCTGTGGACTGAAAGGTCCCAGGTTCGATTCTGGTCAAGGACATATACCTTGGTTGTGGGCACATCCCCAGTGGGGGTTGTACAGGTGGCAGCTGAACCATGTTTCTCTCTCGTCGATGTTTCTAACTCTCTATCCTTCTCCTTTCCTCTTTGTAAAAAAATCAATAAAATATATTTATATATTAAAAAAAGCTGAAGGATGCCAAGGACCAAACCAGAGACGGTCAGACCTGCATTACCACCATTTGTCCACCAACCAGATCTGAAATATCATGGCTGACATGTACACATAAGGAACTACTTGACATTGAAATTGGGACTCAAAAGAACTGTTGGCCCAGAAAGAAACTCACTACAGACTGATTCATTTGCCTCTCAGCATAACCATTAAGGCTTGTCGCAGTTTAGGTTCTTACAAGTGTATTTCTTGGATCACATGATCTCACACATCTAGAGGAAATAATGAACAACATAGACCTGTGAACAAAAACAGACCCAGAGAAAGAGAAGCAGCGATCAGACTCTCAAACCTTAGAGGGAAAGTAGGGGAGGGTGGGGGTAAGGGGAAGAGATCAACCAAAGGACTTGTGTGCATGCATATGGGCCTAGCCAGTGGCCATGGACAACAGGGGGGTGGGGAAATATGTAGGTAGGGGTTTGGGATGGAGATGGGGGGTAAGGACAATTATGTGATACCATAATCAATAAAAATAAAATTTAAAAAAAAAGTATGGTCACTGGTGCATGCAGCATCCCAGATTGCAAGAGGGGTGTCCCACTGCCAGGGGTGGGGCCTAAACCAGCAGTTGGACATCCCCTGAGAGCACAGGCTGGACTGAGGAACCCCACCTCCCCATGTGCGAATTTCATGCATCGGGCCTCTAGTCTATATTATAATCTTATGTGATTTTTGAAGAAACAAAGGAGGAACTGATAAAGATATTATATACCATTTATTTTATAAGCACTAAAGAAATATGTAAAACCCCTGAAATACAATCTGAGTTTATAATAATAATGAAAAATAACTGGCCTGATAATCTAGAGAAGTGGTGCTCAACAGTGGCTGCACATAAAAATCATCCAGAGCACTTTAAACAAGTCAGAAAGCCTGGTTCCACTCTCAGAGATTCTGATTTAATGAGTCTGATGTAAGCTGTAACATGAAAAGTTTTAAAGTTCTCCCTGTGGTTCTAATGTGTAACTAATATTGAAAAACACTAATTTAGAGGAAACCAGGACTCCTGCTTATCTTGTATAACTTGAATGCCCTCAAAATGTATGGTATTGGCCAAGCGAATCTGAGCCTTAATTTCCATATCTGTTAAATAAAGATAGTAATAATTTACTGAAAAGCATTGTTGTGAGCATGAAGAGTCCTCAATTTAGTCCTTAGCTTTTAAAGATGTCCAGAATCTTCTGAGTTCATCTGCCTCAAATCAGGTACTCACCAAACCACAGACAGACTTGGAAGATGCTGATAAATAAGGAACTGGAAAGTATTCCCTTAGTGCATTTCTCACACATTCTCTGATAACCACAACCTTGGGTATTATTAAAATACAAATGCCCTGCCCCAGACACAGAAAAGCATGTTCTCCAAAGGAAGAGCCTAAAGATCTGTATTTTTCATTAACTTCCCAGTTTTTCCTATGGAAAGTAATATAATAATTAATAAATAATAATACAATAATAAACTGTGTCTTGCATACTCATAACTGTAAACCCACTTTTGCCCCATCCTATATATATTTCAGTTCCCAGGATTTAAAAAGTAATCATCTAGGGTATCCTTTTTTTGTATTTAATAATATGGGAAGCCAAATTATAATCAGAATGTAACTTTGCAAGCACAAAATCAGAGCACAGGGAGAGAGGATAGTTTTGAGGAATCACTCATTCTAACTTTGTCATAATCTGCTAAATTCTCCGGGCCCCAAATAGAGTGTGTGTTAAGAGTGAGCAGAGTTCTCATGTTCTTCAAAGTCAGCATCTTTATTTCCCCTTGGCAGTAGTTTCCTGTTTCTATGAATAATCTTTGCTTTGGAAAGGTCAATATACTTGGTAATTATTATTTTAGCATAACTTAAATGATTAAGTTGTTACTTGATTTCAAAGATGACCTTTCTTGACCCTAAAATCTCAGCAGCCACCAATTTATTACCTTTAAGGGTGGGATTGTTTTTTATTTTTGGCTTATGAAATTTATTAATTTGTTTCTTCTGACCAAAGAGATAATGGAAGGATGATGAGATTAAGAAAATAAAAATTAATTTATACCCTGTTTACAATTCTACCTAAATAGCAGAGTAGAGAGGTAGCTAGTGTACCTATTCTGTAGCTGTTAAGTCTTTTGAAATGGAAACTCATAGTTTTGCTTTAGAATTTTGCTTTCAGCTTTTGTCCTGAGAGTGGGTCTCACTAAACCTCTCTCCTTTCTAAAATCTGTCTGTGAAAAGTACTTTTGATAAACTAATGTACTATAGTAATTTCAGGTAGGAGTAAAAATTTGATTTTGTTTTCTTTTAATTTTTTGGGATGTTTTAGGTTTTGGTTGGGTGCTAAAGAATAAGGGGCAAACAAAAAGAGGTTGGTTGAGGGGTTAAGAGGCAAAGGTTCATTGGGCTTACAGCACTCACATAGATACAATAAGCAGGCAGATAGCAGATTTTTAGGAAGGAGGCCAAAGCTAGAGAAGCAGTATAATGTATAAAGAATTCTGGGTTTTAAATTAAGAGACATGAGCTCTGAGAGGCTATATGACTAACTGGTTCTGTGACTTTGACTAAGTCACTTGACCTCTCTAGGCCTTTAAACTAGAGGCCTGGTGCATGAAATTTGTGTATGGGGGGTTTCCCTCAGTCCAGCCTGCACCCTCTTATAGTCTGGGACCCCTTGGGGGATGTCCATCTGCTGGCTTAGGCCCGATCCTCAAGGACATCCCTCTCTCAATCCGGGACCTCTTGCTCCTTACTGCTTAACTGCTCACTGCTCCTTATCACTTAACTAGCTGTTCCTTAGCGCAGCTGCTGCAAGCCTGGCCTCTGTGGGAGACCACTGACCACCAGGAGGCAGCTCCTGCATTGTGCATCTGCCTCCTGGTGGTCAGTGCATGTCATAGTTACCGGTCGTTCTGCTGGTCATTCCATAGTTCAGTTGATTTGCATATTAGGTTTTTATTGTATAGGATTGGCTAAGTTCAAGGAGCTGGTGTCTAGAAAATTCCTGTCCAGCTATGTGAGTCTAAGTATATCCATATTGACCTTAATTTGAACTGTTCTTTTTCAGCATTTAGTATGAGAAACTACGTTTGTCGTATTTGTAATATCACCTTTACATCATTAGAAATGTTCCAGTTCCATGTGCAAGGAAGTGAACATCAAATTAAGTAAGTAATTTTTGCCAAAATGCTCCTGTAACACCAAAGACCAGGCCTTCTATTAAGTACCCTTGCATGTATTTTACAAATTTTCTAAGCATTTATTTCCTTATGAGCTAATCCTGTATATGTTCTGTGGTATTTGTAACATTTTATGCTTGTAACATCTCCCAGGAAGTTCTCTAACAACATTATTTTTCTTTGGAGCGATGTTAAAGGATAATTCTCTGGGTAACCATACAAATTCAAATAATACCTGGTAGGCTAGCTTAGTTCCAGATTCAGTGATTTTTCCAGTGAAGTATAGTGATTAATAGCAAAAGTCTTGCTGGCTGAGAGACCTGGATTGGAATACCAGATCTGTATTTCTATCAATTATGTAACTTTGGACAGTTCTGATGTAAAATGGTTATAATAAAATATAAAAATATGGGTAAGGTGCCTGGCCTGGAACATAGGAGCTCAATAAATGTTTATTCCATTCTATTCTATTATTTGAAGGAGGAGAAGATTGAGTGGACATTGAGGGGCTAGATAAGTCAGGTAACAGGAAAGACGGGTACTTACTGGTAGCTATTGTATATTGGCTTGTTTCTTTTAAAATAAAAGCATAAATTACATTATTTTATTCTAGTAGAAAAGATTTATACAATTGAGTGTGAATACATAGGAGCTAAATTGTCTAACTCACCAAATTAACCTTCATTTAGAATTCTAAAAAAAATCTCAGGGCTCCAGAATAAATAGCCATCACATTTAAAATATTTATACAAGGAACTAACCAAAACTTTTAAAACAATGTGATATTCAAATGAGATCATCTTTTGATGGTCTTTAAATATTATTGGTCCTTTTCCACACATCCAAACATGACTTGTATTGTAAGTACTACAATAGTATCAGATATGCCTGCTTCTTTGTACCCATCTTCTCAGGCCTGACAATATTTTTATATGTAAAATATTGAAAAGTACCTGGGGTGTAGCTGAACATTCTTGGCATAAAAGGTCAAGATTTATAGCTTTTATTTTAGGTAGGTTTTAAAAATTTGTTTAGAATTTTGTGGGTATTTTTAGGCTAATCTTTTCGAAGGTTCAGAAAAATATTCAGAATAAAATAATCTAGTAACAAGAACTTCCTACTGTTTTGTTGCAGAGAATCCATTATTATTAATCTAGTGAATAATTCAAAGAAGATACAAGATTCTTACCAAGTTGAAACTGCAGATTACATCAAAGCGCAGAAAGTTAGAGAACTAGAGCCCAAGATTTGTTTCAGAAAGATGGAAGATAATTCTTTGGAAACCCATGGATACAGAAAAGTGGTTGATTCCCAGTCAAGACACAGAGTATATGAACAAAGATACCCATATGAGACTTTCCAGACATACCCAGAATCATACAAAATTTCGCAAACAGTGGGAAACCACTTACCTCATTACTTACCAGCTTATTCAAAGGAGACATATGATTCTTTCCAAGATGAACTGGAATATTACATCAAAGTGCAAAAAGCCAGAGGATTACACCCAAAGACTTGTTTCAGAAAGATAAGAGGGAATTCTATGGAAACCCATGGGTACAGAGAAGTTGATTCTAGATCCAGACAAAGAATCAATGAGCAAAGATTTTCAGCTCAGACTTCCCATACCTTCCAACGACCATACAATATTTCACCAGTGGAAAGCCAGTTACATCATTGGCTACCACCAGCTTATTTAAAGAGGACATGTGATTCTTTCCAAAATGAACTTGAAGATTACACTGAAGTACAGAAAACCAGAGGACTACATCCAAAGACTTGTTTCCGAAAGATAAGTGATAGCTCTACAGAAACCAATGAGTACAGAGAAATGTTTGATTCCAGATCCAGACATAGAATATCTGAACCAAGACTCCCATTTGAGACTTTCCAGACCTACCCAGAATCATACAATATTTCACAAGTAGTGAAAAATCTGTTACCTCGTTGCTTATCAGCTCATGACAGCAAACAGAAACTAGACTCTATGACCTATTGTCAGCCCACCAGAGACTATTTCCCAGAAAAAACAGTACCCCAAAGCCTTAGTAAGCAAGAAAATAACTCTGGCTTGTACAGTGTAGAACCTGAATTTTACAAGCACCTCTCCTTAGAACACAGCACCAGTGACCCTCAAGCAGGTCATAAACGGAGACATCAGAAGAGAAGGCATTTGAAGGAAGGTGAAGAAAAGCCAGACAGAGAGAAGTCTAAGCATAAAAAGAAAAAGAGTGATGGGGATAAGGATCTAAATATGAACAAGAGCATCCGACAAAAGAAAAGAGAGGGAGATAAAGTTAGTGTCAGTTCAGGCAAGCTTAAACACCGAAAAAAGAAGAAAAGTAGTGGTACACGCTCTATAAAAGAACGTAAGCACAGGAAAGAGAAAAAGAAATCTGTTGAAGAAAAGACAGAAGAGGAAATGCTTTGGGATGAGTCTATTCTTGGATTTTGAACTTTTAGGTTAATTTACCCAAAGATACATTGAAGAAATCTTCTAAGAATATGGATTTAGGCAAAGAAACATTCACTGAAGAAAAAGAGAGGTCGATACAGTCATTGTAGTTCAGTAAAGCTTTTTTTTTTGTGTGTGTGTGTGTGTGTGTGTGTGTGTGTGTGTAAAAATTGAAATTGAATTAAAAGAAGAAACAAAAAACCCTAAACCTAGCCTTTGAGAAAGAACATAAGAACAAAACAAGAACATAAGACAAAAGTATACCTGTTGAAGAAAAGACAGAAGTCATTCCTTGGGAATGAGTCTACTCTTGGATTTTGAATGTTTTAGTTTTATTTTAAGTTTGAATTGAATAAATAAGTTGAAGAGTTTCATTTTATGAGATACATGTTATTTGAATTTTCCTAAGTGGACAGTGATTTTAACCTCTTAAAAAACAACCAAGTGAAGTAAAAATATTTAATATGCCTTTTTGTCAAGTTATTTTTCCTCATTTTCTTTTAAGAAAGAGAGATTATATATTTCTTACATATAATTTCCCTTAATGAGGTTGTCTCTCTTTCTACTCATCAAATCGCTGTGATAATGAATTATATACCCATGGGATATAATTTATTTTAAGTGAAAGAATTAATAGGTATTACAAAATACATTCTTTGTTTGGGTTTGTGTTAGTGTTGATAGTATATTATTGTTGTGTGTTTGTTTACATTTTTTTATTTTCTCTAAGAAAAATGTATGAAGAGATTTAAACTACGTTTTTGTTCAATTTAATTTGCAGTGTATTTTTGTATTTTATAGTTCTGAAAGTGGAAAATGAAACAGTCTGTAATAATCTTAGATGATATATAGTTTCAAAAGTACTGATACAAAGTCAGTCTATATTCTGGAAATGTTTATATTATATTAAAGTGTTTAAATTTCTACATATTGTTTTATGTAAATGGTCATTTCCCAGCCAAAAATAATTTTATTTTGGGAATGAGAGAGGAAATAATTAAACAAGACTGCACCTCTGGGGGATATCACATTATAAAGTGGTAATAATTTTATTTCTTTTACAGCTTGCTTAGAAGTTGATATTCATATGAGCTCAGTTTTAAGTTAGAGAAATATGACAAACTATATACTTGAAAATGAAGAAGGGATAATTTATATGTGGAAGAAGGCTGTGAGGGTACATTACCTTTAAAGGGCTTCATCTTGATTATTTTTTACTCCCTTTATATAGTAAGCACCTCTTATAAGCATTTGAGCATCATCATAATATAGAGGGAGTAATAGTCAGGGAATCTAAATCTCAGGATTCTGGTTTCAGTTGTAACATCAAGTTTCTGTGAGACCTTATTGGAATATCATCAGAATTCATTCACTATGGCTCTACTGGTTTGGCTAAGTGGATAGAGCATCAGCCTGTGGACTGAAAGGTCCCAGGTTTGATTCCTATTAAAAGCACATGCCCAGGTTGTGGACTCGATCCCTAGAGGGAGGAGTACTGGAGTACAGAAACATCATCATTGATGTTTCTATCTCTCTCTCTCTTGCTCTTCCTCACTGAAATCTAAAAAATAAAAATAAAAAATAAAACAAAAAGAAATCAATATGGAGTCATCAGGAACAGGAGGAAAAATAGGCTACAGTATTTCCATGATGTGTTAATCCTATCAAAAAGCACATAAATTTAGATGGTGATGTATTTGCACTTAAGAAAGGTGTTTAATACTTAGGTTTTCTTGAAATTTGAATAAAATGGTAAAATATGAGCAGAAGCATATGGTTGGTTGGGTTTGTAGCTGGTAGAATGAATAGTCCATAAACGGATTTAGATGGTCCACAAATTAACTTGTATTCCACAAGACTGTTGGTATAAGATTATTTGGTGATAGAATGTCACTTTCCCTATTTAAACACATCTGGTGTACTGGAGATAGGGGGAAAGAAGAACCACAGTCAAGCAAAGAGGGTGTCAATTAGCCACACACACAAAAAGGTAACTTCTCTTTTCTGAACATGCCAAAAAGACAACTTTTTCTCCCACAAAAAAATGTGAGACAAGGTAAATTGAATTGTAAGCATTTTTGGAACTGACAAATTATTTTTTAAATTTTATTTTACCTTTATTAATTATTGTTTAAAGTATCATATATGTCTCTTTCCCCCCTCCATTGACCTCTCCCTGGTCATTCCCACCTCCCCAGCACCTGGCCTCACCCCCCTTCTGTCTGTATCCACGGGTTATGTTTCTATGCATGCATACATGTTTAATGAAAAACTTAAATTGATGAACTAAAATGAAATAGATCCATAGACAGAAGCATTGAACAGACCATCCAACCTCAGAGGGAAGGCAGGGCTGGGGAGTGAGAAATCAACCAAAGAACTGAAAAATTCTTTTGCATAAAGTCCATTTTGTGTTTAAAGCTGAGGGGGGGGGTGGGAATTAAAAATTTAAAAGAATATTCGCTAAGATAACAAATTTCTGTGACCTTTTCAAAATAACTTAAATATATTGATGATTCGTTAAAATTAGCCACACATTTTTAATTAATAATGGGTAAATCATACAAATTTTAAACATCAAAACCATTTTAATTTGGTGGTGGTGGTGGTGGCAACTTGGGGAGGGATAAGGGTGTAATGTTGACTACATTATTGAGGAAGTCACCACTGTCTTGCTGTAGAAAGTGGTTTTTAAAAGTTACCCAAAATAAATTTTATGTTAAGCCACCATAAAATAAATTTTCTGTTAACCAGAAAGCAATGTTGAACCTGACACCTGACTGTGACATCTGAACACTTAGAGGTAAAAATGTAAGTCAAGATATTTAAATTTACATATGTATGATCCAAAATGATCTCCACTTCTGGAATTAAGTGCTAAATCTCTAGTAAAGTGAAATGAAATTGAATAGTATATATTTAATCCTGCATTTGGCTATAGAAGACAATATATAACATATTTGAGGAGACATACTTTATGATATTACATATATAAACAGTGTTAGGATTTTTATTACATGCCTGGTTTGAAAGAGTAGCATACTCATCCAGATATATGATCTAAGGCAAATTATTGAAATCAGTATTCAGACAAGTAAATTAATAGCATGTAGCTTCATAGGAATAGAAGATAGATGAATGCAATTTTTAGTTGAATTTTGAAAATGAGTTTCAATAATTGAAGCTATAGAAAAAAATTGAGTTGACTACCTTGTTATATGCATGCATTGAACAAATAAGAAGAGATGACTGTCAGCATTGAGCCAGGAAAGAACCTGAGAAAAACATGAAAACATAGGCTCTGTTCCCCAAACAACTCACTGTCATTAGTAAAAAACAAACAAACAAAAACAACAAAAAACAACATTTTTTACTGACAGAGAAAATGGACCAATAAAAAGGAAACTGCAATGTAAATTTGATAAATCTACACTAGAAGTGATGGTGGATGCTATGGATAGCAAGGGTAACAAGCTTAAAGGGATGGAAAGTGGGCATTCAGGAAAGGCTTCCCAAAGTGACTTCTAAACAGACCTTTTCCTTTTAGTTCAAAGACTTTCTTTAATATATCCACATACTATCTTTTATGTACTTCAAACTTAATATAGCCAAATAGAGTGCCTGCTTCTGTCATTGTCAATCAATCTTCTCCCACTTTCCCCCATTTCTGTAAAATGTTCATCCACTTGCTCAAGCCAAACACCATTTTGAGTACCTCTTCACTCCTATATTAGACCATAAGCAATTCCCCTTGATCATCTCACCAAACTATTTCTCTTAATGTTCAATTGTCTTTGTCACTGCCACCACCCTAATTTGAAATATTTTTTAATCAGATTGGTAAAATAGATTTGAAAGTAACTGAAAAATTTGGCAAAATCATCACAGGTTCTGAATTACAGGTCAGTAGAAAAAAACTGCACAAAATTAGCAGCAGATCAGAATGCTGTGGTGAACTAAGCCCTTGAGGATTTCAGAACTATCAAGCATATCGTTTCTTTCAGAATAACAAATAGAATGTTAGTTTCAGAAATCAAATTGGACAGACTCATTGTGGGTAAGGAGAAGGGGAAAGAATCCAGAGATGGAGGAAGAATCCAGAGAAAGTTCATCTTAGGCAGTATTGTGACAGCAAAATAAACTAAAGGAAAGATAACCTTGGAAGGCAAGACCTATAGGATGGGAACACACACACACACACACACACACACACACACACACACAAAAACATAGGCACAAAGTAAATGGAAACTCTACTATGTGGATAGTATGGACATGTATGCTCCTATGGTCACATGTCAGGCTCAGCCATCTCAATCATGTGAAGATTGTGGGCTCCGGAACTCTGCAGATGTTAGCTCGGCCGTTACGGGGCTTCTGCCATCACAGCACAGGCACAGCCGGGCACTCGCGTGAACGTTGCCGCTACCCAATCACTGTGGGCCATGCATATCCCAGGGCACGCTATGAGCACGCACCACGCTATGGTCACGTATCGTGCTGTCATAACATATGATCACGCGAGAGTCCGTTCTCAGGTGAGGATCGAGGGTTCTAGAACCCTGAGTGTCTCGTCTTGTGACTACTGTCGGGAGAGGTGTTGGAAGTCAGGTAAGGCCCCACGCTGCCGGGGACGTGGATCCCGCAGTTTTTTGATCCCCTATGGCCATGTCCACCGTTTAAGTGTGTGGTAACTCCTCAACTGTAGCTCCGCTTACCTTTTTGAGGAGTCAGACCTGCCGGTTGGTTCAGAAAACCGTTAAAACCGTGGTCCGCGCGCTGGCTGAGGGGCATTTTGATGAGCCAGGCCCACTCCCTATCTTCCCCCCATCCCTATCCTGCCTTCTGGAGCCGTGGGCCTTACTCGGTAGAGGGGCACCACCGGGTAAGGAGGGTCCCGAATCTGTACTAGATTTTTTTTTCAGAGAATTGGCGGAGGGAGAGGACGCGGCGGGGATTTATGGACTTCTCTCAATGCCCAGACTCGGGAAATAAGGTAAGACCCTCTTCCCATTTCCCTTCCTGCTGCCACATCAAAGCCCTGCTCTTAGGGCAGATGGTTCTGGTGTGTGTGTGTGTGTGTGTGTGTGTGGGGGGGTGTTAGAAGAGGTTTTGGGGCGGGATGGAGGGATTCAGCAAAACAAAGAGAGCGAACTCAGAGCGGGTAAATGGAAAAAATTAAATTTAAAAAACAAAATAATATAAAATAAAATAGGCAGGATATTCTAGCTGCGTCATGGGTTATCCTTAACTACTGCCATGGCCTATGTATCAATTTGCCAAATTTCTTGAGGGAAGAACAGTAAACCAGCCTGTTGCTTCTTTCCCATTTTGTCTCAGTGGTTGTCCTACACCCCTTCCCTCCTCTCCCCAGAATGAAGGGAAGCATTTGGGTAACAGAAAGTAGCTCCCCAAGCCGGGCCAGTGGTATAGTGTTGACCTGTGAACCAGAAGTCAGAATTCCCAGTCGGGCACATGTTGCCGGCTAGATCCCCAGTGTGGGTCCTGCAGGAAGAAGCTGATCAGTGATTCTATCTCATCATTGATGTTTATATCTCTATCTTCCTCTCCTTTCCTCTCTGAAATTAATAAAAAATACGTTTTTTAAAAAGTAGCTCCCTTATGGTGGAGGGGAGTTGTAGGGGGAGAAGGGGACCTCTGTAATACTCTCACAATAAAGATTTTTAAAAAGTAAAAAACAAAAAAAACACAGCTGAGGAATACTCTGCTTGGGAGTGCATATAAAACCTAAGAATCATGGTTTTTAGAAGTAGAAGGTGGCCATTTGCTCCACTCTCAATATTTATACAGCAGATAGATATTCTTGGTGATTATTAACCAGACTTGAGTTTCAGTCTTCTTGACTCTGCCACTTACCAGATGTGCAACTTCAGGTAAATAATTTACCTCTTTTTACTCATTTTCTCATCTTCAAAATGGGAATAATAATGGTACCTGCCTTATAAAGTTCATGTGAAGATGAAATGAGGTGATCTCTGGTTCAAAGAGAACTTCTGATAAACACACACACACACACACACACACACACACACACACACACACCAAAACAAAAACAAAAAAACTAACTCTGATCTAGCCACCCTCCCATATTCACTGTCTGTACAGTGTGATGGCTTACTCTGGTTATTAAGGACACCAGAGTCCTCTCAGATGCCAATTTGTATAACCAATTCTAAATCTGATTTTAATATCTGTTCCGAATTGCCTTCTAGAGAAAGAGGGAAGGAAAGATAAATAATTTTTTAAAGGAATTGGATTCCCCCCCCAATAAAAGTGTGAAACTACCAACATGTGAGGAATCAGAATTTATTTCTTACATTTACTTTGCTGCTCAATAGTTTTTTTTTAAATTCATGTGAGCCCTGGCCAGGTGGCTCAGTTGGTTAGAGCATTGTCCCAAACATTATAAGGTTCCTGGTTCAATTCCCAGTCAGGTACATATCTAAGCTACAGGTTTAATTCCCCACTCAGGGCACATATCCTCGGGTGAGAATGGATGGATAGATAGATAGATAGATAGATGCCATAATATTTTTGTGCTTGGGTTCCTTAAATGGTTTAAACTAGTTTAACCAAACACTATTAGCTTTTGGTTTTCTAAACAATGCTTCTTAGACTTCTTTAAAACTTGCTGCTTTTCTTCAAGTGGAAAACTAACTTTTTAAGGAAAAACATATTCAGTGAAATTATATGTGATACTTGCATTTAGTAAACATGTAGATTATATTGAATGAGTAAAATTTAGCAAATAAGGTATTTTATTATATTCACTTTATTTTTATATCATTTCAGCATTTCCTGGTTTATTAAAAAGATACACTATGTCTGAGAGGCAGCAACAACAAAAATGTGGTCCTCCATTTAAGGACTATGGGACATACAGATATGAAGGTAAAAGGATTTCCATATCATATTTTTAAGATATGCTAATATCTCAAGGAGAGAGTAGTATCTTAGTTGGCTCATGCTGCTAAAACAGGACATCATGGATTGGTTGGTTTATAAACAGAAGATATTTATTTCTCACAGATCTAAACGATGAGGAGTCCAAAATCAGGGCACTGGCAGGGTCAGTGTCTCATGAGGGTACACTTCCTGATTCAAAAATAGCTGTCTTATTCCTGTGTCCTCACATGGCAGAAAGGGCAAGAGAGCTCTCTGGGTCTCTTATAATAACACGAATTCCATTCATGAGTGCACCTCCACTGTGACCTAATAACCTTCCAAAATAACTTCTTCAGATCAAATTAGAAATTAGGTTGAAATGTAAACATTCAATCTAAAGTAGGTAGTTTCCTTTACTTATATGGGAATGGAACACTTTTCCACAGACCATTTGAGGTACTGGTGTGCTGTGGGAAACATTTTAGGAGACACTGTTCAAACTAATTCTCTTGTACAACACTAATACTGTGTATCCATGTATACCTACAATGTAATGTACATTTATTAATATGTATAACTTATACTCATCATTAAGAAACTACTTATTTATTCTTATCTCATTTTATCTTATTTCTCTCTCATGCTTAATCTTTCCACTTGTACATTCTTTTACATAACTCCAATTTAAAATTATGTTTCTAATATCATGATGGCAAGAAATAAGTGTATAAATGCAAGCTATTAGGAAGTTATCCTATATAATAAAAGCCCAGTAACCAAAAAGAAAAATGACCAGAACGACTACATCCCCTCGCCCCTGATAGCCCCATGCCCCAGCAGGCCTCCCAACTCCAATCAGGAGTGGGGCTGGCTGGCAAACCTCCCTCAGCCCCTTGCCCCAGTGGGGCAGTGGTTAGACCTCACCAGTGTATGAATTTGTGCACTGGGCTTCTAGTATATAATATGAGTACAGTGTCCCACTCATAGAGCAGATTACAACTTATCTGTAAAGATGAGGAGATGCAGAATCTCTCATTTTATACCAATTTCTCACACTTTAAAAAAACCAGATATTATTACTTAACTAGAGGCCTGTTCCAGAAATTCATGCATGGGCAGGGTCCCAAGGCCTGGCTGGCGATCAGGGCCAATCTGTGGGGCAACCAGTGGGGTGATGGGTGGGTCTTCTGCTGGCACCTGCCTTGGCAGCCTGGCGCCGTCTGCTCACAAGCCCTACCCTCCACCGCCACTGGTTGCCTCCCTCTGTGGGGCAACCAGTAGGGCAATCGGGGGCTCTGCTGACACCCGCCTTGGCTGGCCTGGGGCCTGCGGGCTGGGAGCAGCTCCTGCATTGAACTATGGTCAGTGCATGTTTTAGCGACCAGTCATTCCACTGTTTGGTTTATTTGCATATTAGGCTTTTATTATATAGGACTAGAGGCCTGGTACACAAAAATTCGTGCACTCGGGGGTCCCTCAGCCTGACCTGCAACCTCTCGCAGTCCAGAACCCCTTGGGGGATGTCTGACTGATGGCTTAGGTACACTCCCTAGGGGATATGGCCTAAGCTGGCCATCGGACATCCCTCTTGCAGTCCAGGGCTCTCACAGTTCAAGACCCCTCACTCTTTACTGCCTGCCTGCAGTGGAGGTGGAAGGATCTACCACCACCTCCACTGCACTTGCCGGTCATGAGCCCAGCTTGTGGCTGAGCAGTGCTTCCCCTGTGGAAGTGCACTGACCACCAGGGGGCAGCTCCTGCATTGAGCATCTGCTCCCTGGTGGTCAGTGTGCATCATAGCCACTGGCCCTTCTACCATTCAGTTTATTTGCATATTAAGCTTTTATTATATAGGATAGGATTATAGCTGCCATTTAAAAAATTTCTATTTTATGTAAAGCACTGTGATAATCTCATCATATAAATTATTTAGGTTTTCAGAAAAATACTGAAAGGGTGTTACTTTAATTTAAAGATGAAGTATATGAGACAGAAAGGGCTGGGCTATGTCATGGTAATAGAAAATCCCCAAATGTCAGTGGCTTATTCTTCACTTATACTACATATCCATGGCAGGCGCACATTCATCACAGGATGGGTGGTGGGGGTCTGAGCATTTCTTATTAGAACGACTTGGAGACCCAAATTGATGAGGAGCCACCATCTAAAAAATTGCCTCTCACTATATCTAAGAGGAAGAGTGCCCTGAAGTGATTCAAACCAACAACTATATGTTCTCACATGGAAATAACACATTAGTCACAAACCATTATCCTTAACTAGTCACATACACCACCACACTCATAAAAAGGGTGTCAAGAAGTGCAGTTCTACTAGGTGCCTGGAATGGGAGAAATGGAAACACTTGGCAAATAGCACCATTGACAACCACATCATTGAATTGAAGCTCAGATACATTGGGTATTGCCTAAAATCACATCGGTAGTATGTGACGGACTATATTCCAGATAAACATATATATTTCATATCCACACTCTTTCTACTCCTACTTCTTTGTACATTTACACTGTCCTCTTAAATGAAGTTCATATATACTTAAAATAGAAATTCTTTTACTACAATGCTACAGGTCTATCTTCCTTAATTGTCTGATTTTCCAATAATGAAATTTAATAGACATGATGGATTTAAATCCCCTGGACTGGTAAGCCACATGTCATTTCCAAGTAAATACACATATTACATATTTGAATATCCATGAAAACCTGATGGTAGATGAGAGACTGTTCATTTGCTTCATATTTAATAAAAATACTCATGTCTTTCCATATTGTCAAGGAAAAATAATAAAAATGAGAGCAATAATCAATGAAATTGATAATATATGAAAAGGTTGAATAAAGTGCTAGATGGTAGTGCTTTTAAAATATAAGAAAATAAATTTCTGGTGTAATGGTCAAGAAAATTAGAAGGCATAAATAAGTAACCTTTGAATGAAAAAGGCATCATATCTGCACTTACAGTAAAGATGTAAAATATAAGACAGTCCAACAATTTGAAAATGTATATGGATAAATTCTAGGAAAAAAATTTATATTGAAGAAATAAAAAATATGAATATTAACTGTATTCTTGCCAAATAGTGATGGGAAGACACAATTACTGGTCAATATTAGTTATAGAACTATAAAAAATAGAAATAAAATAAGCTAAATGCAGCAATGGCTAAAATAGATACTACACCATGCCACAGTTGTGTTTATCCCAAACTTGCAATGTTGGTTTAACATTAGGAAATCCATAATGTAATTTAACACATTAATAAGATAAGGGAGTAAGAAAAGGGAGATTACCACAAAGATTCGGGGGGGGAGGGGGAGTATACGATAAAATTCAACAACTAATGAAGTTTGAACAAGAACACCAATAACTTTCTCAGCTAACTGGGAATACAAAAATATACTTCTTTCAACGGATAACAGGTATTTAAAAAAACTACAATGAACACCATACATAACAGTGAAACATTCAAAGCATTCCATTTAAATTTTTGAAGCATTTTGTTAACTCAACTTTTTTTTCATTAAGGATCCCTAGTAGTTTAGCGGCTGTTGCTTTTTTATTGTGTTTATTGGAGTGATATTAATTAATAAAATTATATAGGTTTCAGGCATACAAGTGAATTAACATAAGCCAGCCAGAGAAAGACAAACATTCCATTTTAAAATCATAATCAGCAAAAATGACTCACAAATAATCACTTCTGTTCAAGATGTAAACTGAAACTTTGAGGCATTACTATAAGGCAAAATACATTAATATATACATAAATTAATAATTGTATGAATGTTAAAAGAAACAAAACTATAAGTATAATTGTCTTTATATAAACCTCAAGAGAATTTACAAAAATATAGTAAAAGTGATTAATAAGTTTATTGTATATAAGACCAATGCATACAACATAATTGCAGCAAACAGAAAATAACATTTTCACTGTGAATATACCATTTACAATAGCAAAATAATTGGTTCTGTGAAATACACTATGAATTGGCATGTGCCCTGTCCAGGAATTAAACCTTGACCACCTAATTCATTGGTCAATGCGCAACCACCAGCTGGGCTGTAGACATTCTTATATACTTTCCTGTACTGTAGAGACTGGAAATTTTAAAAGAAAACTGGAGGGCGCGCGTGTGTGTGTGTGTGTGTGTGTGTGTGTGTGTGTGTGTGTGTGTACTAGAGCTCCTTGCATATAGACTCCCAAACAGATCTCTGTGTATCAAACATATGCATCATCCTGAGACTTGGAGGTGTAACTGAATGACATGGGAGCCACATATGGCTCAATGATGTGGTAAGGTTTGTATGGTGAAAGAAATCTATGGGTGTGTTTTTTTTTAATGGGACAACTATAGCAGAGTTTCTAGAATTCCGTCTCTGTTATACATGCAAAGTAGCAGTCAGGCAGCAGCGGTATTGCACCTGTAACAGTCCCATGGCATGAGTGGGTCTCCCCTGGCTGTGCAGCATCTAAGCCCACTTTCCTGACCATTACAGAGTTTCTGTATGCTATGTAATATATTTTATTAAAGATGTCTTACTTTTATGCAGTAGCTAGAATAAACTGTCATAAGTAAGTGGGAACATTGATTAACAGAGTAGGTGATCCCAAAATTGGTTGCAATTAAAGGATCCCAAAGAAAATGGGGATTTGAAACAGGTTATCTGACCTAGGAGGATATGAAGATAGTAAAGATCTAATTGGTATTAAATGATATATTGGTGTTCCATAGCATGCAGTGATTAAACTGTTGCAAAAGTTATCACTTACAGTCACTTGAAATTGAAATGCCTTTACAGCCAGTGTGTTGGTAGATCAAATAGCTGCTGTTAGAAACTCAGGAGGACACTCCTTTCCCCACAGCATTAAGAAACATATTGATGAGAAGGATATTATCATCTTTGAAGTGTTCTGAAGTGGTTGACTTATGTAGGCTATAGAGGAAATGGGAAGGGGGGATACTGCCATTGACATGCTCCCCTTATTTCAGTGGGGGTGTTGGAATCCTAAAGACACAGGCTAAGTAGAAACACTTAACCTCCTGGGTGAAGGAGAATGCTCTTTACTTTAATAGGCAATAAGTATGGAAGGGTACTGATTTTGGTTTGAGCTATAGTAACCTTTGAAGATGGCTTATTGATAAACAGATCCCTTGGATCTTGAAATATCTGAAAATTCTCAAATGTTGCATTTGATCAATGTGAAGATAAATAAAATATAATTATAATGAGATATAAGAAAACAAAATGTATATAAACTCTAAATCTGGGGACTTGAGCCATCTTGATGGAAAATGATGGTCCTTTACTCAATTCCCACACCTGACCCAGAAAACCATGAACAAATAGACTACTGAGGAAATACCTTACAATGAAGTCACAAGTAACATAAATCTTTCTGAGCTTTTCCAGAGAGAGTGTCAGTGATTCACCAGAGTTACTGTGCACTTGCTTGAAGTACACTTGTTCTAAGCTAGAGCTCAATAAACTTCTTCTGGAAAGGGCCAGATTATAAATATTTGAGGGTCATTTGATCTCTGTTGTGACAATTCAACTCTGCTATTGTAGACTGAAAGCCGAAATGAAAACAATATGGCTGTGTTGCAATAAAACTTGATGTATGGATGCTGACGTCAGAATTTCAAATAATTTTCTCTCCTCAGGAAATATTATTTTGATTTTGCAAACATTCAAATATGTAAAAATCATTTTTAAAGGCTCCACAAAATGTTTCCACAAGCCAGGTTTGGCCCATGGGCTATAGTTTGCCAGCCCCTAATCTAAGCATATGGAATCACTAGCACCCTAAAACAACATTGAATAAGAAAATTAGTAAAATAAGATGGAAGCCATTCCTAGGAACTTATGGCGAGCATACATCAAAAGCTGATATTTTAGCACAGTGGTTTTCAATTTTAGTGGCACACTGCAGTTACATGGAGAGTTTAAAAATATATTTGCCTGGGTTTCACCCCAATTGTGCTTTAAGTGTTGTGGGTGTGGAGTAGTGCTAGCGATTATTTCAATCTCCTCATGTGGCTGAATTGTTTAAATAAGTTTGAGAACCACTTTAAAAATTTCAATGCTGAAGTTGACCTCAAGGGAAAGGAAGTAAAGGCCAAAGCAAGTGAATGGGATTATATCAAACTAAAAAGCATCTGCATAGCAAAAGAAATCAACAACAAAACAAAAAGTCAACCAAAAGAACAGTTGATGATATTTGCAAATAACTCTGACAAGGAGTTTATATCTAAAATATATAAAGAAATACAACTCAACACTAAACAAACAAATGATCCTATTAAAAATGGGCAGAGAAGCTGAACAGACACCTCTCCCCAGAACACATACAAATGGCCAACAGATACATGAAAAAATATTCAACCACACTATTAGGGAAATGCAAATCAAAACTGCAATGAGATACCACCTCATACCTGTTAGAAACAGTTCCCATGGAATGTGGAAAAAAGATATAAGTACAGGGGAACTGTGTGCAATGATGGGTCTCTTTAACAGACAGCTGGAGGCTGGAGTTCTAGGCATCTTAGTCCGGGACACCAAACCCATCACTGCCTAACAGCCTTTGAGTGAGTCCCATCCAGGGCTCACTTCAGCCCTAACACAGAGTCACACATTATTGGTTCTGTGCATAGGAGTTGACGTGGCTTGGTCAGGATTTGAATGCTAATAACAAATTATATTTTCTGGGTCAAGTATTTTTGATCTCATGGTGACTCACATAAATTTTTATCCTTAAACTGA
Source organism: Vespertilio murinus (assembly GCA_963924515.1). Lineage (NCBI taxonomy): Eukaryota > Metazoa > Chordata > Mammalia > Chiroptera > Vespertilionidae > Vespertilio > Vespertilio murinus. The sequence continues at coordinate 39,922,140 of OZ004710.1, forward strand.
GGATAGCAACAGTCTCTATGTCATGAGATAATTGCAGGCATTGAGTTAATATATGGAACTACACTGAAAGTACCTGAAGAAATCCTGTGACTTAAACCTCTTAAGTGCCTCAGCTTTATTAGATCAGGAACTTAGCACAATGTCTGGTGTTTAGCAAGGAAAGACTATGTGCTATTTATATACATTGTTACAAGTTCCCTAAAAAAATGAGAAAGAGAATAGATGGGTATATGGAAGAAGATTCTGGTGTCAGCTGTTAACATTTCACACGAGTCAATACCCTTTCATAAGTTAAAACACACACCCCACAAACAAGTAATAGAAGGAAATATCTCTAACCAACAGGGAAATGCAAATAAAAATCATAATGTGTCAACAATAAAAAAAATCACAATGTGTGTCCTAGTCAGGTGGCTCACTGGTTGCAGTGTCATACCATACACCAAAAGTTTAGGCGTTCTATTCCCAGTCAGGTCACATACCTTGGTTGCAGGTTTGATCCCCAGTTGGGGTATGTGTGGAAGCAACCAATCAATGTTTCTCTTTCGCATCCATATTTCTCTTTTCTCCCTTCCCCCTCTTTAAAAAATCAATTAAAATATATTTTTTAAATCATCAAGAATATAAGAGATCAGAATGTCATTAATTTCACTATCAGTGCCACACATAGAAGGTCTAAAAAGCTGTGAATTACAGGATTGTCCTGACAGTGGGCCACACAGTGACAACGTTGATTTCCCAGAGGAGTTCATTTGAGGCCTGATTGTTATCAGTACATCTTGAGATGATCAGCAGTGAACAGATTTTTACTCATAAGTCTCCCTGAGGCAGTATGGAGTAATGGATGTACAACACACAAACCTAGAGAACATTAAATATGAGACCCAAAGGAAGCTGGTTTCTAACAGTAATTCTCATGATTTTCCAGTACCTCCAAACCACCAGTGTTGTTGTCTGCTGGTACAGTTTCAGTTGAATGTGGTAAAAATAAAATATCATTAGTGAATCCACATATGAGAGAGACAATTGAGAGTACCTTATTTCTATAGATGCCAAAAAAATACTTCCATATCCTTCCACATCTTGAATTACATATGTTGGTGGGAGTGTTTGTGTGGGGAAGGATGATAGCAACACAACTCCTAGGAGTGAATACAGAGTGCAATATAAAACAATACACATTATGAGCACACCTGTGGCTATATTCTCCAATAAAGTAGAAAATTTACAAAAAGACTTACTTGATTGGTTCTTTTATTATTGTGTAATGCCTTCAATAACCCCTCTCAGCAAATGACAGAATTACTAGAGGGAAAAATCAGTATATAGGAGATCTGAATAACACAATAAACTAGCAGGATTTACCTGACAAATAGAATACTCCATCTAAAAGGAACAGAGTACAGTACTTTAGAAGTGCCTTTGTAACATTCACCAAGACAGGCCATCTCCTGTGCCATCAAACACACACACACACACACACACACACACACACACACACACACATCACAAGTTTAAAAATAAGTAAATATTCTGACGATAGCAAAAAGAGAAAAGAGGAATCCCTGGAGATTTGGAAATGGTAGTTGAAACATCATTCCAGTTTGTCATTCAGACCCTTAATGTCTTTTGTCACTCAGACAGAAGAGCTGAGATTGGAAGAGCTGTCTCCTGAACTCAAAGGCATTTCAGACTGGGCAAATAGAAAGCTCACTCTGGACATTTCAAGTAGAGTTTTGTTGAGGGCAAGGTGAAAGAAAGGAGGACAGTTTAGGAGGCTGGTATCTCTGCTTTATCTGACATTAAAGCTTGTACTAAGTTGGCAAAGGAAGATAGCTTGCTAAGTGTTAGTGGAATCAGTGTGATGGCTGACTGGGTTTGGGAAGCATGAGAGAAGGTGCTCCCCATGTATTGGAGGGGTTGTCAGAGAACTCTGAGAGAGGCAAGATTCTTATGCCTTCCTAATGTATGGCTGGCATCTAGTCTAACATATAATTGCATTCACCGCTGTCCTTTATAAATCCTGAGCCATTTTAAAAGGTTTGCACAGTTACCTCTTTCTCCTCCCCTCGCCCATCTCTCCTCCTCCTCCTGCTATTGCTCCTCCTTCTTCACCCTGCACCATTTCTCCCCTGATAGCACCATCTGTCAGTTACCTGGACAGGCAAAGGTGTTTCCTTTCTGGGGTTTGTGGGATTGATCTCTTAGGGCAGGTTGGCATTTTGTTGCCCCTGCCTGAGTGTTCGTCCAAGATGTGGTACATGATAAGTGGGAAGACATGTGTCTCCAAACTTGTATTTTTGTTCCTTGTTTCAGAAGACAATTATGGTTATAGCGCACTTCAAGGAAGAGAGAAAGATTGGAATTCTTTGAGACGACGCAATTTTGGCAACAGGACCCGTCGTTATCAACATGGTGGATATGAGCTTCAGCCTCGACACCTCATGAAGGATGATGGAAACATGGAGATGAGGAGAGGCCAGAGGTACCCAGTCAGACAGTAAGTGACTGGGAAGCCTGGTTTGCATGTAGCGGCCCATGGGGCTCTGCAACTCTCACTGCCTGCAATTTTGTTTTTCTTCTCTCACTGGAGAACTGAAGAATGTTAGAAGTGAAATCATGGTTGAGCAATCCTAATTGTAGTCCTGGTGTCAGGGATGAAGGATGTATAGAAGACTTTCTTAGCATTCATGGCCACTCTTTTTCTCTCCACCCCTCTCACCACCGCCCCCCCCCCCCCCCCCCCGCAGCACTCCGTATACCATGAGACATGAGAAGAGGAGAGTGCAATGGCATGATCACGGCCATCTCCATGTTACTCTATGGAATAATAGAAAATATTTCAGGAGAGAAATGGGGGAGAATACACAAGATCAAACCATAAGAAGTTGGTTCAAAGTCACTGTGAGTGTCCTGAAAAAAAAATCTGTGGAGCATGAAGGAGAGAAAGGTCAGGTGGACTATGGTGGGCTCATGTAGAGATGCTCGGTACTTTGCTGGGGATAGTTTAAATTTGTCCTTTTTATTACTCCAGCTAAGGGGAAATTCAGAGAAGCAACACAAGGAAACAGGCTGACTATATGATAAACAGAGGGGGCTGTCTAAAAGGAAAGGTGGAACTACTGTCAAGGAAATGGAGCAAGTCCACACTAGATGTCTCAGTTTGGCTCAAGCTGGATGTGGGAAATGGGGGCTTGAGTATGTGAAAAACTTCTCAGAGGGGCAAGCAGTGTCCTAGAGAAGAGTTCCTGAAACTTTATTAAAGGAAGAAAATGTCTAACACCTTAAATTTATTATGGGAGGAGAGTTTTAAAGGGAGAGATAATGGATTTAAGAACTCCATATTTGTCACAAACATAAGAAATCATGTGAGTAGTCTTTACTTTAGAAGTCCTTTAAAGCTCAGTAGAAGGTAGCAAAGGAACACTGTGTTGGGTCTGTTCTCCAGCCTTCTTTCATGTTGTCCCTCCTGTCTCCATGCCCTTTTCGCCCTTAGATTCCCAATGGAAGAAAGTACGACAGGACATGGCTGATGGATTCTATCCAGAACCTTTGCAGTGTCCCCTTCACTCCAGTGGACGTAAGAGAGGATGGTGAAGCCAGATGAGGGGGCACAGGGAAGGAGGAGAGATCTGACTCAGCTGGGGCCCATGGCCTCTGATATTATTGTTGTTATCTTCACTCCATGTAGTTTCACTACCTGAAAAACAGGGTCCACTTCTTTGTCCAGGATGCTTGCACTGCCTGTGCATTGAGGGATGTCAGCTACAAGATTTCTGACCAGGAAAACCAGAAGGTGTGTGTCGAGGTCACTATCTGTACTTAGTCTTGGGGCAAGAGGACATGCAGAGCTAGTCACCTTCTGTAGGGCTAGAGTTCCTGGTGCTAAACTCCGCCTCTTCTTCCTGCAGATAGTTATCTTTGTTAATACTTCTGCTGTACCCTATTCTGTGCGGGATAAGTTGGAGCCAGAAATAATAGAACAGCTAGAGGTAATGCAGACTCAAGAGTACATGTTTGCCCTCAGATCCCCCATTTTCCTCCTCCACCCTGATTTCCCTGTCACCACCACAGCCTCAGAGCTCTCTCTCCATCTCACTCTGCAGCTGGCCATGTGCAAACGATATGATGTCTCTCAGAAAGCTCTTGATCTCCAGTTGCTCCGCTATGACCCAGGTATGTCTGACAGCAGTAATTCTAGGGCAAAGGTTTCTGCCTGGGAGGGAGACTTAGGGATGGAAACAAGGGAGGTTTTGGTGCTGGTCCTGGACCTCTCTCAGCCTTCTTATTTCCTACTCTTGGCTTCCTGAAGACTTGGTGGACCACGATATTGATATAATCCTGAATAGAAGAAACTGCATGGCTGCCACCCTGCAGATCATTGAAAATTATTTCCCTGAGGTGAGGCCTTAGACCCAGTGCTTGTGTTACAGTAGGGGGTGGGACAGATGTGACAGTGGGCAGATTTGTCTTTCATGTTCTAGATGGTAAGTATCACTCTGACTCTTCTTCCCCAAAGCTGTTGTCTCTGAACTTGTGCAACAACAAACTATACCAGCTGGATGGCCTGTCTGATATTATACAGATGGCATCCACAGTCAAGATCCTGAACCTTTCCCAAAATGAGGTGAGAAGAGGGACAGATCAAAGTTGGGTTGAGAGTGGGTGGTAGTGTTCATCAGAGTGATGACAGGAGGTAAGCGAAGGTACCTGTGGGGAAGGGAGTGGGCTGTGGGTTCAGGGGCTGGTATGTCCCTTTTTCCTCGGACTATTTTTCAGTTTCCCCCCATATTTCTCAGCTGCAATCTACCTGGGAGTTGTGCAAAATCAAAGGCCTGAAACTGGAAGAGCTGTGGCTGGAAGATAACCCTCTGTGCTACACCTTCTCAGAGAAATCTACTTACATAAGGTCTGTGTGAGCCCCCTGTACCATTCCTAGGGTCCTTTGGTTTCTGGAAGCCTGAACTACCCCTGACAGTGCCATATGGCAGATGGTGGCAACCCTGGTCCTCTTGGAGGACTAGAGGCCCCACAGTCTCTTCTCTATGTCCCTCTTCTCTGCTTAGAGGTCTTATGTCCTTCCTCTGACCTACTTACCTATTCTCATAGTCTCCAGTGTGGTTCCTTACTCTGCATCTAGTTTTCTCTGGCATTCCCACCAAAAACATGCTCCAGGATGCAGGGGTCCCTTCCTCCTGCCACCAGGACTAGGAGTGTTGAGCTTCGAGGCAGATACTGCTGATCTGGACTAAGAAACTCCCTCCACCCCAGACGCATGCTGAGATAGTCCTTCCTGCTTCTGAAATGATAGAGTATCCCCAATCTATTCTGGGAGGAACTTCTTTTCCCCTTGCTTGTAAAGGGTCTCCCACAAATCCCAGTTCAATGTGGGACTTTCCCACCTCATGCCAAAGACCCAGGCCCAACTTGTTTCTTTAGTGCAGTACCAGGAATGAGCTATCCTTACTAGAATCCAGGGTTCCCTAGTCAAGAGGCTAGAAGTGAGCTAGCAGTAACCTGGTAGGTTTGGCTCAGTGGTTGAAGTGTTGCCCCGCAGACATAAGGGTTTCAATTTTTAGCATGTACCTTGGATGAAAATTAGATTCTTAACCCCTGTTAGGGTACGTGGTTGGAAGCAACCAGTTGATGTAAAAGAGATTTTTCTCTCTCCCACCCACCAAATCCCTCCCTTCCACTGTCTTTCTAATGATCAACGACATTACATTGACAACCTCTATACATGCCCTCAAAAAATATCCTTGGGTGAGGATTGAAAAAAAAAAAAAAAAAGAAGTGAGCCACAAGCAATGAGTGCGGGGCCTCTGCAGCAGCAGTGGAAGGCAGATGGCAGAGGGGTTTGAAAAAGGACAGAAGGACAGTCCTCTCAGGGTCACTGACCATTCATTCACACAGCACATCAACTGCCTGGCCCTTCGGAGGAACCCTGGGTACCGTTACATGGGTAGGATTCCTCAGAAAAGAAACCAACTAAGACAGACAAAGATGTACAGGGGCCATGAATAGAGAAGGTGGTTTTTATATGAGTGGGCCACAGATCCCCAAGGTTAAAATGAGCTGTGGCCTGGACCTTTACTCATTCCTGGAAGGTCTCCTGATCCTGTGGGTGGTGTGTTTCCCATGCCCAGTTCACATTGAGCTCCCACAGGTGGCAAAGGGTCAACAAACATTCTAACAGGCTAACAGACTCATGCTTTCCATTCCTGCTTGGAGACCTAGGGCCAGCCAGGGGCAGATGAAGGAAAGGGCTGCTGCAGGGGAGCCATGTCCCTTTTCTCTTTTCTTCTTCTCTGACCCAACCCCCACTGCCAGGGCAGAGGTTCTTTCCCCTCCCTTTACTTCTTTCTTTTTCCTTTTCCTTTGACTCTACATTTTGATGTCTTCCCAATTCCCGCAACTATTTTCACTCTCTTTCTGTCTTCATCCTTCTCCCTTTCACTTCCTGTCTCCTAATCTCTCCTTCACTCACCTCCCTGCCCCAGCATACTGGGCCATCCTTGGGGCATGTCCTGTTCATGGCAGGATGCTAGATCCCCAGTGAGGTGGCAGAGCCCTGGGCCCCCACCCCATTCCCTCTTGTCTCTGGAGCCACCAGTGGTGGCCTGGAAGAAGGAAAGGGAGGCAGGGAGGGAGAAGGAGCTCTGGAGTTCAGGATCCAAATGCTGTGGTTTGTGGCACTGAGGAAGGAGGCAGGGCCCTCGAGGCAGGAGTTAACCAGGAGAGTAGAGAGGGAGAAAGAGGGAGGGAGGAAAAGGTGAGGGATGCAGGAAGGAAGGGAGGTAATGTGAATGTGAAGGTGTGGAGAGAGGTGAGGAGACTGTATTTCAGAGATTCCATATGGCAGATGGTCAGTGCTCAGCAGGGAAGTGGACCCAGAAGCCTTGAAATGTGAGGCTGAGGAGGGCAAAGGGGATTCTGGGTGGGCAGAACACCTGTCTCTGTTCATGCCATCAGTGTTTTAAGTAAATGGAAGCATTGCAACCCAAACTATCAACCGCTTCTTTCTTTTTGCATTTGGACAGGACCATCAGAAAGTATTTCCCCAAGTTGTTACGCTTGGTAAGTGTCTACATTCATCATCTCTTACTGACATTGACAACCTCCACACCTGCCCTCAAGTCCTTTGTGTCTTGCCTGGATTACATGTTTGCATCAGAGCCTTCTCCATTGTGGGGGACATGGATCTCTAAAAAAATACATGAAATTATCTCTGCAAAAAATGTACCCACACACACATAGAGGGAAGGAGAGACAGGGAATGATGAAGAAATCTGCGGAGGGAGGACAGAAAGAGAAACAGACACCCACCATCACACGTGTGCGCCCCCCCCCCACACAAAAACTCACTCACAATCACAAATTACATAAAATAGTAGAGACTTCCAGGACCTCATTATACAGATGTGCACTGGAATCTTGCCCATGGAATTTCCAGGGAACTATTACTACAGACCTCTGACCTTCAACATCTCCTTGGCACATCCTTTCCACTAATCATCCAAGACCACCTTCCTGGTCCTCATTGCTAACTTATCTTCTCTTCTCCAGGATGGCCAGGATTTGTCCCCATCAATTACCACTGACATTGACAGGTCCTCCTTGGTAAAGCCCTTAACAAAGGTGAGGAAGAACAACACTTGGGCTATTGTAAGAGAGGCTTTCTCAGCCACATGGTCTCAAATGTCTTTGATTCCAGGAACAATGTAAAGAATCTGATGTTATGAAGACTCAAATTATGCAATTCCTGCAGCAGTAAGTAGTACCCCTGGAAGTTTTAAAGTCCCTTTTGAGATCCAGTCCATAGAGGTACACTGATTCATTGTCCCCTCACAGATATTACTTGATCTATGACTCTGGAGACAGACAGAGTCTCCTCGGTGCTTATCACGATGAGGCCTGCTTCTCTTTGACCGTCCCCTTCATCCAAGACAACCCAGACCCGTGAGTATCACAGCTCAGACTCTCATTTGGGTCCTGTGTCTCCCTAGCAGAAATCTGCCAGCTTATGGAAACACCCCCATTGTCTGTACCTCCACATCCTGTTTTGTTTTTCTCCTAGAAGCAGCTTGTGTGAGTACTTCAAGGATAACAGGAATATGAAGAACCTACAGGACCCCAGTGCGTGTGGGTTGGGGAAGATTGGGCAGGGAAAGGTGGCATGAAGGGTCATAGGCCCCAGGGAGTGGCAACCCTGACTTTTGCTGTCCTCCCCCCCTTAGACCTTCGTTTTCAGCTGCTGAAACGTACAAAACATGACATTGTGAGCTCTCTCTGTGTGTTTCCCAAAACACAGCATGACCTAAACTCCTTCCTGGTGGACGTGTGGTTGCAGTCGGTGAGCACCCTCTTCCTCCCTGGGGCAGACCCAGAAAGATGCAGGTGGTAGGAGGTGTCTGTGGAGACTGAGCACATTTGTTCTTTTTTTGTTCAGGAAAATCTGCTTTTCTTCTGTGTCAACGGAGTATTCATGGAAAGTGAGTGTGTGTAGAGACCCCTCCCCAGGTCCCCCACTGCTCCCTCCTCCAGGCTCTGCTACATCTCAGAACGTTCACAGCTTCCTTGATTCCTTCACTATTCCCTCCATGTTCTCCTGCCTCCAGACTTCCCCCAAACCAGCCTGGTCTGACCTGCATCCATGCCTATCAGCCCTGCACAGCTGGGGTGATGAGTACACAAATGTGGGGTTTGATGGCTGTCATCCCAGATACTGACTGTGCAAAATAGGTCCATCACCTAACCTCTCATTTTCCTCATTTGCAAAACAGGGATAACAAAACACACCTCTTGGGTGGCTTCCAAAAAGGAACCAAATGAACTAGTGAAGTGGTTGTCCCAGGGCCCAGCACATTGTAGGCTCCCTCTCAGGAGAATCAGATTTCTCCTAATGTTGCCCTCCCAATTCCCCGCACCTTGACTCCCAGAGAATAGTTGTCTCCTTGGGCATGGATATGAAGCATTCCCAGAGTCCCACCCTGACTTGGGAATGCTGAGTGAGTGTGTGAAGCATGTGTGATTCCAAAGGGGTATTGTTGTTTGTTGTTGAAGTGGAAGGAAGGTCTCAGGGTTCTGTGCGTGCCTTCACTCGGACTTTCATCGCTATCCCTGCCAGCGATTCCAGGTGAGTGTTATGCTCTGGGTGGGGACATACAGCCCAACGTGGGCTCAGGGCTGTGGGAATGTGACGGTGCATGTTCTCAGGGTTTTCTCAGTGTTGTGGGAAGCCAGCAGGTTGATCCAAGGAACAGTCCTGCATAGGGGTTAAGAGTGTGGGCTCTGGAGTTAGAACACTGAAAGTGTTTCAGGTTTCTTTCAGGTTCTCTTCATGGCGCCAACACTCACTAGATTTTAGATTTGTACCTGAGTGAAATCACATTCCCCTCTATGTGACCTATGGCTTCCTCTGAAAATGGGATTAAACTGTCTTCTCCCTTGGGCTGTTTCACTGAGTAAATGCAATGGGGCTAGGGGTACAAACCTAGTGAAGCTGGTAGGCAATCTCTCCAAGGGGTGGAATGGGGGGAGGGAAGAGCAATCTGGGGAGCAGGTACAGGTGGGTATGGGAGGAATATGGTTGCTGAGTGGCAGTGGAAGAAGGATAATTGTTGAGGGTGTGGGGTTGTCCATCCATCAGTTGTCTGAAGTATCATTTTTCTCCAGCATGTTCATCATGAATGATGAGCTGTTTGTGAGGGATGCCACTCCAATTGAGACTCAAAGTGCGTTTTCTACCCAAGTGCCCACACCTTCCTGTAGCACTGGGCCCACCCTCTCTCAGGAACAGCTGGACATTATGCAGATTTCCTTCAGCCTCTCTCAGATGAGCCTCTAGTGGTCTTAGAAGTAAGTGATGGGTATGCATGGGACAGGAGGGAACTGGGAAGATTGAATAGTGGGGATTTCCAGGTAATTATATTAGGTCTTTTTTTTAAACAAAAATTCACTTGAAAAATACCTTAATTTTATGCTAATATATTGAAATATAACATCTAGTTTTCCTACTGGACATACTGTTTTAAAACTTGTTTATTAATTATTAGCACCATCATAGTTTGCTGTAAGTATATCTTAGGCTACCTTATTTCTGCTAAGAATTGTACATTAAGCAATTGAATTCTAGTACGCTTGTGGTTGGCAAACTGCGGCTCGCGAGCCATAGTGGCTCTTTGGCCCCTTGCGTGTGACTCTTCCACAAAATACCACAGCCTGTTTAGTCTATTTTGAAGAAGTGGCATTAGAAGAAGTTTAAATTAAAAAAAAATTGGCTCTCAAAATAAATTTCAGTCCTTGTACTGTTGATATTTGGTTCTGTTGACTAATGAGTTTGCCGACGATTATAGTAGGCCATAAGCTATTATTGATAGATACTTGTCTTTCCACTGCTTTTTTAACATTAAGTGGAGTGCCACTTGGTCATTCTGATGCCTACATCTTGGTAAATTTGGAGGCTTCTTTCTGTGGCAAGATTTAGCAGTGACATTGTGTAGTCAAAGTGTCTCAATTTTGGTCCTAAGAGAGGTCATCTGTTCTCCTCCACCACATGTGCTTTTAGTACAATGAATACATGATAGTAGCTCATTAAAAAGTGAAGTCTGAGAATTCAGAGATAAAAGGAAATGGGTCCCAGGCTTTTAGCAAGGCCAAGTGGACAGAAGTCAGGTGGCCTGGGGATGAATCTCAGTGCTTCTTGCTCTGCTGTCTTCACAATGCTCTCTCTTGACTTTTTCTAGATGAAGGGCAAGATCCCAGAGGAGGCTTCATGCAGAGACCTAGGATCTTGTAAACAAAGCCTGGGAAATGAGCCCTTAGGCGCTCTCATTTTCATCTTCATCATATATCTCTCTTGCAACCTGAGGCCACATCCATGACTAAGGTTGAAGCCGGATTGACTGGGAATCCAAAATTTACCTTGAAGCCGGCCTATTGTTCTGTACTTTTCCCACTCAAGATCCCTGTTTATTTTTATATTAAAGAGTTACATTGCACTTTGTATGTTTTGTGTCTTGAATTGCCCTTCCCCTGTCCCAACATGAGCCAACAGAGCTAAGACCAGAAGGTCTAGTCTTCCCCTTCATCCATGGCAGTGTCTAACATTTATTTATTTATTATTTTTATTAATTGAATTTGCTGGGGTGACATTGGTTAACAAAACCATATAGATTTCAAGTGTACAACTCAACAAAGCACACTGCATCGTGTGCCCAAAGTAAAGGGACTTTCTGTCTCCATTTATTCCCCCTTTGCCCTCTTCCACCTCTCCCTGCCCCCCCCCCCAATTTTTCCTATGGCTATCAGCATACTGTTGTCTGTGTCTGTGATACACACACACACACACACACACACACACACACTCTAGAGGCCCAGTGCATGAAAATCGTGCATGGGGGATGGGGTTCCCTCAGCCCGTCCTGTACCCTCTCCAATCCAGAACCCCTCAGGTCCTCAGGGGATGTCCGACTGCCTCTCACAATCTGGGACCACTGACCCCTAACCCCTCTGCCTGCCTGATCACCCCTAACTGTTCCCCTACTGGCCTGATCGCCCCTAACTGCTCACCTGCTGGCCTGATCACCCCTTACCGCCTCTGCCTCGCCCCACACACAGGACCCAAGATCCTCTCCTCTGGTCGGCCACAGGTACCCAGGACCCAGACTGGCTTTGCCTGGGCTGGCGCAGCTGCAGGGGACCATGGACAGGTGGCTTTGCCTCAGCCGCAGCTGCAGGCACTGGTGCCTGGGACCTCAGGGCAGGCAGCTTGCCCCTCCCCTGGGCTACAGCCCCAGCTGCTGGTGCCTGGGACTGCAGGGCAGGTGGTTTGTCTCTCTCCCAAGCAACAGCCCCAGCCTCTGGCACAGGACTACGGAGTGTGCCTCTTGTCCTTCTCTTGGGCCTCAGGCACAGCCACTGGCATCTAGGACCGCAGGGTGGGCTGCTTGTCTCTCTCCAGGACAGCAGCCCCAGGTGCTGGCGCCCAGGACTATGGGGTGGGAGGCTTGTCTCTCTCCCAGGGCATAGGCTGGTTGGTCCCCATTCCTCTCTAGGGAGCTCATTTGTGCCTGACTGCTCTCCATTCCTCTCTCATGAGCTTATTTGTGCCTGGCTGGTCCCATTCTTCTCTCCCTGGTGTTGAGTATCTGAGCCTTTACATTGTGACAACATGAGGGGGTGATGGCCATTTGCATATTAGCTCTTTATTATGTAGGATATATCCTACATAATATGTATGTATGTGTATATATAGTATATGTGTGTATCTGTATATATAGTATATATATGTATATATACATCTATATGTATATATAGATGTATATATACAGTGCAAAAACGTATACCCACTTTTAATAGCTGATAGCTACAACTTTGAAAATGAAGTGTATTTTATTTTTTAATGTATGTTTATTATTGAAAATATTACAGATATATCCTTCCCTCCCATTGACACCTTCTAGCCAACACTCCCCCACTTCCCCAGGCCTTCACCACACCATTGTATGCATTCATGGGTTATGCATGTAAGTTATTTGGTTAATCTCTTCCCACACACCTACACACTCCTGCCTTCCCTCTGAGATTCAACAATCTGTTCCATGCTTCTATGTCCCTGAATCTATTTTGTTCTTTAGATTGCACATATGAATGAGATTATGTGCTACTTGTCTTTCTCTGACTGGCTCATTTTGTTTAGCACATCATCCAGTCCCTCCAGGCTGTCTCAGAGTAAAAGATCCTTCTTATGTATTGCTGCATAGTATTCAATGGCATAAATGTATCAGTTTTTTCCCCCTGAGGTGTAGAAGTGTTTTATTGGAGAGGATTTTTATTATTGTTTAAAGTATTACATATATCTCCTTTTTCTCCAATTGATCCCCCAGGCACTCCCATTCCCTAGGACAAGGCCCCACAGCCCCAGTGTCTGCATCCATTGGTTATACTAATATGCATGCATACAAGTCCTTTGGTTTATTTCTAATCCCCTCCCCTGCCTTATCTCTGAATTTGGATGGTCTGTCAGTGTTACCTTATCTCTGGATCAATTTTTGTTCATCAGTTTATGTTGTTCATTATATCCCACATATGAATGAGATCATATGATATTTATCTTTCGCCGACTGGCTTATTTCACTTAGCATAATGCTCTCCAGTTCCATCCATGCTGTTGCAAATGGTAAAAGTTCCTTCTTTTTTATAGCAGCATAGTATTCCATTGTGTAGATGTACCACAGTTTTCTAATCCACTCATCTGCTGATGGACACTTAGGATGTTCCCAAATCTTAGCTATTGTAAATTATGCTGCTATGAACATAGGGGTGCATATTTCCTTTCTTAATGGTGTTTATGGTTTCTTGGGATATAGTCCTAGAAGTGGGATTACTGGGTCAAATTTTTAATTTTTTGAGGAAATTCCATACTGTTTTCCACAGTGGCTACCCCAGTCTGCATTCCCACCAGCATTGCAGGAGGGTTCCTTTTTCTCCACATCCTCACCAGCACTTGCCGTTTGTTGATTTGTTGATAGCCATTCTGACAGGTGTGACAGGTACCTCATTGTTTTGATTTGAATCTCTTGGATGGTTAGTGACTTTGAACATGTTTTCATATGTCTTTTGGCCTTCTGTATGTCCACTTTTGAAAAGTGTCTATTTAGGTCATTTTCCTGTTTTTTAATTAGATTGTTTATCTTCCTTTTGTTAAGTTGTATGAGTTACCTGTAAGTTTTGGAGATTAAACTCTTATCTGAGATAGCATTGGCAAATATATTCTCCCATGCAGTGGGATTTCTTGTTGTTTTGTTGATTGTTTCTTTTGCTGTGCAGAAGCTTTTTATTTTGATGTAGTCCATTTGTTTATTTTCTCCTTAGTTTTCATTGCCCAAGGTGTTGTATTGGTAAAGATATTGCTACAACATATGTCTGATATTTTGCTGCCTATGGAATCTTCTAAGATTTTTTATGGTTTCCTGTCTTACATTTAAGTCCTTTAACCATTTTGAGTTTATTTTTGTGTATGGTGTAAGTTGGTGATCTAGCTTCATCTTTTTGCATATATCTGACCAATTTTCCTAGCACCATTTATTGAAGAGACTGCCTTGACTCCATTGTATGCTTTTGCCTCCTTTGTCAAATATTAATTGAGCATAGTGGTTTGGCTTGGTTTCTGGGTTCTCTATCCTATTCCATTGGTCTAAATGCCGGTTCTTATGGCAGTACCAGACAGTTTTGAGAACCGTGGTTTTGTAATATAGCTACTGGTATTGTGATCCCTCCAGCTTTGTTCTTATTTCTAAGAATTGCTGTAGCTATTCAGGGTCTTTTTTATTCCAGGTGAATTTTTGGAGAGTTTGTTCTAGGTCTGTGAAATATGCCATTTCTATTTTAGTGAGGATTGCATTGAATCTGTAGATTGCTTTGGATAGTATGAACATTTTTTTTTTGGCAAGATAAACAATTTAATGATTCAATTAATTTTATACAAAAAAGCAAACTATACCAGACATCAAAATGATTTTAGTTTGTAAAATCAATTTATATTAAGACTTAAAATAAATTTCAACAGTCCCTTAAGTGTAAACAAATTCTAATTGCATTTCATCAACTCATTTGTTCATCATAACCCAAATATCTTTCTTATTTTTTTTAAATTTCATTTTATTAAGGTATTTTCTGTGTACATAGTTTACCATTGCCCCCCCCACCTCCCATTTATGCCCTCCCTCCCCAGAGTTCTGTGTTCATTGGTTGTACTTATGTTCATGCATACCAGTCCCTCGGTTGTTCTCCTATCTCCCCCCAGGTCCCTTCCCCTCCCCGCTGTCATTTGACAATCTGCTTGTTTTATGGTGACTATCTCTGGACCCCATGAATAGAATCCGCTCCTCATTTGGCAGTCTGCTTGTTTTATGGTGACTATCTCAGGACCATATGAATAGAGTCCGCTCCTCCTCTGGTTTTCACCGCCCCTTCCCCTGGGTCCCACTGCTTCCCCTGGGACACACGGCTCGCCCGGGGCGCACTGCACCCTGGGACACTCAGCTCACCCGGGGCACTCGGCCCCATGGGACTCACGGCTCACCCGGGGCACTCGGCCCCCTGGGACACTCGGCTCACCCGGGGCACTCGACCCCCTGGGACACTCGGCTCACCCGGGGCACTCGGCCCCCTGGGACACTTGGCTCACCCGGGGCACTCGGCCCCCTGGGACACTCGGCTCACCCGGGGCACTTGGCCCCATGGGACACACGGCTCACCCGGGACACCCTTCCCCTTTGGGGGGTACGGCTTACCCGGGGCACATGGCCCCCTGGGACACTCGGCTCACCCGGGGCACTCGGCCCAATGGGACACTCGGCTCACCCGGGGCACTCGGCCCCCTGGGACACTCGGCTCACCCGGGGCACTCGGCCCCATGGGACACTCGGCTCACCCGGGGCACTTGGCCCCCTGGGACACACGGCTCACCCGGGACACCCTTCCCCTTTGGGGGGTATGGCTTACCCGGGGCACATGGCCCCCTGGGACACTCGGCTCACCCGGGGCACTCGGCCCCCTGGGACACTCGGCTCACCCGGGGCACTCGGCCCCCTGGGACACTCTGCTCACCCGGGGCACTCGGCCCCATGGGACACTCTGCTCACCCGGGGCACTCGGCCCCATGGGACACTCGGCTCACCCGGGGCACTCGGCCCCATGGGACACTCGGCTCACCCGGGGCACTCGGCCCCATGGGACACTCGGCTCACCCGGGGCACTCGGCCCCATGGGACACTCGGCTCACCCGGGGCACTAGGCCCCATGGGACACTCGGCTCACCCGGGGCACTCGGCCCCATGGGACACTCGGCTCACCCGGGGCACTCGGCCCCATGGGACACTCGGCTCACCCGGGGCACTCGGCCCCATGGGACACTCGGCTCACCCGGGGCACTCGGCCCCATGGGACACTCGGCTCACCCGGGGCACTCGGCCCCCTGGGACACTCGGCTCACCCGGGGCACTCGGCCCCCTGGGACACTCGGCTCACCCGGGGCACTCGGCCCCCTGGGACACTCGGCTCACCCGGGGCACTCGGCCCCCTGGGACACTCGGCTCACCCGGGGCACTCGGCCCCCTGGGACACTCGGCTCACCTGGGGCACTCGGCCCCCTGGGACTCTCGGCTCACCCGGGGCACTCGGCCCCCTGGGACACTCGGCTCACCCGGGGCACACGGCCCCTCTAGGGTGTTGGGGTCGCATATTGGAGGCACCACGCTAGCTCCTTGCTAGCATGGCGGGCAGGCTGGGACAGCTGCAGTTGGGCTGAGATGGTTGCAGGTGGGGGGACCACCTTCAAAGGTGTCTCGTTCGGTGTGGAAGCGGAGCAGCTGCATACATGGAGGCTAAGTTCTGAGGTCGCCCACTCCCTGAGCCCAAGGCGTGGTGAGCTCTGTTCTTGGTGGATTTCCTTTATTCTCGGCGGCAGTGGCGGGTGGCGGTGCCAGGTGCAATATTGACAGTTGCTCCTGTGGTTCAATTACCACTGTAGTTTTAAAGTTCACATGGCGGTGGTGGTGAGAGCTTCGGCTTGGCCATGTGGCATCGGAGGATGGGCTCACCTGGGTGGGTAATGGAAGGTACCGTGCCATTTCCTCACCAGCGCGCTCCATCTCCCTCCCAGCATGGTGGGTGTGCTGGGAAGATTGTGGGCGGGCTGTGATGGCTGCATGGGGAGAGTCTGCCCTCAATGGTGTCCTCTTTGTTGCGGATGTGGAGCTGCTGTGGATGCAGAGGCTAATTTCTGAAGCCACAGTCTCTATGAGCCCGGTGCGTAGTGAGCTCTGATTTCGGTGGATTCCCATTCTTGGGGGCGGCGGTGGGTGCGGCAGCGATGGTAGCTCCTGTGGCTCAATTTTCCCTGTAGTTTTAAAATCCGCATGGTGGTAGTGTCTGATGCTTTGGCCTGGCCATGTGGCCATGTGGCAGCGGAGAGAGGATTCTCCGGGTCTGCCAATGGAAGGCGCATCGCCAGCACAGCGCACTCGAAGGCCTGGCAGAGCAGGCCGCAGGCGGTGGCGGAGAGTCCCCGCGATGTCTTAGTCTTTCAGACTTAGTGGAACGCTTCCCCTGAGCCAGGACAAGCAGTACCACCACAAATATTGGCCAGCTCAGTGCTGCCCCTCTACAGGTGACAGTAGGGGCATCCTCACCTTGGTAGGCCTTTGCTCTTGGAGGTCTTAACCAGTGGAAGGCAGCACGGTACAGAACTGCCCCACCTTCTCAGTCCTCCGCTAGTATGAACATTTTAATGATGGTGATTCTACCTATCCCTGAACATAGTATATTCTTCCATTTGTTTATGTATTTGATTTCTTATACTTGTCTGACTTTCCTTCTTGCAATTTCATAGATTTGAGAAGCACCAGGGTTTCTTTGTCTCTGATATAGGAGGATACAAGTTATTAGCTACATGCCATTCAACAGCCTTGAGGGGATCTTTGGAAAGCTGGAGTTAGAATTTTTCCAAGAGATGATGCTATATCACTAGACAAGTTTCCACTTCCAGTTCTTTACCTAAATAGTGGAAATGACCAACCAAGTTAACCTCATGATGACCCACATCCCCAGGGCTTCCCTTATTGACTGCTTCTCCCAATTAAAGCTAGACCACCTCCAGAAGTTTCACTCAGGCCAAGGATATATGATGCTCAGGGAGTGTGTAAAGTTCTTTTGAAGACTAAAGGGCCAAGATCTCCAAAATGCCCATCTGAAAGCTCATCAAGTTAGAGACAAGCCTAGGCTTCCCTTCCATAAATTTCCATTAAATCCCTATGAATACCAGCTGAAAGGCTAGGGTTTTGGTATGCCAGAGGTTGATAATTTTCAGAGAGAATAAAGAATGGTATATGTCTGGAATATATTATTTATTAATTCACTCATTCATTCATTCAAACACCAGTATATATTAAGCATAGTGCTAAGAAGGGAAGATAGGACCATGCAAAAATCCAGTTGATGTCTCTTTCTTGCTGGAGCTTAGAGAACTACAAGCATCATGAGTGCTAAAGAATAAGGGGGTATTTGGTGATAATTTGTCTCCCAATGGTTCTACACCCAGTTTACAGGCTCATCTCTCTCCATTCTGCATGTCTTATATTAATGTTTGAGGTGGCATGGCCTAAATAGAAAACTGTTCACCAGGAATCTGCCAATTGTGTAAATATAAGGCAGGACAAACAGTTTTCCAAACCTTACACTTAGCAAACACTTAGCTCATAATATGTGCAAAGAGTGTCTAAATTTCATTAAATCCTAACAACAATTAGAGAAGCATGACTAGTTATTTTTGTCTCTGTGTCTAATTAGAAAGCTGAGGTTAAGAAAAAAAGGTTTTGTCTCTTGAAATAAAATAGAAGTACTATTGATAATACATAAGTGTTATACCTTAAACTATGAGTTATTAACTAGTATGGTATACTGATTCCCAACCAGTATCAAGGCTGAGTAATAGCAGTGCAAAATTTTAAGTCCAATGCCTGGGAATAATTTGCCCTCATAGAATCTTATGAACTGGAGAAGCTGTGGGCTAACAGAAGCCTAACAAGTCATCTTTTTTTCCTGTTGTGTCCTGCTCTGCTTTCTAGTCTCTTATGATAATGTCCTCTACTCTCTAGTCTCTTATGATAATGTCACCTTAACATCAGGCATTGCTATTGACTGAATTGTGTTCCTCAAACTTCATATGTTGAAGTCCTAACTCCCAGTACCTCAGAACATGTCTGTATTTGGTGATAGGGCCTTTAAAGAGGTGATGAAGTTAGAGGTTTAATTATGGTGTACCTTAACCCAATCCAAATATTGTCCTTATAAGGAGAGTTTAGGGACACACAGAGAGACACTCGGGGTATGCATACACAGAGGGATGACCATATAAAGAAGCAATAAGAAGGTGGCTATCTTCAAGTCAAGGAGAGAGGCCTTAGAAAAATCCAAACCTGCCAACACCTTGATGTTGGACTTACAGCTTCCAGAACTGGGTGGAATAAAATCCTATTATTAATTCACATAGTCTATGGTATTATTAATTGTTATGGTAGCCCATACAATCTAAGGCATTAGAAACATGCTTCAGCACTTTGAGGGTCATAAAGCCGGTACAGTAGCATGCCACAGAATGGATGAAAGTTAAGTGATGGTAAAAAAAACAACAACAAACAAACAAACAAAAAAAACCAATGACCAGTAAAACTAAGATAAAGATGGGTTATTTGTAATATTATCAGGAAAAATATACATCAAGTAATAGTTTAAATAAAGAAGGCCACTTCTGAATGAGAAAAGAAAATTTGAGAGAAACCAAGATGGTGGCATAGGTAAACACCTAAACTTCTGCCTTGCACAACAATTTCAAAACTACAACTAAAAGACAAAATGGACATCATCCAGAACCACAGGAAAGCTGGCTGAGTGGAAATTCTACAACTAGAAGGAAAGAGAAAAGCTCACAGAAAATCAGAGGAGCTGCAAAAGGCTGAGGTATGGAGACACACATGCAGAGAGGAAGGGCTGCTGAGTGCCTGGCTGTCTTCCTATGGCAGGAGGGAAAAGGAAGCTCCAGACTGGACTGAACCTCATTTCCAATTGCACTGAACCCCAGTTCTGGCAAGATAGTGGGGACCCAGACTCATATGGGGTGGAATATGGACTATCAGGAAAAGAGAGAGCCCATGGAAACTCAGGAGCCATGAAAGGCAGAGATCTGGAGGGTCACACACGAATGTACACAGAAAGGACTGACTGCTTAGTGCACTGCTGGTTTTCTCTAGTGGAAGAGAGACAGAAGCTCCCAACTGCACTGAACCCCAATTCCGAACAAGAATCTGGGAATCCAGATTCATTGGGGTGAGAAACCGGACTGTCTGTCAGTGGGTGAAACTTGAGGGCAGCTTTCTCTCAGAGGTGCTTGCAGCAATTACCGAGGGACACTGAGACCCAGGGGCCTCATAGGGCAGGCTGACAGGAAGCCAAGACTGTCTGCTCAGCCCTGAGACTACACTCCATTCAACCTGAGCACAGAGCCTTTTGCAGTTTTGCAAGTCTTGTCTCATAAGGCTGTCTCCAGCACAGAAGTTCTCTCAGCATGGACACAGCTGATCCTCACAGCCAATTGGCCTGGAGGTCAATTCCTCCCAGTGATACCAACAACAATAAAGACTTAATTACAAGGCTATACATACAGTCCACAAAGGGGTGCACCGAGAGTGTCCACCTCAGGTAATTAGGGAGGCTGAGCCACTGGGCCATATAGGACACCTAGCATAAAAAGCTACTCTACAAACTTAGGGAAGCAGCAAAAATGCAGTGACAAAGAAACAGATCACAAACAAAAGAAATGGAGGAAAGCAAATGACTGGATATAGAGTTCAAAACAATGGTTATAAGGTTTTTCAAGAATTTTTCAGAAAAGACTGACAAATTTAGCAAGATCCTTGAGAATATGAAAAAGGAACAAGAAATTAAGCATATACTGATTTAAATAAAAAATATTATACAGAGACCTAACAGCAGACTAGAGGAACATAAGAATCAAGTCAAATATTTGAAATACAAAGAAGCAAAAAATACTCAACCAGAAAAGCAGAAAGAAAAAAAGAATCCAAAAATTTGAAGATAGTGCAAGGAGTCTCTGGGACAAGTTCAATCAACATCAGAATTATGGGGGTGCCAGAAGAAGAGAGAGAGCAAGATATTGAAAACCTATTTGAAGAAATAATGACTGAAAACTGTCCCCACCTGGTGAAAGAAATAGAGTTACAAGTCCAGGAAGCACACAGAACCCCAAACAAAAGGAATCCAAAGAGGACCACACCAAGACACATCATAATTAAAATGCCAAGGGCAAAAGACAAAGAAAGAATATTAAAACCAGCAAGAGAAAAACAGTTAGTTACCTACAGGGAGTACCCATACGACTGTCAGATGATTTCTCAGCAGAAACCATGCAGGCCAGAGGGAGTGGCAAGAAATATTGAAAGTGATGAATAGCAAGAACCTACAACCAAGATTATTCTACCCAGTAAAGTCATCATTCAGAATTGAAGGTCAGATAAAGATCTTTACAGATAAGAAAAAGCTAAAGGAGTTCATCACCTCCAAACCAGTATTATATGAAATGCTGAAAAGTATTCTTTAAGAAGAAGAAGAAGGTAAAGATAAAAAATAAAAATTAGGAACAACAAATATATATCTATCAACAAGTGGACCTAAAAATCAAGTGAATTAAAAATCTGAGAAACAGAATAAACTGGTGAATATAATAGAATCAGGGGCATAGAAAGGGAGTAGACTGACAATTCTCAGGGGGAAAGGGGGTTGGGGGGTACAGGAAGAGACTGGACAAAAATTGTACACCTATGGATGAGGACAGTCGGGGGTGTGTGTGTATACAGGCAGAGTGTGGGGTGGCAACTGGGTGGAGGGGAGCTATGGG
Organism: Vespertilio murinus; assembly: GCA_963924515.1. NCBI lineage: Eukaryota > Metazoa > Chordata > Mammalia > Chiroptera > Vespertilionidae > Vespertilio > Vespertilio murinus. The sequence goes on from OZ004710.1 coordinate 39,943,615, forward strand.
GGGGGGAGGAGAAACAATTGTAATAATCTGAACAATAAAGATTTTTTAATTTAAAAAAGAAAAGAAAATTTATTAAAAAGAAAATTTCTGAACTTACATTCAAGCTTCAAAAACATATAAAGCAAGTAACAACCTTACAAGCAACAGAAAAGAAATGTCACTTTTTTTTTTTCAAAATCAGACATACAGAAAGCCAAGAGACATGAAAATATGCTCAAAGCCAGGAATCATCCAAGAGATGCAAGTCAAAACAACAATGAGGTGCCTGCAAGGATGGCTATCATCAACAAATCAACAAACAATAAGTTCTGGAGAGAATGCAGAGAAAAAGGAATCCTCCTGCACTGCTGATAGGAATGCAGACTGGTGTGGCCAATGTGGAAAACAGTATAGCAATTCCTCAAAAAATTAAAAGTGGAACTCGCATTTGACCCTGTGATCACGCTTCTAAGAATATATCCCAAGAAAACAGAAACACCAATCAGAAAGGATATATACATCCCTATGTTCATAGCATAATTTACAATAGCTAAGATTTGAAAACAGTCTAAATACTCATCAGCAGATGAGTGGATTAGAAAACTGTGGTGCATCTACACAGTGGAATGTTAGGCTTCTGTAAAAAAGAAGGAATTCTTACCATTTGCACCAGCATGGATGGAACTGGAGAGCGTTATGCTAAATGAAACAAGCCAGACAGTGAAAGATAAATACCACATGACCTCATTCATTTGTGGAATATAATGAACATTATAAATGGATGAAAAAAATAGATACAGAGGAAAAGAAGCATTTATCAGACTGTTAAACTACAGCAGGAAGGCTAGGAGGGTTAGAGGCGTGGAAAGAGAGCAACTGAAGGACTTGGATGCGTGCATATAAGCATACCAATGGACGCAAGACACTCGAGGGGGGCAGTGAAATTATGTGCCGGGGCGGGTAGGGGAGGCCGGGTGTAGATCAATGGAGGGATAAAAGAAGACATATATACTACTATTTGTAATACTTTAAACAATAAAAAGAAAAATGTATTTGCTTATATAAATGTCAAGGTAAAAAACATTCAAACCTGTGAAGAATTTTTGTGAGTTTATTTGAGACAAACTGTCGACAATTTTCAGGAAGCAAAATTTTAATGGATTGAGATAATGCTCTGGAGAATGGCAGTTTTGTGTCTTTTATACATTGCAATCAAAAGAGGAGGCATATGTGGGGCACAGGAAATCTGTTGATGACATTTTAGGGAGGCAGGAGAAAACAAAGTGGGGGAAACCTCTGAGATTGGATATAAAGTAAATGATAAACACTTTTTTACATAGGTGGGTATAGGATAATTAGCAGACAACAATTAGCTCAATAATTAGAAGGGAATTTGTGGTCTATACAGAATGGTGCCTGTGCTTTGAGGGGTCCAGAAAGAGGAAAATTACTTGGACATTCCAAAAATAGGTTACCTTAGATGCAAAAAGCCAATAGACAGGCTCAGCTAGGGTAAAGTTTGACCTTTGTCAGTGAAGATGTGGGACAAGGACATGACTACCTACCATAAACTGCTTTTAATTAAAATGTTTTAATTTCAGCCCTATGCGGTTTTGCTCAGTGGACAGAGTGTCAGCCTGTGGACTAGAGTCCTGGGTTTGAGTCTAGTCAAGGGTATGTACCTTGGTTGTAGGCTCCTCCCTGGTCCAGGCCCTGGTCTGAGCTCGTGCAGGAGGCAACCAATGATGTGTTTCTCTAAAATTGGTGTTTCTCTCTCTCCTTCCTTCTCTTCCACTCTTCCTAAAAATCAATGGGAAAATATCCTTGGGTGAGGATTAACAAAAAATGTTTTAATTTCAGACCATTTTTTTGTGGTTACTTTAGGTCTCTGAGTTTGCAAGGCCACCATGCAGGCCTTCCCTGAGGTAGTCAGGTTAGTATGTGACACCTTTTCCTGCACACATCCCCCTTTTGGTCATAAACAAATCCAAAGGCTGCATTAATGACCAAACTTTTGATTGGATAACAGGGTCTCGTTATGCTAGGAAGCTTATTCCAGGAGGTTTCAGCATTAGTGTTTGTCTTGCTAAATAATGGACCATTGAGGATGGGGAAAGGCAATAACCTTATATGGCATTCAAGGTCAAATTATTATTATCTATACCAGCCGTGGGCAAACTACGGCCCTTGGGCCGGATCCAGACTGTTCGGCTGTTCTATCCGGCCCACGGAGCCAAAAGAGCCGAGGGTTCTCTTGCTCTCCCCTCCACTCCTTCACCAGCAGCCCAAGATGAGAGTGCCAGCATGGTCAGGTTGCTTTTGTTCTGGCCCTCCGGTCCAGTTTAAGAACCCATTGCGGTCCTCGAGTCAAAAAGTTTTCGCACCCCGGCTCTATACTAATAAAAGGGTAATATGCTAGTTAGAGAAGACGTCTTCCAGACATCCTTCCATACAAAGCCACAGTGGCTGTGAGGGCCGGGGCACAGCTACAAAGAGCCCAGGCTCAGGTTGGCAGTGGCAGCAGTAGCGGGATAATGGGGCAGAGCCTTCCCCTGATCCACCAGGTTATCTCCCACAGAGGGAGGCCAGACTGCAGGTTAGGCCAGGGGTTGAGGCAGAGACAGTTAGGGAAGATCAGGCTAGCAGGGGAGCAAGTTAGGGGTGATCAGGCTGGTAGGCAGAGGAGTTAGGGGCGATCAGGCAAGCAGGCAGGTGAGCAGTTAGGATCCAGTGATTCCCGGATTATGAGAAGGATGTCTGACTGCCAGTTTAGGCTTGATCCCTTGAGGGGTCCCAGGTTGGAGAGGGTACAGGCCGGGCTGAGAGATTCCCCCCACATGCACAAATTTCGTGCACCGGACCTCTAGTCCTGTATAATAATAGGCTAATATGCAAATTGACTGGTCGCTATGATGTGCACTGACCACCAGTGGGCATATACTCAATGCAGGAGCTACCCCTGGTGGTCAGTGCGCTCCCACAGTGGGAGTGCTGCTCAGCCAGAAGCCAGGCTCACAGCTGGTGAGCGCAGTGGTGGTGGTGGGAGCCTCTCCCACCTCCACGACAGTACTAAGGATGTCTGACTGTGAGTGCTCCAGGACTACGACAGGGTGCAGGCCAGACTCAGGGACCCTCTGTGCCCCCTCTCCCCAAGTGCATGAATTTCATGCACCAGGCCTCTAGTTCAATATAGCTATATGAGTATTTTTAAACCTATTTATAAAGTCAGCAAACCTTTTGTGAATGATAAATCATCATGTGCACCAGGCTTCTAGTTTAAAATAAAGAGGCATGTGAATGGGAGGCAGTCAGATCTTGTATGTCCTTGTTAAAAAATATTCTGGATAATTTCTAATTTTTTAGTTACCATGATCTAAGTCTTTTTGCTGCTTGTCTTAAGTTTTTTTTTTTTTTTTTTTGCATCTACTGTAACATTTATATACCAGAAATAAAAACAAAAGTATTAAACCAGTAACCAATTAGGAACAGAATATGTCTAATATTATTAGCTAAGGAAGCATCTGAGGGGAATAAGCATCCCAGCCAAACAAAAAAAATGTTATGTATTATTATAATTTTTATTAAGCTAAATGCATATTCTTTAACTTAGTGACACTTGTATTTTATGTTTGACCAGATGAATTAAGACTTTTTATTATTTTACTAGTGGCCCAGTGCATGAAATTCATGCATAGGGGGGTGTCCCTCAGCCCGGCCTGCACCCTCTTCAATCTGGGACCCCTTGGGGGATATACCTCTTGCAATCTGGGACTGCTGGCTCCTAACCACTCACCTGCCTGCCTGCTTGCCCCCAACTGCCCTCAGCAGCCTTCTCACTCCCACCTGACCCCCCCACCAGCCTGTTTGCCCCTAACTACCCCCCACTAACCTGATCTCCCCCAACTGCTGCCCCCTGCTGGTCTGATCACCCCAACTGCCTCCCCCGCCAGCCTATTTGGCCCAATTGCGCCCCCTACTGGCCTGCTTGCCCCCAACTGCCCCTCCTGCCAGCATGCTTGCCCCCAAGTGCCCCTCCTGCTGGCCTGATCATGCCCAACTGCCCCCTACTGCTGGCCTGCTTGCCCCCAACTCGCCCCCCCTGCCAGCTGTTCCACCCCAACTTCCCTCACTGCTGGCCTGATCACCCTCAACTGACCTCTCTCCTGGCCTGATCACCCCTAACTGCCTCTGCCTCGGCTCTGCCACTGTGGCTTTGTCTTGGCAGTGGCCACGGAGACAGCTGGGGTGACCAAAGAAGCCAAGCCTCCTGCTGGCTCTGGCCTGCTCTGTGGCTCCGGTTCTGTGGCTCCAGCCATCTCCTTGGCTCTGGCCAGTGCAACCATCTTTGTTGTGTCAATTTGCATATTCCCTCCTTATTGTCTATGGATACATCCATATTTATCATGAAGTGATGGTTAATTTGCATATTACTCTTTTATTAGATAGGATTGTTATAACTGATAATTCGAATATCATTGCCTAGTAAATATTCAAGTTAAATTTTTCATATTTAATAAGGAAGAGGGACTGGGGTGATAAATATTATTTCCAATAGGAAACTATAAGGAGGACTATAACAATACAAAAATTATTTTATGGATATTTAATTAATAACAATTAGGTAATATAAGAATGAGGTATGAGTAGCAGTAATTTGTGAACATGCAGGCCTTATTGTTGTCTTGGGATACCTGTCTGCCTCCGTGGTTGGTGGCTTTTTATACTTGAAAAGTTTGATTTCCATTGTAGATTAGGTGAGTATCAGAGACAGGGGCAGATGTCCATTTGTGGTTAGTCATCTGATAAGGTAATGACCCTTTTAATATGGTTGAAGAGAGTCTTTAATTAATGTCTTTTTCAGTCGACAAAATCTTCTACTTGTAAATTGTGGTTTTTTAATTCTTTGTTTCCTGAGTACTGTGAAATGAGTGTTTTTAATTTGTTAGTTCCTATAATCTTATTAATGAGTCATTGATAATAATGTGAAATGTCCACTTTTAGTTTTACTTATATTTGGGAAAAAAATTAAAACCAGCAATATTTTAAACAGAGGCATAAGAATAATTATTTTCAGTTCATTTAGTCCAATTTTTATTCTAAATATTTGTCAGTATTTTTATAAATTCAGTTATTTCTTAGAGTTTTATAAATTTTCATCCAGTTTAAAGATATGATTTGCTTAGAAACCTATAATTTAGAGTAAGTCAGAGTTCTTTTCATGGATTTTTAAAACAATGTAATATATTTATAAATGTACTAGAGTAAAACAATGACTGTCTATAAATGACAACATTTAAAGTAGCAAGTTAAAGATTTTACTATAATGTAATTGATTAAAAACACTTTGCTTTTTTATAAGATAAAACATTCCAATACAAGAACTTTTGGTAAATAATAATTATTGTAAATTTATATAAAGAATAATATAAGTATATATATTTTATATATAAATAACATAATATAAATGATATAAAGTATATATAAATAAAATAATATAAAGTATATATATTATAAAGTATAATAATATAAAGTGTGTGTATATATACACACATGCACTTAGATTCAATACACAATTTTAATATATAGAGAACAAATAATATGTAAGATTTTAAAATATTGAACATAGTTTATTGGAAGTGTGCACTGAGCATTGAAAATAATTCATAAACTTTCAATATGTGGGCCACAAATATCCAGGGTACCACTGCTGGCTGCCTCCAAGGGAACCATCGCTTTTGGCTTGCTTGGTGTCACTGACAGGACACCTGTTATCCCTGAGAGTTTCCTGTTTGAACTTGGCTTTGAATTTTTGTAAGTTCCTTCCTAGGGCAGGTTGAAATTTCTACAACATTAATTTTAATAAAAATATATGTATACAAATTGAACAGCTATTATTTTTTATTTGGCAAAGCTTTCCATATAATTTTAAGCATATTAAATAGGCCTAATTTAGTTTAAAAATGTTTTTATAAGGCAATAAAATAAATTCTTGAGGTATTCCAGGGCCCATTGGAATAACTCAAAGTCATTTTTTGGTTAAAACATCTCTTAAAATTTAAACTTTGGGAAGGTTGTCAAACATACTTAACCAAAAGATAATATCACAAACTCTTTTTAAATTTAGGTACCGGTAACTACACATTTTATAGTAATAACTCTAAAAGACATTAATCAAACTTAAGAACAGTTTTATTTTGTCCAGACTACAGAATTCTGATATATAAATATATAAATATAATATCTTTTTGGCCAATAAAAGATTATATCCTAGTTCCATTTGGAGGTTGAAAATTCACCACACACAATACACAGAAAAATGCATATTATATAAATACCATACACATAAAGACCATGTTTAAAATTTTTGCAAAGAGAACACAAGAATTCTCTTTTGCCCTTGTAAATTCTTATGAAGACTGGAAAGGGGGAGGGAAGGTCCTAATTACCAAGCAAGAAGACCTGATGAGACTTTCAAAAGCCTCAAGGGCCATGAGTGAGCAGTGGAAATAAAGACTTGGCTCTAGTCTAAGGAATTAAGTTAACAGTTAAGAGCTGGGCTGGAATTATTTTTTAATAAACTTAAAACTTTTACAAACTTTTATAGCCTTCACAACCTTTTATCAATCTTTTTACAGCTTTCACAAATTTTCTTATCCATTCAGAAATAACTATCCTTAGAATAACTTTTTTTCTTTTCCCTCAAAAATGAATTTTCATACCTTATGCCTTTTATTATCATAACCATATAATTTCTTCCAACTGAACTTGAACTTTTAATTCTTAGAAGCCTCAATTTCCAATGATAAACAAAAGTAAACAACCAACATTCCTTAGATTGATATTTATAAACACATTTTAAACACACTCCCATCTTCAAGAAACACAAAGCTAATATTCAACAAAGTACAAAGCTAATATTATATCAACAGCTCCAAATCTGCTTTACTTAAGCAGACAAACTTAAGACTTGTCTAGAAATTAAAGTGTCAGTATTTCATGTTATTTAAAAATGTCTAGATATTCAATAATGTTAATTAAAATTCACTAATTTAGAATAGTTGAAATAAGTTAATTTGCTTAGTTGGCTAAGCTTTTTTCCTCTTTTTTAAAATAAGATTTACCTCCCAGAGATATTTTAATTTTTTTATTTTATTTGTATTTTTTATTTATTTCAGAGAGTAAGGAAGAGAGAGCTAGAAACATCAGTGATGAGAGAGATTCATTGACCAGCTGCCTCCTGCATGCCCCACACTCGAGATGGATCCCACAACCCAGGCATGTGCCCTGACAGGGAATCGAACCATGACCTTCTGGCTCATAGGTCAACAATCAACCACTGAGCAACACCAGCCGACCTCCAGAGAATTTTAATTGCTGCTTTGTATAAAAGTATCCCATTTTACGTTGGCAAAAAAGATGGAAGCATAGGTAAACACCTATATTTGCTGCCTCTCACATCCACATCAAATCTACAACTAGGGATCTTATCTGAGACCTGAAAAAACTACAACTGTGAAGACCACCGAGCAACTGTGGGGCCCCTGTCGGTGTGAACATACAGATTCCACAGAAAGGTTGGATTTTGCTGGGGATAACATGGGGTGTCTGGGTCCCGGCAGCAGAGGCGGCAGCTGCAGAGGCTGTGGCAGCAGAAGCTGCAGCCACAGTGGCGGCAGTGACAGAGACAAAAGCGCACGCATGCTGCAAGACACAAAGGACCGCAGAAATCTGTGTCCACAAAAGCTCCCCGCTGTTGGGTCTGGAGTGATCCGTAAGAGTGGACGAGGGTCTTCAAGGTTGTAATAGTGAGATTCTCTAGGGAGCAACCTATTCTGATCTGACATGGAGGGAGAACATAGGAGTTGGAAAGGTGTGCAGTCTGTAATTGCACGCAGATTGGGCTGTCTTGCACCTAGGCTGGTTCCCCTGCAACCCTTTGCTTCTGATTACAAAGGAGAGACCACCCAGATTGGCTGGCCCTGAGAGACATCAGGGGGAAACTGCTTTTCTGGAAGCTGGGAAGCAGAGCAGAGAGAGACCATCTGGGAACCAGCTCCAAGGCAGCCCACCTCAACAAACCAGTATTGAGCGCCATAGAGAAAGAAGGCTAGAGCAGCCAAAAAGACAGGGACATCAATCCTGAAACGCTGTCACCTAGGGGCTGAAGTACAAACTGTGTTTATTATTAGTTTTAATTAATCAAAAACCAAGAAACTAAGAAATAGCCAACTTAAAATTAAGGACTAGCTTACAACACTGAAGTGCAGCGGAACGCAGGGAACTGCAATACTGTCTGGACTGAGAAACAGGCGTGCCAAACAGAATAACGGAGGAAGTGAATGGCCTTCACTACTGCACATTTTTTAAGCTAATTTTACCATTTTTTATTTTATTTTCATTTTTTGCATCTTTTACTTATGAAACAAATTTTTTCCTTTTTTCCTCACTTGATTTTACCTTTTTAATTATTACATTTTTAGGTTCAATCAGCATTATTACTACTGCTATTTTAACTTTTTTGTTTCCTTTTTCCTTTTTTATTTTGTTATTTTTAAGTGCCATTTTATTTTTTTCTTTATTTTACATTGGAATTAGTGTTCTTCATTCTATTTTCACTTCTCCTTTAGCACCGTTTAACCCTATCTCAACTTGACCTTTACACCATTACTCTTTTTCTAACCTTTCCCCTTTTGCTGTCCTATTTATCTTAACCCTTTCCTGCTTTAGATTTTCCCGACTCTTTCTGTCTACCCCCTGCTAAAATTTTTACCCTTATATATCTAATACTTAGATACTTATATATCTAATTTCCAATCCCCTGTGTCAAGTGTATACTCACCCCTCTCTGAGCTGTATTAACTAGAAAAAATTGTTTTCCTCTCTGTCCTTTTGATACTGTTTGCATGAATGTTGATTATATTGAATTTTTATGCTTTTTAGTGAGATTATTTTGCTTATTCTTTTGTTCTTTATGTTGCTTGGTATTTTTTATTTGCTTTGTTTTTGTTTGTTTTTTACTTCTGTTTTTCCATGATTTGCTGGATATTAGTGGGTATTGTAGTTTGTATTAATCTCCAGGTACTGTTGGCAGCATTTGCTGGGGTTAGTGGTTGTTCTATTGAAATTTTCTCCCCATATATATAGTTTGTTCCTCTTTTCTCTCTTAGTCTCTTTCTTGTCTCTCTCTCTCTCTCTTTTTTCTTGTTTTTTATCCCCTCACTGTTTCTCAATTTCATTTTGACACTACTTTTTAAAAATTTTTTCTTTTCTTTTTCTCCCTCTACTCTTTTTATTCTTCTTCTTTCTATCCTATCCCCTGATTTTCATTTCCCTAGTGGTCACCTTTATTGGAGGTTATTAATATCACAAATACATGTCTGTTCAGTGACTTGTGTGTTGTACCTGGTTGTGTGGTATTTTGTGCCATTAAATCAATGCAGGAGAGAGGGAACTACATAACCAGACATCCTGAAAAGAGAGACCATGGGGGAGACAAAAACAACAACAACAACAACAACAACAACAACAACAACAACAGCAACAACAGTCCACATATGAAAAAAAAGCAGGCATCACCAGAAAAGGAAGTAAACGAGTTAGAGGCAAGCAACCTATCAGAACAAGAATTCAGAGAAAGTATCATAAGATGGCTAAAAAGAATGGAAGACAAATTTGATAATATGAGTAAGAACCAAGAGGAAATGAAGAAGAACCAAGAGGAAATGAAGATGAACCAAGAAGAAATGAAAAATGACATAGCTACTATGAAGAACTCAATAGAAAGAATCAAGAGTAGACTAGAAGAAGCAGAGGACCGCATCGGTGAGCTAGAAGAAAGATGGGAAAAAAATACCCAATTACAGCAGCTTCTAGGGGAAAAAATTAAAAAGCAGGAGGAGAGCCTGCCAGAGCTTTGGGACAATACAAAACAAAACAATATTAGAATAATAGGGGTTCCAGAAGGAAACTGAGGAAGACATGGAAAACGTATTTCAAGAAATAATGACAGAAAACTTTCCTGAGACAGAGAAGAAAAACCCACACAAATCCAATATGCTGGTAGAGACCAAAGCAAAATTAATCCCATAAGACCAACGCCAAGGCACATTATAATTAAATTGCCAAACACCACCAACAAAGTAAGAATCTTAAAAAGAGCCAGAGAGAGACAGAAAGTTACATATAAAGGAACCCCCATCAGACTAGCAACTGATTTCTCCACAGAAATTCATCAGGCCAGATGAGAATGGAATGAAATATACAACATCATGCCAAGGAAGGGTCTGAATCCAAGAATACTGTACCAGAAAGGCTATAATTAAAAATTGAAGGTGTAATCAGGAGCTTCACAGACAAAAATAGTTTAAGGAAATATGTCACCACCAAACAGCAATGCAAGAAATGCTAAGGGGTCTGCTGTAAAAATAAAAAAGAAATAGGTAATGAAGAAGGAACACGGGAGTATAGAATAAAAATGGTGTTAAATAAGTACCTATCAATAATAACTTTAAATGTAAATGGATTGAATGCCCCAATCAAACGACATAAGGTAACAGATTGGATTGGATAAGAAAACAAGACCCATATACCTGCTGTCTACAAGAAACCCATTTCAGAAAAAAAGACACACATAGAATGAGGGTGAAGGGATGAAAAAGGTTTGCCAGGCGAATATAAATGAAAAAAAAAAAAGCTGGGGAAGCAATACTTATATCTGACAAATTAGATCTAAAAGTGAAGGACATAACAAGAGATAATGAAGGCCACTTCATAATACTAAAGGGAGAAATCCAACAAGAAGAAATAACCCTGGTAAACATATATGCACCCAATACAGGAGCACCCAAATACATAAAAAACCTGCCAGAGGACATTAAGGGAGATATTAATAACAATACAATTATTGTAGGAGATTTTAATACCCCACTATCACCTTTGGACAAATTGTCTAAACAAAAAATCAGCAAAGAAATATCAATCCTAAATGACTCACTAGACCAGATGGAATTAATTGACATCTTCAGAACATTCCAACCCAAAGCCATAGAATATACATTCTTCTCAAGTGCACATGGGTAATTTTCAAACATAGACCACATTTTGCGACATAGGCAAAGTCTCTTTAAATACACAAAGATAGAAATCATTTCAAGCATTTTCTCACATCATAATGGTATAAAACTGGAAATCAACTACAATAAAAATAATCCAAAGAAATCAAACACATGGAGACTGAACAGCATGCTTTTAAACAATTATTGGGTTACCAGAGAAATCAAGGAAGAAATTAAAAACATCGTGGAAACAAATGACAAAGAAAGCACAACAACCCAAAATCTATAGGACACAGCAAAAGCAGTTTTTAGAGGGAAGTTCATAGTTCTACAAGCCTATTTCAAAAAACAAGAAAAAATTGTGACAAATTATCGAACTCTACAACTCAAAGAGATAGAAAAAGAGGAACAAGAAAAGCCCAGTGTAAGCAGAAGGAAGGAAATAATAAAAATCAGAGCGGAGATAAATGACATAGAGACCAAAGAAACAATACATAAGATCAACAAAATCAAGACCTGGTTCTTTGAAAGAATAAACAAGATTGATGAACCTCTAGCCAGGCTAACCAAGAAACAAAGAGAGAGGACCCAAATAAACAAAATCAGAAATGAAATAGGTGAAATAACAACAGACCCCACCGAAATACAAAGGATTCTTACAAAATACTACAAACAACTCTATTCCAACAAACTGGACAACCTATAGGAAATTGACATATTTCTAGAAAAATATAACCTTCCAAACTCAATCAGGAAGAATCTAAAAATCTCAATAGACCAGTGACTTTGGAAGAAATTGAAACAGTCATCAAAAAGCTTCCAGCAAACAAAAGCCCAGGGCCAGATGGCTTCATAGGAGAGTTTTACCAAACATTCAAGGAAGAACTAAAACCTATCCTCCTCAGACTATTCCAAAAAATTCAAGAGGAAGGAACACTTCCAAGCTCCTTCTATGAAGCCAGCATCACCCTAATACCAAAACCAGATAAAGACAATGCAATGAAAGAGAATATTCCTCATGAATACAGATGCCAAAATCCTCAACAAAATTCTAGCAAACCGGCTCCAGCAGCACATCAGAAACATCATACACCATGACCAATTAGGGTTTATTCCTGGAATGCAAAGATGGTATAATATCGGCAAATCAATAAACATGATACATCACATAAATAAATTGAGAGATAAAAAACATATACTTATATCAATTGTTGCAGAAAAAGCATTTGATAAAACCCAACAACCTTTCCTGATAAAAACTCTCAACAAGGTGGGAGTACAAGGATCATACCTCTACATAATAAAAGCTATATATGATAAACCCACAGCCAACATCATGCTCAATGGGCAAAAACTAAAACCATTCCCTCTAAGAACAGGAAGAACACAGGGATGCCCACTCTCACCACTCCTGTTTGACATAGTACTGGAAGTACTAGCCATTGCAATTGGACAATAAGATGAAACAAAAGGCATACAAATTGGAAAAGAAGAAGTGAAGTTGTTTTTATTTTCAGACAACATAATATTGTACATAAAAAACCCAAAAGACTCCATAAAAAACTAATAAACTTAATAAATGAATTTGGCAATGTAGCTGGATACAAAATTAATGCCAGGAAATCTATGGCATTTCTATACACCAATAGTGAACTTACAGGAACAGAGACTAAAACAGCAATCCCATTTACCATCTCACCAAAAAAATTAAGATACCTAGGAATAAATAAACTTAACTAAGGGGGTAAAAGACCTATATGCAGAAAACTACACTTCACTGAAAAAAGAGATAGAGGAAGATGTAAAGAGATGGAAGAACATAACATGTTCATGGATTGGTAGAATCAACATCATCAAAATGTCCATACTTCCCAAAGCAATTTATAGGTTCAATGCACTCCCCATTAAAATACCAACAGCATATTTCATTGACCTAGAAAAAAACTCTCCAAAAATTCATCTAGAACAAAAAGAGACCCCGAATAGCCACAGCAATCCTGAGAAAGAAGAATAAAGTAGGAGGGATCTCAATACCAGATTTCAAGGTGTATTACAAAGCCACTGTTCTCAAAACAACCTGGTACTGGCACAAGAACAGACATATAGATCAATGGAATAGAATAGAGAATCCAGATATCATCCCAAATCGCTATGCTCAATTAATATTTGACAAAGGAGGCACAAATATAGAATGGAGTCAAGACAGTCTCTTCAATAAATGGTGTTGGGAAAACTGGACAGATACATGCAAAACAATGAAACTAGATCACCAACTTACACCATACACAAAAATAAACTCAAAATGGATACAGGACTTAAACATAAGACAGGAAATCATAAAAATACTAGAGGCATCCACAAGCAGCAAAATCTCAGACATATGCCAAAAGAACTTCTTCACTGATACTGCCCCTAGGGCAATGGAAGCTAAAGAGAAAATAAACAAATGGGACTACATCAAAAATAAAAAGCTTTTTTACAGCAAAAGAAGACATCAACAAAACAACAAGAAAGCCCACTGTATGGGAGAACATATTTGCAAATGTTATCACTGATAAATGTGTAAACTCCAGCATCTACAGACAGCTTATACAACTGAGTAAAAGGAAGATAAATGAGCCAATTTAAAAATGGGCAATGCACCTAAATAGAATATTTTCAAAAGAAGACAGAAGGAAGGCCAAGAGGCACATGAAAACATGCTCAAAGTCACTATCTGAGAGATGCAAATCAAAACAACAATGCGATACCATCTCACACCTGTCAGAATGGCCAACATCAATAAAACAACAAACGACAAGTGTTGGTGAGCTTGTGGAGAAAAGGGAACCCTCGTGCACTGCTTGTGGGAATGCAGACTGGTGCAACCACTGTGGAGAACAGTATGGAGCTTCCTCAAAAAAACTGAAAATGGAACTCCCATTTGACCCAGTAATCCCAATCCTAGGAATATATCCCAAGAAACTAGAAACACCAATCAGAAAGGATATCTGTATCCCAATGTTCATAGCAGCACATTTTACTATAGCTAGGATTTGGAAACAGCCTAGGTGCCCATCAGCAGATGAATGGATCAAAAAACTATGGTACAGCTACACAATAGAATACTATACTTTCATACAAAAGAAGGAATTCTTATCATTTGCAGCAACCTGGATGGAATTGGAGAACATCATGCTGAGTGAAATAAGCCAGTCAATGAAAGAGAAACACCACATGACCTCACTCATTTATGGATAATAAAGAACATTATAAACTGCTGAACCAAAAAATAGATATAGAGACAGTAAAGCAACAAGCATACTGTCAAATTACAGCGGGGAGGGTAGGGAGATATGGGGGAGATAAGAGATCAACCGAAGGATTTGTATGCATGCATATAAGTATAACCAATGCACACAAAACTCTTGGGAGGGAGGGCATGTATGGGATTGGGGGGGGCAATTGTAAGATATGTACACATAGAATAATTTAATAAAAATATGCATTAAAAAGTATCCCATATTAGTCAGTTTTCAAATTTCTTTAATTGTCTCAAGTTTCTTTGTTCCCCAAGTTTACATTTCATTTGATTCAATATTTTATGAAATTTATAATTTTCAACTGCAAATAATACCCCATATTTAAAAAAAGACCCTCTAGACTAAATTCACATTTCAGGATCTAGTTCTCATCAACTATTGCAAATAGTTGTCAGTTTTTAGATAGCATAGGGTATGCCATGTTTTTCTAAATTTTATGAGAAAATGGCAGAGGATCTTATACAATTTATATTACAATTAGGCCCATATCTATAAAAAACTGTGCTACACCTACACAATGGAATACTATGCTGCTGTTAAAAAGAAAGAACTATTAGCTTTTGCAACAGCAGGGATGGACCTGGAGAGCATTATGATAAGCAAAATAAACCAGTTGGAGAAAAATAAATATCACATGATCTCACTCATTTGTGTAATATAATGAACAACATAAAATGGTGAACAAAAATAGACCCAGAGTCATAGAAGCATCGAACAGACTGTCAAACCTCAGAGGGAAGGCAGTGGAGGTGGTGGGATAAGAGATCAACCAAAGGACTTGTATGCATGCATATAAACATAACCAATGGACACAAACACAAGGGAGATGAGGGCATGTGCTGGGGAGTGAGTGTGTCCAGGGAAAAGTCAATGGGGGTTGGGAAGGAGACACATGTAATACTTTAAACAATAAATATTTTTTAAAAATCTGCCCTAACCAATTTGGCTCAGTGGATAGAGCGTCAGCCTGCAGATTGAAAAGTCCCAGGTTTGATTCCGGTTAAGGGCATGTACCTTGATTGCGGGTACACCCCCAGTAAGAGGTGTGCAGGAGGCATCTGATCAATGTTTCTCTCTCATTGATGTTTCTATCTCTCTATCCCTCTCCCTTTCTCTCTGTAAAAAATCAACAAATTATATATTTTAAAAGGAAGAAAGAATTTTATCGTTATTATGGAAATACAAAGTCCATTGATATCATTTAGTCCTGAAAGCCTTTGATTTTTCTAAAGGAAATTGACTAAGCTCACTCATTTATGTCATATGCGAAATTTTCCAACATCAGTATATTGAAGTGTGATATTGCAACAAGACTGCTTATCTAAAAATTATCTCACAATATTTTTAAAGAAAGCAAGTAAAATGATTCTTGGAGTGGCAAATATATTTATATTGAATGGAAAACAAGAGCCACGCAGGGGACTTTTAAATTCTCCCCTTAAAATAATTTTAAAGTCTTTAACAACACATATTTATTTACTTTATTTTATTATTATTATATTTCTATTCTCACACAAGGATATTTTTTCCATTGATTTTCAGAGAGAGAGAGAGAGAGAGTTGAAGAGAGAGAAACAATGATTGGTTGCCTCCTGCATGAGCACAGACTAGGGCCGGTTCCCGGGAGGAGCCTGCAACGTAGATATGTGCCCTTAGTTAGAATTGAATCCAGGACCCTTTGGTCCACAGGCCGAAGCTCTATCCACTGAGCAAAATTGGCTAGGGCCACACATTTATTTTGTAATGATCTTCATATGGATAGGTTTTCAAACAGTATCAATGAATCATATCATCACAAATGGCATAGCTCATGGTCAAAAACCCTGTAAGGAATCTCTAGCTTCTAACTTCTATCTGCCCTTTGGCTTCACAGAAGTTTTCATTGTGAATGTAATTTTATATTTTTTACTAGAGGCCCTGTGCATGAAATTCGTGCATGGAGGGTGGGGGAGTGTCCCTCATCCTGGCCTGCACCCTCTCCAATCTGGGACCCCTCAAGGAATGTCCAATTGTTTATTAAGGCCCTCTCGTAATCCAGGACCACTGACTCCTAACCACTTATCTGCCTGCTGGCCTGGTCACCCCCAACAACCCTCCCCTGCCAGCCTGGTCACCCCCAACTGCTCTCCCCTGGCAGCCTGATTGTGCCCCAAACTGCCTCTGCCTCAGGCCCCACCACCATGGTTTTGTCTGGAAGGAAGTCGGACATCCAGAGGATGGCTGATCGACCTAGTCTAATTAGCATACTACCCTTTGATTAGTATAAATGCTGTGGCAACCCTTAAGAATGAGCTCATTAGCTAGAGCTGTTGAAGTTTACATTGTGTTGGGGTAGGGGAGCATATTGAGTACTTTGTCAGAGAACAATCTCTGCAACTGGTTTCTTCTTTCTTGTTACTTGATACTGACAGTAAAGTTACTTCTAGTTAATAAATGATTTCTTAAAGGAATAAAGAAAAACATATTTTGATTGTAACTTCTATGAATATATAGCCCCATCTGATGAATTCTGTGTATAATGTTGCCAGGTAAATCAATTCTGCTTTCTGAAAGTAAATTCACATTGGACATATAGTTCAGTTGCACATATTTGTGTTTGAACAATAGCATTCGGGTTTTTATGCTTAATTTAACAGTATCACAACTGTCTCTTATTAATTCCCCCTTTCCATTGCCATGTGTTAAGCAAATCCACTGCTCTGAAAGCCACTAGCACTGACCTACAAAACATCCTCCACCAAACAAAAGTTGTTCCCAGTATATTATGGCAAATAACATTAAAGGATTGCTTACTGATCTGCCTCACTGAAATAAACACAGCACCTGATAAATGCAGTCTCTAAACTGCCTAGCACATATAAGCTGTTTACATATAGATGTTTATCTATAAGTTTAGGCCCCTTCCCCCAACGTATATTAGATAGTGCTAATAGGCATGCATTAATGCAACTGATTTTTTTAATCCTAAAAAAAAAACTCCTGGTAATAAACTCAGAGAAAGAATGAATGGTATCATAATCAGATCTGACAAAAGTAAAGCTGACTCTTCAGAAGAAAAGTTATTAGAACTCCACAGTTTGCCTTTTGGGGAGAGAAGTCGACTTCAATCACCATCAATATATGTAATTCTCAGTCGAGCATAAATGGGCTAGGCTTAATTCTATGTATTCTAGACTGTGGATCTGTCCATCTATAGGTTGGGGCATATATCATGTCTTGATGTCAGATTTTATGCTGTGACCATATATAGATGTTTCATAAATCCAACCTGAAGTTTCATAATAGGTTCTATTATACATATGTTGCTCCATTTTCATACCTTGCATGTACATGTGTCCCATAAATAATTTTTCCAAGTTATCTAAGGAACAGGAACATTAATTTATGCAAATACTGTCACTCCAAAAATCACAACTTACTTCAATAGGTTTAGAAACACAAACACACAGTCTATTGATGTCCTTACTAGTATATTCAAATTTAACCATCGGGAAAAATTTGTCTATTGTATTTTCTACCGGTTATTTATGTAGCCATGACATAATCCAGGGACTCAGCAAAATAATCCCACTGCTCAAAATAGCACTACTTTGCCTAATCCAGCAAACCAGGAAGACCATATCAAATTTATTTGGGATATACAGATGGAGGTTCAGTTTTCCACACAAATCCAAACAAAAGAAGTATTCATAAAATGCAATCAAGAAAAAATACATTGTATATTCTCTTTGCCTCTTGTCTGTCCTTTCCAGGAAGGTATATAGTAATATCTCATTCAGATTTTGCTCACTTCTAGTTTTTGTAATTCAAGCAAGAGCTGGGTATGATATTTAAAGTCTCTAATATTTCTCTTTTTAGTGTTTATTGAAAATGTTTTCAAATAGCATGTATCATTTGCTACCACTTTTATGTACACAAATATTTCACATATTAATAAATTTATATTTATACATTAAATCTGAGGGCCTTAATTATTCTCAACTTTGATTAGCTTATTACTGTTAGTATTTGAAGTTATTTAAACGTCATTACAGAGGTCCTCCATGATCTCATTTTTTTTTTCCAGTACCTAAGGACAGCTTTCCAGTTAGTCTGAATAAGGAAGGATAAATTAATATTAATTTTCTTTGGATAATTTGGTGGGTGATCAGAACACAAAATCTGGAGCCAGAGTGTGTGGGGAAAAATCTTGGCTTACCGCCTATATGTTCTGTGACATTTTAGGCAACTGAATTAACACATTGGTGCTTCAATTTATTTATCTGTAAACACTGGAATAATAAAAATACCTATGCCACAGAATTGCCACTATTAAATGAATTAACTTTTTAAAAATTCATCTTTATTGTTGAATGTATTACAGTTGTTCCTTCTTTTGCCTCCATTAACCCCTCCACCCTACATTCCCAGGCCTTCACCACACTATTGTCTGTATTCCTGAGTTAACATTTTAAAGTGTTTGTCACATCGTAATAATCATACACATTTTTTCCTTCAAATTAACCATTTAAACTCCCTTACTGGGTTTGCTTTAATTTCCTTTAGACTCACATGAAATTAAGTCAACCTCATGTTTAGACTTTTAAAGTAGTCCCTACAATGTAGTAAAGGTTGTGGTTTTAGGAAGGACCTATTTCATTGCTATATCTTAATTTATGTATAAAATTACATGTGTTCTATTAGAAAAAACAGTACAGTAGAGAAGTACATTTACATATGCAAATAATGTATATTACTACATTATAAAAAAGGGTAGGTGAAGCCCAGCTTCTGTGTTGAGGAAGGGCACCCCGAGGCACCTCCATCACTGGGAGCCCAGGAATGTGGGCAATTTCAGATCTCCAGGTCTCGTGAAGAGAACGGTTTAGTGAAACAAGGAGGTCAGGAGGACCCTACTGTCATGAAGCTGACCCAGCTCGCTAGCACTGTGGGTTCGTTCCTAAGGCTATGGTCACGTGGATGTCGCCATCATGTGGACACTATAGTTATGTGGCAGGCCCAGAACTACTGATCCTGTCAGCACCTGAGCTCACTTGGTCTCTCATAGACCTGTTTCCACTATGGTCATGAGGTAGATCTAGCTCGTCAAGTCACTAGAGCATCGCGGACTCCTAAAAATCCAGGCCACCATGTGGATTCTTCCTGTCATGTGGCTCTTACTACTTAGTGTTATGCGAAGACCTCACCCCTTGAAATCACATAAATGAACGGCTTCTTAGGGCTGCGTGGATGGTTATGGACATGTATACTCCTATGGTCACATGTCAGGCTCAGCCATCTCTACTACATGAAGATTGTGGACTACCACTCTGCAGACTGATGAGTCAGCAGCCACATGGCTTCTACTATCACGTGGCGCCTGAAATCACAGGCAGGCAAAGACTGTGCAATCATGCAAGCACTACTGCTACTGAAGATTGTTGGCCACATATATCCTGTGATCACGTGACACCGAGGTCTCTCAGCCACGTGGAGATTAAGAGTTGCCGAACCTTGGATCGTTCCGCCATTTGCTTCCTGACACGCAAGATAATAAAAGTCAGGTAGGTCCCAAAGCTAGGGGTCTACATGGATCTTACTGTCTTGTGATGTTCCTCCCCACAATCTCAAGCTATGGTCCAGTTCCGAGCGTCTGCGCTTTAAGTGTGTGGAAACTCTCTTGAACTGTAGGTTGGTTTAGCTTTCTAAGGAGTTAGACTTGTAGGTTCAGAAAACTTTTAGAATTGTGGTTGATTCCCCCGCTCTCGCTGAAGGGGAATTTGGAGCATGCTGGTTCAAGATACCGTCTATCCAGCCACAGTGAGCTGGGGGCGCCCCTCCATAGGAGGGGCGCCATTTCGTAGGAGGGGCGCCACCCACCGGGTAGGAGGGTCCTGAGTCCGTACCGGAAGTTTTCTCAGAGAATTGTCGGAGGAAGAGGGCGCGGCAGAGGTTTATGGACTTTTTGAGGTGCCCAGGCTCAGGAAAAAGGGTAAGACCCCTGCCTATTTCCCTCCCTGCCACGTTAAACAAAGCCCTGCTCTTCGGGCAGATGGTTCTGGTGGTGGTGGTTGTGAGAAAGGGGGTAGTGGTGTTGGAGGTGGGGGCCGAATGACTGACAAAAAAAGCGCGGGGGGAGCTAACTCTAGAACAACCATGTGGTGATTGTGGGAGCGGGAGTGATAGGTGAAGGTGGAAGAGGACATAAAGAGCATAAATGATGATGGGGAAATAAAGTTAAGTTTAAAGAATATGCCGAAACGGGTTTGGCTCAGTGGTAGAGCGTCGGTCTGCGGACTGAAAAGTCCCGGAATCGATTCCGGTCAGGGGCATGTACCTTGGTTGCGGGCACATCCCAGGCGGCTGGTCGATGTTTCTCTCTCATCGACGTTTCTAGCTCTCTATCTCTCTCTCTTCCTCTCTGTAAAATATCAATAAAGTATATTTTTTTAAAAGTTAAGTTTAAAGAATAAAATGGGCACGATGTTCTAGCTGCGTCATGGGTTATCATTAGCGACTGCCATGGCCCCGTGTATCAATTTGCCAAATTTCTTGAGGGGGAGGAGGGCAGTAAACCAGCCTGTTTGCTTCTTTCCCGTTTTTTCTCAGTAGTTGCCCTACACCCCTTCCCTCCTCTCCCCGTACTGAAGGGAAGCATTTGGGCAGCAAAAAGTAGCTCCCCAATTAAAAGAAAAATCAGTTGGGGGATACTCTGCCTGGGAGTGCATATAAAACTGAGGAATAAAGGTTTTTAGAAGTGGAAAGTGGCCATTTACTCCACCTTCCATATTTATACGGAAGAAACATATTCTTGGTGATTAAGAGTTAGCTAGACCCTGCGCAAACTGGTTTGACTCAGGGGATAGAGCGGCAGCCTGAGGACCGAAGGGTCCCAGCTTCTATTCCTGTGAAGGGCACAGGCCTGGTTGAGGGCTTGATCCCCAGTAGGGGGCGTGCAATCTTTCATCATTGATTTTTCTCTCTCTTTATCACTCTCCCTTCCTCTGTGAAGATTATATATATATATATATATATATATATATATATCCAGACCTGAGATTTAGTCTCCTTTACTCTGCGACTTATCAGATGTGTAACTTCAGTACCTCTTTGTACTCAGTACTCAGTTTCTCATCTGCAAAAAGGTACCTGCCGTATAAGGTTTTTCATGAAGCTTAAATGAGATAATCCCTGGTTCAAAGAAAACTTCTGATTAAAAAAAAAAAAAAAACCTGCTCTTGCTTACCATCCTGCCACATTCACTATCTGGATGACAGTGTTATGGCTTCTCTGTCTCCCTCTGACTCTGTGTTATTAAGGACACCAGAGACCTCTCAGATGCCAATTTGTATAGCTGTTTCCAAAGCTGATTTTCATTTCTGTCCCTTATTTATCTCTATATAGAGAAAGGAAGATAAATATTTTTAAAGAGGAATTTTATTTTTCAATAAAAATATGAAAGCATTATCATGTGAAGATTCAGAATTTATTTCTTATATTTACTTTGCTGCCTAGTAGTTTCCTTAAGATGAATAAAGGCCCTGGCCGGGTGGCTCAGTCAGTTTGAGTGTGGGCTTATACACCAAAGGTTCCATGTTCGATTCCAGGTCAGGGCACATTCTTAAGCTGCAGGCTGGATCCCCAATCAGGATGCATATCGGAGGCAACCGATCTATGTTTTCCTCTCTCTCTCTCTTCCTCTCTTTCTAAAATAAATTTATTTTTTTAAATAGGACATATCCTCAGTTGAGGATAAGAAATAAACACACAGCCCTATCCAGTTTGGCTCAGTGTACAGAGCATTGGTCTGTGGATTGAAGGGTCCCTGGTTCAATTCAGGTCAAGGGTACATGCCTGAGGGCTTGCTGGAGGCAACCTATCAATGATTCTCTCTCATCATTGGTGTTTCTATCTCTCTCTCCCTCTACCTTCCTCTATGAAATAAACACAAATATTTTTATAAAGAAATAAGTAAAATGCATGTGAGGTGGGATGCTATAATCTCTTTGTGTTTGAGATCCCTGAATTGTTTAAATCAGTCCAACTAAACACTATTAGCTTTTGATTTTCTAACTATTGCTTCTTAGACTCCTTGAAAACTCTCTGCTGTTCTTCATATGGAAAAATTGTAAGGGATATAATTTATAAAAATTTTGTAGATGGTACAGAGTACAATTCAGCAAATAAAGGGTTGTGTTTACATCCATGGGTGATTTAAATATAGAATGTCCAAAAATGTATTTACACACTTTGGATAATTATAAAGGTAGTGTTTATTAAAAATACATTTCATTTTCAAAAATGAAATATCAACTGTTAAAGTGTGTATAAATTTTTGGATACTCTGTATTACTTGATAAATGGTTAAGGAGTGTTATCACTTGTGCTGTTTTTATTATAATATATCAACTTCATTTTTCTCTCATATCAGCACTCCCAAGTTTTTTCTACAAGACACTATGTCTGAGAGACGGCAACAACAAAAAAATTTCCTTCCATATCGGACATACAAAAATGAAGGTAAAAGGATTTCCGTATTATAGTATTTTTAAGATAATATTCTAACATGTAACTTGAATCTCAAAGAGAGTGGTAGGGTCTTAGTTCCTTCAGGCTGCAGTAACAGAACACCAAGGACTGGGTGATAGATATATAGACAACAGATTTATTTCTCACGGTTCTGGAGTGTGTGAAATCGAAAATCAAGGCATGAGCAGGTTCTTTTCCTGTAAAGGCGAATAGATGCAAAATTTCTCATTTTATAGTAACCCTAGTGGTCTGGTGCATGAAATTCGTGCACGGGGGTGGGAGGAAGGTGTCCCTCAGCCCGGCCTGCATCCTCTCCAATCTGGGACCTCTTGGGGGATAATTGGCAGTTGGACATCCCTCTCACAATCCAGAACTGCTGGCTCCTAACTCCTCGATGGCCTGCCTGATTGCTCCTAACTGCTTCTGCCTGCCCGCTTGATTCTCCCTAACTGCTCCCCTGCTGGCTTTATTGCTCCCAACCACCTCTGCCTCTGCCTCACACCTGAGACCCAGAATTCCCTCCCCCAGCTGGCCACAGGCACTCAGGATCTGGGTTTTCCTCCCTCTGGTCAGTCATAAGCACCAGGGACCTGGGCCGGCTTTGCCCCGGCTGGCTGCAGCTGCAGGGGATAGTGGGCAGGTGGCTTCGCCTGGGCCACAGCTGTAAGCACCGGCATCAGGTACCATGGGGTGGGTAGCTTCTCTGTTTCCTGGGCCACAGCCAGTTGCAGGTGCTGGTGCCCAGGACTGTGGGGTAGGCAGCTTCTCCGTCTACCAGGCCATAGCCAGCCACAGGTGCTGGCACCTGGACCACAAGCAGGCGGTTTCTCCATCTTCCCTGGGATGCAGTGTGGGCAGTTTCTCTAGCTGGCTGTGGCCTGGGATCACTGGGCAGGCGGCTTCTTGGTCTCCTTGGCTGCAGCCAGCCTCAGGCACTGATGCCCGAATTCTCCATCTCCCCCGACTTCTTCGACTTTCACAAGCCTGGAGTGGCTGGGGGTGGGGCCACCAACATCTTTGTCGGGCTAATTTGCATACTTGCTCCTGATTGGCTGGTGGGTGTTGCAGAGGTATGGTCAATTTTGCATCTTTCTCTTTTATTAGTGTAGATTCTACACTTTTTCAAAATCAGCCTTTTACTATTATTTATTACTATAGTTGCTATTTTTCAATTCCTATTATATGTCAATCACTGTGATAACCTTGTCATATAAATTACTTAATTCTTAGAAAAAATGTTAGGAAGGTATTATTTTAATTTACAGATGAGGTATATGAGACACAAAAGGCTAGGTCATGCTATGGTAAAAGACAACCCCCAACTGTCAGTGGCTTAGTCTTCACTCATACTACATGAGCATGGCAGGTGCATGTTCATCACAGGATGGTAGATATTGGGGATCTTAGTAATTCTTATTAGAATAACTTGGAGAACCAAATGACAGAGGAGCCACCACCTAGAAAATTGTCAGTGACTGTGCCTGAGGATAAGAGGGCCCTTGCATAGGGGGATCTCAAAGCAACAACCATATGTTCTTGTCCCAAAATAACACATGTTAGTCCCATCCCTTAGGCAGAACTAGTCACATAAGCATTCCCACCCATACAAATGGGGTCAAACAAGAAATGAAGTTCTACCAGGTGCCTACAAATGGGGAGAAATAGAAACACTTGGCAAATAGCACCACTGAATACCAAATGGTAGAATTGAAGCTTGGGGACATTAAGTGCTCTCTAAAATCACATAGGTAGTAAGTGACAGACCACATTCCATATATATGTAAATATTTTCCAAGTCCATGCTTTTTCCACTGCTACTTTTTTCTACATTTACACTATCTTCTTAAATCATATCCTATATAATAAAAGGGTAATATGCAAATAGACTGAATGACAGAAGGAGCAGAACACCTGTGGCCCCTTGCCCCGGCCGGCCCCACCCCTGATAAGCTCCCCACCCCAGCCAGCCAAGCCCCAATGGCCCCCATCAGGGGCAGATCAGCTGGACCCCACCAATGCACCAATTCATGCACCAGGCCTCTAGTATATTTATAATAGAAACTAGGGGCCTAGTGCACAAATTCATGCACTTTGAAAGGAACTGTGGACTGCGAGGCTATTGTGGGCACAGGGGTGGGTCATGGCCCATTCTCCACACCCCCACCTGGCCCCTCCCACCACGGCCCCCAGTCCACTGTCTGCTGGGAGCCCTGCTCCTGCCGCTGCCACTCCCATGCACTGATGGTGCTGGCCCCACATGCACCCGCTGACAGCGCAGAGTGGTTAAGGCCAGCACCAGCCTTGGGTACAAGTGGGGCTGGTACAAGTGGGTGTGAGTGGTGGATGCTGCCATGATCGTCCTTCAGGATAAGGGGGAGGTGAAGAAGTCCTCAAGGGAAATCAGGGCCTACAGCCACTGCTTGCACCTGCTGATAGTGCCAACTGATAGGGACTGGTGCTGGGCTTTGGCAGCAGGTGTGAGCAGGGTTGGTGCCAGCAGCAGGTGTGAGAACCTGGTGGGACTGCAGCATGCAAGAGCAAAGAATTTTCAATAACCACCAGAGGCCTGCCCCGCTGACTGTGACTGATGTCCCACCTTGGTCTGGCACCCCTGTTCACCTGCTCCACCATCCTACCACAGCTGATGCCCACCATGTTCTGTGCTCTGCCACCTGCTGCCAATGCCTGCCATGCTCTGTGCACACCCCCTGGTGGTCAGTGCATGTCATAGCAACCGTTTGTTCGGCTGCTCTGCTTTTCAGTCTATTTGCATATTAGGGCTTTATATAGACTAGTAGCCCAGTGCATGAAATTCGTTCATGGGGGAAGTCCTTCAGTCTAGCCTGCACCCTCTCCAATCTGGAACCCCTTGGGATCTGGCCTAAACCAGTAGTCAGACATACCTCTAGCAATATGGGACCACTGGCTCCTAACTGCTCACCTGCCCGACTGCCTGATTGCCCCTAACTGCCCTCCCCTGCTGGCCTGGTTGCTCCCAACTGCCCTCCCCTGCTGGCCTGATCTTGCCCTAACTGCCCTTCCATGCTGGCCTGATCTCACCCCCAACTTCCCTCCCCTGTTGACCTGATCGCCCTTAACTGCCTCTACCTCGGCCCCCACCACAATGGCATTGTCCAGAAGGAAGTCGGAGATCCAGATGATAGCCAGTTGACCTGGTCTAATTAACATATTACCCTTTATTAGAATATAAATTATATATCTATACTAATAGATAGGATTGCTTAAATGGGGGGAGAAAGCCTTTTTCAGCAGGAGGAGATGTTCTTGGCAGACAAAAATACATAATCCTTATATCTGGACTGATAGTCAGCCATATGCACTATACTGACAAACTGGTCATTAAAAAATTGAACCACTTTCTTACACCTTACATCAAACAGCTTTTTTAAGAGTAAAACCCCTCCTCAGACCCAACCTTAGGTTCTGCCTTCACAGTTCACCCAGATTAGGTTCTTATTGGTCGATTTCTATGCTGGTTTCTAAGCCCCCAGTCAGAAGTTCCACCTCCTAGGCAGCCATTAGCTCCTCAGAGTTCACCCAGATTTGGTTCTGATTGGCCAGTTTCTATGCCATTCAGTGTCTCTAGGCCTATCTCCAGGCCTAATCAGAGAGGTGGGACTGATCAGCAGCCCCTGCAGAGGCCTAGAGAGAAAGAGAGGCACCGTTGCTGGTGAAGCCCGGATAGAAAGAGAGAGTCAAGGGCTGATCAACAGCTGCTATGGAGGCTGCAGATCAGACCCTACCTCTCTCTCTGGGCCTCTCTCCAGCAACTCAGCACTGAATTCTGGTGTTCAATCAAGGCTTCGGTCATTGGACCCTGGGTTTTTATATATTAGGATTTCTTTACTTCAGTGCTATAATTCTATCTCCCTTAATCATCCAATATTTCAATAATGAAATTGAATAGATATGATTGATGGACTTGGTTCAAATTCTCAGGGATGTAAGCCACATGCCTTTTCCAAGTAAATAAGTGTATTGCATATTTGGATATCCATGTATTCAAGGACAAATGTTATAAAAGAAAACCAAATGGTAGATGAATGAATGTTCACTTGTCATATACTTAAAAAATAATTTCATGCCATCCTATATTGTGAAAAGAAAGTAACAAAAATATGGCCAAAATTTAATAAAATTAATCACAGATATGAAAAAGTTAAATAAAAGTGGTCAATGCTAGTGCTTTTAAAATATAAGAATATTAATCTCTGGCAAGATAGGTCAAGAAAATTAGAAGGGCCCTAGCCAGTTTGGCTCAGTGGACAGAGCATTGGCCTGTAGACTGAAGGGTCCCAAGTTCTATTTTGGTCAAGGATTCAATCCCCAGTAGGGGGGCATGCAGGAGGCAGCCGATCAATGATTATCTCTCTCATCATTGATGGGCTGTCTCTTCCTTCTCTCTGAAATCAATATATATATATATATATATATATATATATATATATATATATATAATTAAAAGGCACAGATGAAGCCACTTTTGAATGGAAAAGGCATCTTGCTTGCAGTTACAGTAAAAATGTAAAAGATAAGAAGACAGTATTGTGAAAAAGATATTCTGATAATTTGAAATTTTATATTAAATGGATAAGTTTTCAGAGAAACATTATGTTTTTATATTGCAGAAATAAAAATATGAATAATAAGTGCATTTTTGAGAAACAAATAACGAGAAGGAAAAATTACTGGTTAATCTTAGTAACAGAAAAACAAAATAAATAGAAAAAAAGGATAATTGCAAAGTAAATGGAGCAATGGCTAAAACAGATAATACAGCATGACAAAGTTGTGTTCATCCCGAACTTGCAATTCTGTTAGGAGATTCATAATGGAATACTACATATTGATAAGATTAATATTTTAAATAGGAAATAAAGTATTTAATATTTTTATTTATTATTTAATATTTTATAGATCATCAGCCTATGGACTGAAGGGTCCCAGATTCAATTCATGTACTTTGGTTGTGCTCATTCCCAGTAGGGGGCATGCAGGAGGCAGCTGATTGGTGTTTCTCTCTCATTTATGTTTCTAACTCTGTATCCCTTTCCCTTCCTCTCTGTAAAAAATCAATAAAATATGTTTTTAAATAAATAAATGAAATAAAATAAGAAAAGATTGATTATTACAAAGACATATAATAAAAAGACATATAATAAAGAGCAAAAAGACATATAATAAAATTCAACGACCAATGAAGATTAAACAAGAGCATCAATAACCCAGCTAACTGGGAATATAAAAATACTTCTTTAAACTGATACCAGGTATTTAAAAAATAGTACAATGAACACTCATAAATAATCACTTTTGTTCAAGGTCTTGTTTCCTAGGCATTGGATTAAGCTGAAATAAATAAATATATGCATAAATTAATAAATGTATATAAGTGAAAAGAAATAAAAGTGTATAATCATATTCATATAAAACTCAGAATATACAAAAATTGTAAAATAATGATTAACAAATTTATTGGATGTAAGACTAATATATACAAAATAATTACAACAAAATAACACTTTCATTTTGAATACTAGTGACCAGGTGCATGAAATTCATGCACATTAAAAGGGGATTAATTAGTGGAAATAATTTAATATTGCTATTTGCCCTTTCTCTATAATAGAAATGTCAGAGATGAAAGAAAATTAGTAAAATGTATATGAAAACCTTCCTCCTGTCAGAGTATGATGCTGACCACAGGACCCAGAGTCAAGTCCCCAACCACCCACATGCACCTCAAAATCGTGTGAGACCCAGACCCAGCCACTCTTCCCACCCCCATTGGGCTAGCTAGATCAAGACCCAGCCAGTCCCACCCTTGTCAAGCTCTGTCAGGAAGGGGGCATAGCCTCAGGTCCCCTGATCTGGGGCCAGGACTGGCCTGAGGTCCCCCAGCCCAGACTGGGGCAGGGGGACATGCCTTGAGGTCGTCTGTCAAGCCCCGCCAGATGGGGGACAGGGCCAGAGGTCCCCCATCAAGTTCCACCAGGAGGGGTGCAGCCTCAGGTCCCCCCGTCAAGTCTTGCTGGGTGGGGGTGCATCTTGAGTTCCCCCAACCCAGAACTTGGGGTGCAACTTGAGGTCACCCGTCAAGCCCTGTTGGGTGGGGGGCATGGCCTGAGGTCCCATGTCAAACCCAGGCAGGCAGGGGGGCACAGCTTCAGGTCCCCTGGCCCGGTGCTGGGGTGGGGTGTGTGGCCTGAAGTCCCCTGTCAAGCCCCACCAAGTAGGGGGTGTGGCCTGAGGTACCCTGGCCTGGAACTGGGGTGAGGGGAGCAGCCTGAGCCCCCACCCCTACCCCCACCCCAGTGCCAGGACAAGAAGTACACCTTGAGGTCCCCTGTCAAGCCCTTCTTCTGGTGGAGGGCACAGCCTGAGGTCCCCTATCAAGCTCTGCTGGGTGAGGGGCATGGCTTGAAGTCCCCTGTCAAGCCCCACCTGGTGGGGGACATGGCCTGAGGTCTCCCTGCCTGGTGCTGGGGTGGAGAGAGCAGCCTGAGGTCCCCTAGGCCAGCACCAGGACAGGAAGTGCACCTTGAGGTCTCCTGTCAAGCCCTGCCGGGTGGGGAAGGGCATGGCCTCAGGTCCCCTAGCCTGGCACTGTGGCAGAGGTGTGGCCTGAGGTGCCCTAGCCTGATGCCAGGTCAGGGGAGTGAAGCCTGAGGTCCCCTATAAGTCCCATGGGGATGGGGGAGGGCAGAGCCTCAGGTCCCCGTTGATTGCTCTTTAAGGCTCCTTATGGGAACTTGGCCTCAGCTGTGGATTCAGCCATTTTTGTGATGGAGTGATGGTCAATTAGCATATTACCTTTTATTAGATAGGATACCATTAGCAAAAGGAAAAAATTGATTCTGTGAACAGTACTCTGCATTGGGTAACTTGGCAAGTAGTCCAACACTGGTAAAGACTCATATGATTTCATATGTTATAGAGATTGGAAAGCTTAAAATGAGATTAGAGATTGTGTGTGTGCACGTGCGTGCATGCACACATGTTTGTACTAAAGCCCCTTGCATCTAGGGTCCCAATCAGATCTTTGTGTATCCCAACCAGAAATATCTTTGTGCACCATAGTGAAATGTGGACATCAAACTGAATAATATGGGAGTCACATGCAGGCTTAGCTATGTATGATGGGAAAGGCCACTGGTATTTATGGGACAGCCATAGCAGGGCTTCTAAAATGCAGTGCCATGCATGCCAAGGAGCAGAAAGGCAGCAGTGATGTTTCAGCTATTACAGGCCCATAGTGCATGTGTGGGCCTGAAATAGCTGTGCAGCATCCTGGCTGTGCAGCATCCAAACCTTTTTATCTGGCCCTCAAAGAGTTTTTGTATTCTATGTAATATATTTAATTGAGGATATGTTATTTTTATGAAATAACTAGAATAAGCCCTATCATAAGCAAATGGGAAGTTTGATTAACAGAGTACTTGACAACAAAATTGGTTGCAAGCAAAGGGACTTAAAAGAAATGGGAATCTGGGATAGGTTGTTTGACGTAGGATCCAATTGATGTTAGAGGATGAAATATTAGTATTCCATGGCAGGCAGTGGTAAAACAATTGTAGGAGCTATCAATTGTGGACACTTGAATTGAAATGTAATTGAACTCAATTTTGAATGGAGCAAGTAGCTGCTGTTAAAGACTCAGAGGATACTCCTTTCCCCATAGCATTGGGGAACATAATGAAAAGGGGAAATATCTTCATTTTGAAGTGTTCTGAAGTGGCTAAATTGTGTAGGCCTCTGATGATATAGGAGATACTGCCATTGACATGGATCCCTTATTTCAGTGGGTATGATGAAATTCTGGAGTCATAGGGCAAGTAGAAGCACTTAACGTTCCAGGTCAAGGTGAGTGTTTTTACCATAATAGGCAGCAGAGGTGGAAGAGTAGTGATGTATTTTTGAGCTATAGAAACCTTTGAAGGTGGTTTATTGACCAACAGATCTTTGGGTCTTGAAATATCTGAACATTCTCAAAAGTTGCATTTGATCAGTATAAAGATAAATTAACTCTATATAAAAGGCTAAATTGACCGATCATCCGTCCATCCAACTGTCTGACCGACTGACCAATGGGCCAATACATATGATGCATATTGGCAATTTAAAAATAAATATTGACTCGCATATGTGTGATACATATAAAGATCTGAAGTATTAACAGGATCTGTGGAAGGAGAGGTTGTTCTGATTCCAAGAATTGATTTGTCCCTGACTGACACTGACCTCCCATTTAAGTTAATTCAAAGACAGTTTTCCATGATGCTAGCATTTGCGATGACTATTAATAAATCACAAGGACAAACTCTAGACATAGTAGGAATATTCCTACCTGAACCTGTTTTCAGATGTGGTAAGTATAAGTTTCTTTCTCTTGAGTTCGAAGAGCCTGTGATGATAAACTTAAAGTTGTAAATACTTCATCACAAGGGAAATTAGTCAATCTCTCTGAAAGTGTATTTACTCTTAATGTGGTATTCAGGGAGATGTTAGAATAAATTTAATCAATTTATCAATCATAGTTTTTATCAATGTTGCTTTTATATAATATTTTTGTTGTTTTTATATCATGTCTTTGTTGTTATATCAGGTTGTTATTGTTTATCAATTTATATATTATTATAATATACATTTTACTAATTTTCTTTTATCTCTGATACTTCTATTATAGAGAAAGGACAAATAGTGATATTAAAATATTTCTTCTAATTAATTTCCTCTTTTAAAAATTATTTTAAATTATATTGCAGTGACATCAGTCAACATGAGCATAAAGGTTTAATGTGTGGACTACTAATTTACAAAATTTGTATATAGGATCATGTGCGCACCACCCAAAGTCAAATCTTCTCCTGTCACCTCATATTAGGACCCCACTCTTCCCCCACCTGCTCCCTCTGGCAACTGCCACACTGCTGTTTGTGTTCATTAGTTCTAGTTTTATATTCCACATATGAGTTAAATCATATAATTCTTAGCTTTCTCTGTTTGACTTTTTCACATACGGTAATGTTCTCAAGGCCCATCCATGTTGTTATAAATGATGCTATTTCAGCCTTTATTATGGCTGTATGGTACTCCATTGTGTATATACACCACATCTTCTTTATCCAGTCTTCTATCGTACGGCACATTGGCTCTTTCCAACTCTTGGCCACTGGAATGAGCATAGGGGTGCATATATCTTTGCATATAAATAATTTTGAGTTGTTTTGGATATATAGCTAGGAGTGGGATTGTTGAGTTGCATAGTAGTTCTATTTTTAATTTTTTGAGAAATCACCAGACTGATTTCCATAGTGGTTGTACCACTCTACATTCCCACCAGCAGTGAATGAGGGTTCCCTTTTTCCCACAACCTCTCCAAGATTTGTTATTGCTTGTTTTATTGATAGTGGCCACTCTAACTAGTGTAAGGTGGTATCTCATTGTAGTTTTATTTATTTATTTATTTATTTATTTATTTATTTATTTTTATTTATATTTTATTGATTTTTCACAGAGAGGAAAGTAGAGGGACAGAGAGTTAGAAACATCCATGAGAGAGAGATATTGACTAGCTGCCTCTTGCACACCCCCTACTGGGGATGTGCCCGCAACCAATGTACATGCCCTTGACCGGAATCGAACCCGGGACCCTTTAGTCTGCAGACCGACGCTCTATCCACTGAGCCAAACCGGTTTCGGCTCATTGTAGTTTTAATTTGCATTTTCCTGATTGCCAGTGAGGTTGAACATCTTTTCTATTAGCTGTTTGTATGTTTTCTTGGGAGAGTTGTATTTTCAGGTCCTCTGCCCACTTTTTGATTGGATTGTTTATTTGTTTGGTGTTGAGTTTTATGAGTTCTTTATATATTTTTAAAATTAAATCTTTGTCAGAGCTACTGTTTACAAATATCATTTCCCATCCGGTTGGCTGCCTGTTTGTTTTGCTGTCTGTTTCTTTTGCTGTGCAGAAGCTCCTCAGTTTGATATAGTCCCATTCATTTATTTTTGCATTCAGCTCCCTTGCCTTTGGGTTCAAGTCCATAAAATGTTCCCTATCACCCAGGTCCATAAGTTTGGTACCTGTTATTTTTTCTATGTCACTTATAGTTTTGGGTCTTATGTTTAAGTCTTTGACCCATTTTGAATTAATTTTTGTACAAGGAGACAAACTATAATCCAGTCTCATTCATTTATATGTGGCTTTCCAGTTTTCTCAGCACCATTTATTGAAGAGACTGTCTTAACTCCAATGTGCATTTCTAGTTCTTTTGTCAAAAATTGTCCACACACATGTGGTTTTATAGCTGGGCTCTCTATTATGTTTCATTGATCTGAGTATCTGTTTCTCTGCCAATACCATATTATTTTGATTATCGTAGGTCTGTAGTATATTTTAAAGTCAGGTAGCATGATACCTCCAGCCTTGGGTTTTGTGTTTGTTTGTTTTTTGGGGGGGAGGGGGGTTGTTTGTTTGTTTTTTGTTTTGTTTTGTTTTGTTTTAGAATTGCTTTGGCTATTCTGAGTCTTTTGTGGTTCCATACAAATCTCATGATTTCTCCTATTTCTTTTTTAAAAATGACATTGGGATTTTGATGGGGATTGCATTAAATCTGTATACTGATTTGGGTAAAAAGGCCATTTTAGCTATGTTGATTCTTCCAATCAATGAACATGGGATATTTTCCCATTTCGTTGTATCTTTTTCAAACTCTTTTAATAATGTTTTGTAATTTTCATACAGGTCTTTCTCATTCTTTGTTAACTTTATTCCTAGGTATTTTATTCTTTTTATTACAATCGCAAAATGATTTTTTTTCTCTCTTTTTTAAATGAATCTTTATTGTTCAGATTATTACAATTGTTTCTCCTCCCCCCCCCCCCAGCTCCCTTCCACCTGGTCCCCACTCCACCCTCTGCCCTTATCTCCCCTCCCCGTCCTCATCCATAGGTGTATGATTTTTGTCCAGTCTCTTCCCATACCCCCCACACAGACACCCTTTTTCTCCTGAAATTGAGAAAACAATTCATGGGGAAAACCAAGATGGTGGCATAGGTGAGCAACTAATCTGCTGCCTCGCACAACAATTTTTAAACTACAACTAAAAGACAAAACGTCTATCACCCAAAACCATGGGAATGCTGGCTGAAAGAGAAAGGAGCACAAGTGCTGAAAAGTTGAAAAGCCTAGGTACGTAGGCACATGAATCGGTCTGGTAGCAGGCGACTGGGCTCATGGCCTTTTTTTCTACCAGAAGGGAAACAAGCTCCCGATCACTTTGAAATCCAGTTTCTGGGATCATGTAGGGGACCCAGATTCCTACGGGGAGAAGATGGTCTGTTGGCCATCTGGTCCTGAAGTGAGGGTGACTTTTTTACAGAGGTGCATGCAGCAATCATTGTTTACTGCACTGGAGCATGGGGACTTGGAAACGCTCAAAGACAGAGATAGCTGACGGCAGCCTTTGCTGTTTGCCACGCCCCAGCCTAGTGATGGCCAGAGACCCTGCCCTGCCACGAGGCCCGGCCCCGCACATTCTACAAACCCACCCAGGTTCCATACAGCTGCTCTTGTCTTTTTGCTCTGGCTAGTATTTCCAGCATTATCCTATGTAATCTATGTAATAAAGCCTAATATGCTAAGTGTCTGGTCGTCCAGTCAACCTTTTAACCAATCAAAACGTAGTATGCTAAGGCTTCTCAACCACTCATTATGATGTACACTGACCACCAGGAGGCAGACAGTAGACTGGTCGACCAGTCGCTATGCTATGCACTGCCAACCAGGATGAAGACAGTATGACTGGTTGGTTAGCTTGCTGCTGGGTCCAGCCAATTGGGACTGAGAGAGATGGGCCAGACACGCCCTGGAGCCCTCCCATGGTCCCGCCCCAGCTGGTCACCCTCCCACATTCCTCCCTGGCCCTGATCATGCACTGGTGGGGTCCCTCAGTTTGGCCTGCACCCTCTCATAATCCAGGACCCCTTGGGGGATGTCAGAAAGCTCATTTCGGCCTGATCCCACAGGCCAGGCCAAGGGACCCACTGGTGTATGAATTTGTGCACTAGGCCTCTAATGTTGAATAAGAGTGGTGCGAGTGGACATCCTTGTCTTGTTCCTGATTTTAGGGGAAAAGCTTTCAGTTTTTCACCACTGAGTATGATATTGGATGAGGGTTTATCATATACTAGAGACCTGGTGCATGAAATTCGTGCACAAGGGTGTGTGTTCCTCAGCCCAGCCTGCATCTTCTCCAATCTGGGACATCCCTCTTACAATCCAGGACTGTTGGATCCCAACTGCTCACCTGACTACCATTCTGATTGCCCCTAACTGCTTCTGCCTGCCAGCTTGATCACCACTTAACCACTCCTATGCCAGCCTGATTGATGCCTAACTGCTCTGCTGCCATTCTGTTTGTCTCTAATTGCCCTCCCCTGCAGGCCTGGTCTCTCCCAACTGCCCTCCACTGCTGGCCATTTTGTGGCAGCCATCTTGTGTCCACATGGGGGCAGCCATCTTTCGAGTTGGAGTGATGGTCAATTTGCATATTACTCTTTTATTAGATAGGATGGCCTTTATTAAGTTGAGGTACTTTCCTTCTATTTCTTTTTTTTGAGAATTTTAATCATAAATGTATGTTGTATCTTATCAAATGAATTTTGTTCATTATTGATAAGATTTTATGATTTTTATCCTTTCTTTTGTAAATGTGGTGTATTATGTTGATTTATTTGTGAATGTTGAACCATCCTTGCCCCTGGAATGAATCACACTTGATCATAATGTATTGTTTTTTGGATGTACTGTTGTATTCGATTAGCTAGTATTTTGGTTAGGATTTTTGCATCTGTATTCACCATGGATATTGGTCTTTTTGTGTGTTACCTTTGCCAGATTTTGGTATTAGGGATATATTAGCCTCATAGAATATGTAAAGAAGAATTTCATCTTCTTCAATTTTTGGAAGACTTTGCAAAGAATAGGCTTTAATTCTTCCTTGAACATTTGGTATAATTCACTGGTGAAGTCATCAGGTCCTGGACTTTTGTTTTTTGGGGAGTTTTTTTTTTAAATTTAATTTTTAATTTTTTTTATTAAGGTATTATATGTGTACATATCTTTCTTTTTTTAAAAATATATATTTTATTGATATTTTACAGAGAGGAAGGGAGAGAGATAGACAGCTAGAAATGTCGATGAGAGAGAAACATCAACCAGCTGCCTCTTGCACACCCCCTACCGGGGAATGTGCCCG
The DNA here is from genome assembly GCA_963924515.1 of Vespertilio murinus. Lineage (NCBI taxonomy): Eukaryota > Metazoa > Chordata > Mammalia > Chiroptera > Vespertilionidae > Vespertilio > Vespertilio murinus. Next base: position 39,979,738 of record OZ004710.1, read on the forward strand.
CAACCAAGGTATGCTCTTGACTGGAATCGAACCCGGGACCTTTCAGTCCGCAAACCGACGCTCTACCACTGAGCCAAACCGGTTTTGGCTGTGTACATATCTTTCAAATGCCCCCCCCCCCCCGCCCATACATGCCCTCCCTCCCCAGAGTTTTTCATCCATTGGTTTTGCTTATATGCATGCATAGAAGTCCTTCAGTTGATCTCTTATCTCCCGTAGATCTCCCTACCCTCCCAGCTGTAATTTGACAGTCTGCTTGTTGCTTTACTGTCTCTATATCTATCTTTTGGTTCATCAGTTTATAATGTTCTTTATTATCCATAAATGAGTGAGGTCATGTGGTGTTTCTCTTTCATTGACTGGCTTATTTCACTCAGCATGATGTTCTCCAATTCCATCCAGGTTGCTGCAAATGATAAGAATTACTTCTTTTTTATGGCAGCATAGTATTCCATTGTATAGATGTACCATAGTTTTTTGATCCAATCATCTGCTGATGGGCACCTAGGCTGTTTCCAAATCCTAGCTATTGTAAATTGTGCTGCTATGAACATAAGGGTGCATGTTTCCTGTCTGGTTTATTAGGACATATTCCTAGGAGTGGGATTACTAGATAGAATGGAAGTTCCATTTTCAGTTTTTTGAGGAAACTCCATACTGTTTTCCACAGTGGTTGCACCAGTCTGCATCCCCACCAGTAGTGCACGAGGGGTCCCTTTTCTCCTCAACCTTGCCAACACTTGTCATTGGTTGATTTGTTGATGTTGGCCATTCTGACAGGTGTGAAATGGTACTGCATTGTTGTTTTGATTTGGATCTCTTGGATAATTGGTGACTTTGAGCATGTTTTCATGTGCTTCTTGGCCTTCTGTCTTTTTTTTTGGAAAATATTCTATTTAGGCCCATTGCCCATTTTTTAATTGGATAATTTATCTTTTAATTAGTTGTATAAGCTGTCTGTAGATGTTGGAGATTAAACCTTTATCAGTGATAACATTTGCAAATAAGTTCTCCCAAACAGTGGGCTTTCTTGTTGTTTTGTTGATGGTTTCTTTTGCTGTAAAAAAGCTTTTTATTTTGATGTAGTCTAATTTTTTTTATTTTCTCTTTAGCTTCCATTGCTCTAAGGGCAGTATCAGTGAAATAGTTCTTTGGGCATATGTCTATGATTTTGCTACCTGTTGATGCCTCTAGTGTTTTTATGGTTTCCTGTCTTATGTTTAAGCCCTGTTTCCATTTTGAGTTCATTTTTGTGTGTGGTGTAAGTTGGTGATCTAGTTTCATTTTTTTGCAAGTGTCTGTCCAATTTTCCCAACATCATTTATTGAAGAGACTGTCTTGACTCCATTGTATATTCTTACCTCCTTTGTCAAATATTAATTGAGTATAGAGATTTGGGTCAATATCCGGATTCTCTATTTTATTCCCTTGATTTATATGTCTGTTCTTGTGCCAGTACCAGGCTGTTTTGAGAACAGTGGCTTTGTAATACAGCTTGAAATCTGGAATTGGGATCCCCCCTACTTTATTCTTCTTTCTCAGGATTGCTGTGGCTATTAGAGGTCTTTTTTTGTTCCAGATGAATTTTTGGAGAGTTCTTTGTAGGTCTCTGAAGTATGCCATTGGTATTTTAATGGGGAGTGCATTGAACCTATAAATTGCTTTGGGAAGTATGGACATTTTGATGATGTTGATTCTACCAAGGCATGAACATGGTATGTTCTTTCGTCTGTTTACATATTCCTCTATCTCTTTTTTTCAGTGTCATGTAGTTTTCAACATATAGGTCTTTTATCTCCTTAGTTAAGTTTATTCCTAGGTATCTTAATTTTTTGGTGCGATGGTAAATGGGATTGCTGTTTTAGTCTCTGTTTCTGTAAGTTCACTGCTTGTGTATAGCAGTGTTTCCCAAAGTGTGGTACGCGTTCCCCCAGGGGTACAGGAAGAGTTTGGTGGGGATATGCACTGCACCGTGATTAGCTGTGCCTAATTCTAAGTTCTCATGAGTCAAGTCAAGTCAGTCTTGTGAGGCATGAGATGGTCCAGTATGCAAATAAATGTTAATTATAATATAAATTTTATTTATATTTTATTATGAATAATTTTATTTTTTGTTTATTATTATTTTGTATATGACCCCAAAAATAAAAAAATAAATATATTTTGATTGTTATTAAAATACATCCATTTTTTCTGACAATGGGTACTCAGCATTACGAAAATTATAGAAGGGGTACACATATGTCAAAAGTTTTGGAAACACTGGTGTATAGAAATGCCATAGATTTCTTGGCGTTAATTTTGTATCCCACTACATTGCCAAATTCATTTAAGTCTATTAGTTTTTTTATGGAGTCTTTTGTACAATGTACATGTCTTTTGTACATGTACAATGTCATGTCATCTGCAAATAAGGATAACTTTACTTCTTCTTTTCCAATTTAGATGCCTTTTATTTTCTCTTCTTATCTAATTGCAATGGTTAGTACTTCCAGTACTATGTCAAACAGGAGTGGGAAGAGTGGGCATCCCTGTCTTGTTCCTGTTCTTAGAGGAAATGGTTTTAGTTTTTGTCCATTGAGTATGATGCTTGCTGTGCGTTTATCATATATAGCTTTTATTATGTTGAGGTATGATCTTTCTATTCCCACCTTGTTGAGAGTTTTTATCAGGAAAGGGTGTTTGATTTTATCAAATGCTTTTTCTGTATCAATTGATATGACTATATGATTTTTATCTCTCAATTTGTTTATGTGATGTATCACATTTATTGATTTGTGGATATTGTACCATCCTTGTATTCCCAGAATAAATCCTACTTGGTCATGGTGTATGATCTATATGATGTGCTCCTGGAGCTGATTTGCTAGAATTTTGTTGAGGATTTTGGCGTCTATGTTCATGAGGGATATTGCTTGTAATTTTCTTTCATTGTGTTGTCTTTATCTGGTTTAGATATTAGGGTGATGCTGGCTTCATAAAAGGAGCTTGGAAGTGTTCCTCCCTCTTGTATTGTTTCTTTTGTATCTATATCGTTTATCTCTGCTCTGATTTTTATTATTTCCTTCTTTCTGCTTACAGTGGGCTTTTCTTGTTGCTCTTTTCCTAACTCTTTGAGTTGTAGAGTTAGAGAATTTATTACCATTTTTTCTTGTTTTTTTGCCTATGCTTGTAGACCTATGAACTTCCCTCTCAAGATTGCTTTTGTTGTGTCTCATAAATTTTGGATTGTTGAGTTTAGATTGTCATTTGTTTCCAAGATGTTTTTATTTCTTCCTTGATTTCTCTGGTAACCCAGGCATTGTTTAATAGCATGCTGTTTAGTTTCCATGTGTTTGATTTCTTTGGATTATTTTTATCGTAGTTGATTTCCAATTTATGCCATTCTGATATGAGAAGATGCTTGATCTGATTTATATCTTCTTGAATTTGAAGAGACTTTACCTATGTCCCAAAATGTGGTCTATCTTTGAGTATGACCCATGTGCACTTGAGAAGTATATAAATTTTGTGGCTTTGAGGTGAAATGTTTTGAAGATATCGATTAATTCCATCTGGTCTAGTGAGTCATTTAGGATTGATGTTTCTTTGCTGATTTTTTCTTTAGACAGTTTGTCCAAAGGTGATAATGGGGTATTAAAATCTCCTACTATTATTGTATTGCTATTAATCTCTCTTAATGTCCTCCAGCAATTTTTTTTCTGTATTTGAGTGCTCATGTATTGGGTGCATATATGTTTACCAGGGTTTCTTCTTCTTGTTGAATTGCTCCCCTTAGTATTATGAAGTGGCCTTCATTATCTCTTGTTTTGTCCTTCACTTTGAGATCTGATTTGTCAGATATAAGTATTGCTACCCCAGCTTTTTTTTTCATTTCTATTCACCTAGAAAACCTTTTTCCATCCCTTCACCCTCAGTCTATGTGAGTCTTTTTTTCTGAAATGGGTTTCTTGTAGACAGCAGATATATGGGTCTTGTTTTCTTATCCAATCCAATCTGTTACCCTATGTCTTTTGATTGGAGCATGTAAACCATTTACATTTAAAGTTATTATTTATAGATACTTATTTGACACCATTTTTAATCTATACCCCTGTGTTCCTTTTTCATTTCCTATTTCTTTATTGTTACTCTAGATCCTTTTGCATTTCTTGCATTGCTGGTTTGGTTGTCATAAATTTCTTTAGTCTTTTTTTGTCTGTGAAGCTCCTAATTTCACCTTCAATTTTCATTGATAGCCTTGCTGGTACAGTATTCTTGGATTCAGACCCTTCCTTTGCATGACTTCTTATATTTCATCCCATTCCCTTCTGGCCTGATAAGTTTCTGTGGAGAAATCAGTTGCTAGTCTGATGAGGGTTCCTTTATATGTAACTTTCTGTCTCTCTTTGGCTGCTTTTAAGATTCTCACTTTGTTGTAGGTGTTTGCCACTTTAATTATAATGTGCCTTGGCATCAGTCTTTTGGGATTCATTTTGCTTGGGACTTTGCGAGCATCTTGGATTTGTATGGGGTTTTTCTTCTCTCTCGCAGGAAAGTTTTCTGTCATTATTTCTTGAAATACATTTTGCATGTCTTCCTCAGTTTCCTTTCCTTCTGGAACCCCTATTATTCTAATATTGTTTTGTTTTATATTGTCCCAAAGCTCCAGCAGGCTCTCCTCCTGCTTTTTAATTTTTTTTCTAGAAGCTTCTCTAATTGGGTATTTTTTTCCTTCTTGTCTTCTAGCTCACCGATATGGTCCTCTGCTTCTTCTAGTCTACTTTCAATGCTTTCTATTGAGTTCTTCATAGTAGCTATGTCATTTTTCATTTCTTCTTAGTTCATCTTTATTTCCTCTTGGTTTTTCTTCATTTCCTCTTGGTTCTTACTCATATTGTCAAATTTGTCTTTTATTCTTTATAGCTATTTTATGATCATTACTCTGAATTCTTGCGCTGGTAGGTTTTTGCCTCTAACTCGTTTACTTCCTTTTCTGGTGATGCCTGCTTTTCTTTCATGTTCAGGATATTTCTTTGGTCCCCCCCCCTCATGGTCTCTCTTTTCAGGATTTCTGGTTATGTATTTCTCTTTCTCCTGCATTGATTTAATGGCACAAAATACAACACTACAAGGTACAATACAAAAGGCACTGACTAGAAATGTATTTGTGATATTAATAACCTCTAATAAAGGTGACCACTAGATAAAGGCAACTTAGGTATAGGAGAGAAAGAAGAAAGTTAAAAATAAAAGAAGAGGGATAAATAAAGAGGTAGAAAAGTGAAGAAAGTAGTGTTGAAATGAAATTGGGAAACAAGAAAAAAGAGAGAGAGAGAGAGAGAGAGAGAGAGAGAGAGAGAGAGAGAGAGAAGAAGCAGACTAATAGAGAAAAGGGTAACAAACTATATATATGTGTAGAAAATTCCAATAGAACAACCACTAATTTCAGCAAATGCCAGCAATAAGACTTGGAGATTAATACAAACTACAATACCCACTAATATCAAGCAAGGCTAGGATAAACAGAAGTAAAAAACAAACAAAAACAAAGCAATTTAAAAAAATACTAAACATCAATAACAGCAAAAGAATAAACATATCAATCTCACTAAAAAGCATAAAAATTTAATATAATCAACATTCACACACAAACAACAACAAAAAGTCAGAGAGGAAAACAATTTTTTTTAATAGTTAAGATAGCAGAGAGAGTGGCATTTATGATCTTGGAGCAGGGCTTTGGAAATTAGGTATTTAAGTAAGGTGAAAATTTTAGCTGGGGGTATACAGAAAGAATAGGGAAAAACTAAAATAGGAAAGGGTTAAGATAAACAGGAGATGAAAAGGGGAAAAGTTAGGAAGAGAGTGATGGCGTAAAGGTCAAGTTGAGATAGGGTTGAACGATGCTATAGTAGAGATGAAAATAGAATGAAGAAAACTAATCCCAATGTAAAATAAAGAGAAAATAAAATGGTGCTTAAAAAAAGAAGAAAAAATAGAACAAGGAAACAAAAAATGCAAAATAGCAGAGCAATAATGATGATTGAAACTAAAAAATGTGATAATTGAAAAGGTAAAATCAAGTGAGGAAAAAAATTTCGTTTCTTAAGTAAAAGATGTAAAAAATGAAAATAAAATAAAAAATAGAAAAATTAGCATAAAAATGTGCAGTAATGGTCATTCACTTCCTCTGTTATTCTGTTTGGCACGCCTGTTTCTCAGTCCAGACAGTATTGCAATTTCCTGCATTCCCCTGCACCTCAGTTTTGTAAGCTAGTACTTAATTTTAAGTAGGCTATTTCTTAGTTATTTGTGTCTGTTTATTTTTGATTAATTAAAAGTAATAATAAAAAAGTCCATTTGCAATTCAGCCCCTAGGTGGCAGTGTTTCTGGATTGACTTCCCTTTCTTTTTGGCTGCTCTTGCCTTCTTTCTCTATGGCACTCACTATACTTTGTCAAGGTAGGCTGCCTTAGTGCTGGCTTCCAGATGGTCTCTTCCTGCTCGGATCTCCTGTTTCCAGGAAGGCAATTTCTTCCTGCAGTCTCCCAGCATATGCTAAACTGGGCAGTCCTTCCCTAGTACTCAGAAGCAAGAGGGTGAAGGGGACCAGGCACAGGATGGGTCTGCACCAAATTGTCCACATGCTTTTGGCGGGACAGTCCTGATTCTTAACAATTTTCCCGGTGTCCTTTGGCATTTTAAAGAAGTCCCGATTTTTGGGAAGATTACGCCAAACCCTGCACTGGGTCTTGCAGCGCGCAATTCTCTCTGCATCTGCTGGCACTTTCGGAACCTCCCTGGCAGCGCAGCCGCAGCAGCTGCTGCTGCCACCACCGCCACAGCGGGGACCCAGATCCCTCACGTTATTACTGGCAAATTCTGACCTTTCCGTGGGTGATTGAAGAAATCCCTTTAATCCATGCGTTTGCACCGATTGGTTGTCACAGCTGTCTGGTGGTCTCCACTGTTGTGGGTTTTTCAGGCCTCATATAAGATCCTCTTTTCTTTGTAAGATGGAGTAGTTTTCCCTCTGAGCCCATAGCTCCTGGAGAGGTCTCCCCCGCAGTGAGGCTGCCTGGTCAGGAAATCCTGTCCAGCAGACCTCTACCTTCTCTTAGAGTTCTGCTACCCCTCAGCTTGCCAACTAACACTCCCCGAGCAACTCTCAGGCGCTCCTTCTATCTGCTCTGGGACTAGGCTCAGAACAGGTCCATCTGTTCAGCCGCCATTTTGTCTCTCCTGTCTTTTGGGAGGTTTTTGATGGATGCTTTAATTTCCTCATTGCTCATGGGTCTATTTAGATTTTTAAAAAAATACATTTTATTGATTTTTCAGAGAGGAAGAGAGAGGGATAGATATTAGAAACACCGATGAGAGAAACATTGATCAACTGCCTCCTGCACACCCCCAACTGGGGATGTGCCCATAACTAAGGTACACGCCCTTGACCGGAATCAAACCCGGGATCCTTCAGTCCACAGGCCGACACTCTATCCACTGAGCCAAACTGGTTTCGGCTATTTAGATTTTACAGTTCCTCAAGATTTAGTATAGGAAGGTTATATATTTCTAGGAACTTATTCATTTCTTCTAGATTATTGAATTTGGTGGCATAAAGGATTTCATAATATTCTAGTATGATCCTTTATATATCTGTGATGTCTATGGTGCTTTCTCCCCTCTATTTCTGATTTTGTTTATGTGGATCTTTCCCCTTTTTTCCTTAGTGATTTTAGCCAGAGATTTGTCAATTTTATTAATCTTTTCAAAGAAACAGCTTTTTGTTTTATTAATTTTTCTACAGTCTTTTTGTTCTCTATTTCATTTAATTCTGCTCTGACTTTTATTATTTCCTTTATTCTGCTAACTTTGGGTTGTTTTTGTTCTTACTCTAGTCTTTTAAGGTATGATGTTAGGTTATTTACTTGGAATTTATTTTGTTTCTTGAGATAAGCCTGTAGTGATATGAACTTCCCTCTTATTACAGCTTTCACTGCATCCCAGAGGTTTTGATATTTTGTGTTATTATTTTCACTTGTCTTTATATATCTTTTTATTATTTTTTTAATAGGCAAAGATTTATTGAAATAAAAAAAATAAAGAAAAACAAAACAAACAAACAAAAAAACTGGCCAGGACAGCCGCAAGAGCACTACACACAGGTAGACTCTTTACGATTGCGACTGCTATAGATGTAGCTAGCCCTTTTAAAGGCTCAAACCACAGGAATTTTCTTTTGTTTTAATTTTAAAGACTAAAGACTACATTCTAAAGACTGGGGACAGCCTGCAGGGTTGGTTCCCAGTCACATCCTGTGGGACATTGGAATGTGGTCCTATCTTGTGATAGCCCATACACAAAACAAAAGCTGAGGATAGCCCATACATAAAACAAAAGCAGAGCTCAGCGGTTAGTCCCTAAAAGTTATCTACAGTTTCTATCCCTGAAGCTACTGAGTCAGTGGGAATCAATTTCCTCATTCTGGTCTCAGGCATGGGATAATTGCCTTAGCCTCCAGGCCTCCACCTGGAAGCTGAGGTAAGTACCCTGTGTTTTATTTTTTATTTTTTTTAATTTATTAAGGTATTATATGTGTACATAGCTTACCATTGCCCCCCCCCACATACCTCACATTCATGCCCTCCCTCCCCAGAGTTCTGTGTTCATTGGTTGTACTTATATGCATGCATACCAGTCCTTCGGTTGACCTCTTATCTCCCCCCAGGCCTCTTTCTCCTCCCCGCTGTCATTTGACAGTCTGCTTGTTTTATGGTGACTATCTCAGGACCATAAGAATAGAATCCGCTCCTCCTCTGGTTCACACCGCCCCTCTCCCCGGGTCCCACTGCTTCCCCGGGGCACATGGCTCTCCTGGGGCACATGTCTCCCTCGGGGCACACGGGTCTCCCGGGACACACTGTCCCCCTGGGGCACCCAGCTCACCCGGGGCACACGGCCCCCTGGGACACACGGCTCACCCTGGGAATATGGCCCTCCTGGGGCACTGAGGTCGCAAACGGGAGGCCCCACGCCAGCTCCTCACCAGCCCAGCGGGCTCGGAGGCCGGGCTGATATGGCTGTGGGTGGGGAGACTGCGCTTACAGGTGTCTTGTTTGGGGCCAGAGCGGAGCGGCTGCAGACACCGCTCACTCCCTGGGCCTGGGGCGGAGTGAGCTCCGGTCTCTGTGGGCTTCCCCCACTCACGGTGGCGGCGGGTGCAGTGGCTGGCTCGGCGGCTCAATCTCCATTGAAGTTTCAAAATCCACCAGGCAGCAGCCACAGAAGCTCCAGCCTGGCCATGTGGAGGCAGACAAAGGACTCGCCTGGGCTGCGAACAGAAGGCGCCACGCCATCATAGCTGGCGTGGAGGCTGGGCTGAGATGGCTGAGGGCAGGGAGACAACGCTCAAAGGTGTCTCAGTCTCGGGGCAGGAGTGGAGCGGTCTGGTTCCACCGTAGTTTTAAACTCCACATGGGGGCAGCGGAGCGTTGCTTTGTCTCTAGTTGTAGCCTTCCCATTCCGAGAGCTTTCCTGTGCGTCTGATGTGATCCCTTTTAGCTGTTGTTTTTTTTCCAAATTGTTGATGAGGTGGCAGCTTAGGAGACTACCTAGGCCGCCATCTTGTTTCGGTCTCGAGTCATAGAATCTGTCTTTATATATCTTTTGATCTCATCCTTTATTTCTTATTTGACTCAGTCATCTTTTAGTAGTGTGTTGTTTAATCACATATTAGGGTTGTTGGTTTTTTACCTCCCTTTTTCAGTTGATTTCTAATTTTATGGCATTGTGGTCAGTAAATATACTTGGAATAATTTCAATCTTCTTGTATTTGTTGATACTTGTTCTGTGACCAAACTTATGATCTGTCCTTGAGAATTTTCTATGTGTACTAAAGAAGAATGTATAGTCTGATGTTTGGGGATGAAATGTTCTGTAATTATATCCATTTGTTCTAGTGTTTCATTTAAGGCCAGTATTTCCTTATTGATTTTTGTTTGGTTGATCTGTCTAGAGCTGTCAATGCAGTATTAAGTTCTCTAACTATAATTGTATTTTGGTTTGTTTCTCCCTTTAGTTCTGTGAGTAGCTGTTTAATATATTTCAGTGCTCCCTGGTTGGGCACATAGATATTAAGAAGTGTTATGTTTTCTTGATGTAGTGTTACCTTTATCATTATAAAATGTCCACCTTTGGCTCTTGTTATCTTGAGATCTATCTTACCAGATATAAGTATGGCTACGCCTGTGTTTTTTAAAAAATATATATTTTATTGACTTTTTACAGAGAGGAAGGGAGAGGCATAGAAAGTTAGAAACATCCATGAGAGAGAATCATCGATCAGCTGCCCCTGCACACCCCCTACTGGGGATGTGCCTGCAACCAAGGTACGTGCCCTTGACCGAAATCGAACCTGGGACCTTTCAGTCTGCAGGCCAACGCTCTATCCACTGAGCCAAACCGGTTTCGGCATACGCCTGGTTTTTGGGTGGATGTTATTTGCTTGGAGAATCCTTTTCCACCGTTTCACTTGGAATCTACCTTTTTCTCTGCTGTTTAAATGTTTCTTATAGGCAGAATATGGTTTTTTTTTATCTACTCTGCTACTCTGTGCATCTTTATTGGTGAATTTATACCTTTTACATTTAGGCTACTTATTGATGTAAGAGGATTTTTTAAGCCATTTTATCTTTTGTTTTCTGGTAACTCTGTGCCTCCATTGGCTCTTTTTCTTTATGCTTCTATCTGTTGTTTTTATCAATTTTTTATTTCAAGAAAAACAATTTTAAATATAATAATGTTCCAGACAATAAAAATAATATTTCAAGAAAAATGATCTTAAAATAATGTTACATGCAATAGAAAATAATATCTCAAGAAAAATTATTTTAAATATGATAATGTTACATGCAGTAAATACCAATTATTCAAGGAAAATCATCTTACATATAGTAATATTACATGCAATAAACAATAATATTTCAAGAACAAAGGATTTTAAGTGAATAATATTACCAAAACTATATTAACTTAGTATGATATCACAAAAGTTGTAGGAAATATTAAAAATCTGCAAATAACAGTATAACTTTTTTATAATCTAGAATATTTTACCCTTCTGGCTCTATTTTTGTTCATTAGTTTATGTTGTTCATTATATTCCACAAATAGGTGAGATCATATGGTTTTTATCTTTCTCTGATTGCCTTATTGCACTTAGCATAATGCTCTCCAGGTCCATCCATGCTATTGTAAATGGCAAGAGTTCCTTCCTTTTTACTGCCACATAGTGTTCCATTGTGTAGCTATACCACTGTTTTCTAATCCAGTCATCTGCTGATGGGCACTTAGACTGTTTCCAAATCTTAGCTATTGTAAATTGTGCTGCTATGAACATAGGGGTACATATATCCTTTCTGATTGGTGTTTGTGGTTTCTTGGGATATACTTCTAGAAGTGGGATTACTGGGTCAAATGAAAGTTTGATTTTTAATTTTTGGAGGAAACTCCATATTGTTTTTCATAGAGGTTACACCAGTCTGCATTCCCACGAGCAGTGCATGAGGGTTCCTTTTTCTCTGTATCCTTGCCAGCACTTGTCATTTGTTCATTAAAAAAAAAACACTTTATTGTTGAGATTGTTACAGATGTCTCTTCTTTTTCCTCCCCATAGCTACCATTCACCAGGTTCCAACCCCACCTCAGGCCCTTGCCACCCTATTGTCTGTGCCCATAGGTACTGCATACATGTATATAAAATCTTTGTCTAATCTTTGACCACACCCCCCACAAACACACTCCCTTCCATCTGGGAATCATCAGTCTGTTCCTTTTCCATGCCTCTGATTATATTCCATTCACCAGTTTATTCTGTTCATCAGTTTTTTTATTCATTTGATTTTGAGATTCACTTGTTGATAGATATGTATTTGTTGTCACTTTGTTGTTCATAATTTTTTATCTTTACCTTTTTCTTCTTCTTCCTCTTCTTAAAGAATGCTCTTCATCACTTCACATAATACTGGTTTGGTGGTGATGAACTCCTTTAGTTTTTTCTGGTATGTGAAGCTCTTTATCTGACCTTCAGTTCTGAATGATAGCTTTTCTGGGTAGAGTAATCTTGGTTATAGGTTCTTGCTATTCATCACTTTGAATATTTCTTGCCACTCCCTTCTGGCCTGCACAGTTTCTGTTGAGAAATCAGATGACAGTCATATGGGTACTCCTTGTTGGTAACTAACTGTTTTCTCTTGCTGCTTTTACTATTCTCTCTTTGTCTTTTGCCCTTGGCATTTTAATTATGATGTATCTTGGTGTGGTCCTCTTTGGATTCCTCTTGTTTGAGGTTCTTTGTGCTTCCTGGACTTGTAAGTCTATTTCTTTCACCAGGTAGGAGAATTTTTCTGTCATTATTTCTTCAAATAGGTTTTCAGTATCTTGCTCTGTTTCTTCTTCTTGCACTCCCATAATTCGGATGTTGGTATGCTTGAAGTTGTCCCAGAGGCTCCTTACACTATCTTCACATTTTTGGATTATGTTTTTTCTTTTTGCTCTTCTGGTTGAGTGTTTTTTGTTTCCTCATATTTCAAATCATTGACTTGATTTTGGGGATCCTCTAGTCTACTGTTGAATCCCTGTGTAATATTCTTTATTTCACTCATCATGTGCTTAATTTCTGACTAGTCCTTTTCCATGTTTTTTGGCATTCTCACTAAAATCCTTGAAGATCTCACTAAGTTCATTGGAGATTTCTAGAAGTTTCTTGAGTAATGTTATAACTGTGGTTTTGAACTCTATACCCAGTAGTTTTCTTTCTTTCATTTGTGACATGTTTCTTTGTCTTCGCATTTTGGCTCCTTCTCTGTGTTTGTTTCTATGAATTGGATAGCTGCTAAGTCTCCTTGAGTTGTTGATGATATCCATTCTGACAGATGTGAGATGGTACCCCATTGTGGTTTTGATTTGTATCTCTCAAATGATTAGTGACTCAGCATGTTTTCATATATTTCTTGGCCTTTTTTATGTCCTCTTTCAAAACGTGTCTATTCAGGTCATTTGCCCATTTTTTGATTGGATTGTTTATCTTTTATTAATCCCCTCTAAATTTGGGGGATTAAACCCTTATCAGAGATAACATTAAGTGAACCTAATGTTCTCCCATTAAGTGAACTTTTTGTTGTTTTGTTGATGGTGTATTTCTCTGTGCAGAACTTTTTATTTTGATACAGTCCCATTTGCTTATTTTCTCCTTAGTTTCCATTGCCCTAGGAGCTGTATTGGTGAAGATATTCCTATTATATGTGTCTCCTAGTTTGCTGTCTATGATTTCTTCTATGATTTTTATGGTTTCCCTTCTTATATTTAAGTCCTTTATCCATTTTGAGTTTATTTTGTGTATGATATAAGTTGGTGGCCTAGTTTCATTTTTTTGCATGTATCTGTCCAATTTTCTCATTACCATTTTTGAAAAGACTATCTTGACTCCAGTGTATGCTCTTGCCAACCTTTGTCAAATATTAGTTGAGCATGATGGATTGAGTTGATTTCTGGGCTCTCTGTATGGTTCCATTAGTTTATATGTCTGTTTTTGTGCCAATACCAGGCATTTTTGAGAATAGTGGCTTTGTAATATAGCTTGACTAGAGGCCAAGTGCACGAAATTCATGCACAGGAGGTGGAGAGTCCCTCAGCCTGGCCTGAACCCTCTCCAATTCAGGAACCCTTGGGGGATGTCAGACTTCTGGTTTAGGCTCAATCCCACACTGATAGTCAGACATCCCTCTCAAAATTTGGGACCACTGGCTCCTAACCAGTCACCTGTCTGCCTGCCTGATCATCCTTAACCATCCTGCCTGTCAGCCTGATCGCCCACAACTGTCAACCTGATCACCCCCAACTGTGCCCCCTGCCAGCCTGAATGGCCCCAACTGTCCCCATGTTGACCTGATCTCCCCCTACTGCCCTCCTTGCTGGCCTGATTGTGGTTGGGAGGCGGATTGGGGACAAATGCTGGCCATGGGGAGGGTCTGTGGTTAGTGGGCCGGCCACACCCTCGAATGGGAGGGGGGTGCCTGTTGGAGGTCAGCAGCCTGGGGGAGGAGCCATGGGTGGTTGGATGGCTAGCCCTGCCCCTCATTTGGGTAGAGGGGGGCTGATCTGGAGTAGGGCCTGGAAGGGGGAGAGGCTACAGGAGATTGGCCCACTGGTCCCGCACCCTATTGGGGTGGGGGTGCATTCAGGAGCAGGCAGCCATGGGGAGGGGCTGTAGGCCTATATTGTGGGGCAGGCTGATCAAGGGTGGGGCTGGCCAGGGCAGGGAGTGGGAAGGGAGGGAGCGTTTGGTTGGCTGGTCCACTCTTTTTTTTTTTTTTTCCAACTTCACGACATTTATTTGTGGTGCCTGTGCTATGTCTCAAAAATAGCGTCTCTCCCTGCCTAGGACAGCGTTGGGGAGAGGCAGCAAAAAATAGGAGATGTCCCTCCCTATTGCACATGGACCCTATATACAGGCCCACCTGGCCCAGGCCAGCAGGATGCTTGGCGCATTCTCAGATCCCTGCTCAGGGGCAGGAGGTGTGACTGGTGGCAGCACAAGTGAGAGGGGACCACTGGGTGGCCACTGTGGTCCTGGCTACTTGTCCTGGCACTTCCTGGTCCTCAGTTCCTTCCTGGTCCTGCCTGCAGCCCTGGTCCCCCTACCTGGCATCTTTATCATCATTACACTGAACTCTGTTTCAGATAAATTTCTTTTTTTTGAAATATATTTTTATTAATTGCAGAGAGGAAGGGATAGGGATAGAGAGATAGAAAAATCAATGATGAGAAAGAATAACTGATCAGCTACCTCCTGTATGTACCCTACTGGGGATTGAGCCCACACCCCAGCATGTTCCCTTGACTGAAATGGAATCCTAGATTCTAGTTCACAGGCCAACACTCTATCCCCTGAGTCAAACCAGCTAGGGACAGATAAATTTCTTATCTCTGCTTCATTTATCTCTTATTCTGGAGAATTCTCTAGTTCTTTCACTTGGGGATTGTTTGTTTGTTTCCGCATTTTGGTTGTCTGTTTCAGTTTGTGATTGTGTATTAGGTACATCCTCTACATCTCTCAATCTCTAGTGCAGGACAGTATTCAAGGCTGTTTCTCACTAATTTGATCAGGCAAAGATTCAAAGCCTCCAGAGACTGCTTCTATCTACAGCAGTGGTTCTCAATCTTTCTAATGCCACAACCCTTTAATACAGTTCCTCATGTTGTGGTGATCCCCAGCCATAAAATTATTTTTGTTGCTACTTCATAACCGCAATTTTGCTACTTTTTTGAATGGTAATATAAATATCTGTGTTTTATGATGGTCTTAGGTGACCCTGATAGCGGTTCTCAACCTGTGGTCATTACCCACAGGTTTAGAACCTTTGTTGTAGAGCCTAAGACTATTGGAAAACACAGATATTTACATTACTGTGGGTTTTTTCCAGATATCTACATTACTTCCCCACCTAATTTGCATCCCCATCCAAGCTGTTTGCAGTGGCTTTTCCATTTGAATTGCCTGTCCTGGCTCAGGCTTCAGACTTCCCCAAAATCTCACATACAAATAGCAGCTGGACTCAGCATGCCCCATACCTTTCCATAAGTGGCCCTAGGCCAGAAACTAGCAGTAGTCTGCCTTGCTTCACAGTTGCCTCTCCTGTATATCTCTAAGCCAAACAGAAGAATCAGTCATCTTCAGATTGCTCTGTAGCTTGTATCAGGTGGACCCAGGCAAGGCACAAGCAGTGGCTGCATTTGAACCTCCTAGGAGACTGCAGAGCCAGTGCACCCAGTGCATAGCTGCAGATGATTCCAGACTACAACTCTCCAATATCCATAAGTAACACACGCAAAGGGCAGACTAGCTGAGCACCAAAGCTTTACAGAAGTAATTACTGCTTCATAAGGATATCTCTTGCACAGAGCTCTTCTGTTGTAGTTGTAGCTGGTCTTCACAGCCAATTAACCTGTGAGTCAATTCTTCCCAGTGACACCAACAGCAATAAAAGCTCAACTACAACAGAATAGTGCTCACAGCCCACTCAGGTTATACCTAGACTGCCCAGTTCAGTTGACTGGGTAGGCTGAGCCACTGGGCTCTACAGGTCAACTGCTATACAAGACCATTCTAACAATTCCAGGAGACATAGCAGCTCTACCTAATATGTATAAACAAATACAGGGAAACAAACAAAATGCAGAGACAAAAAACATGAAACAAATGAAAAAGAGAAGAAACCTCCAGAAAAAAAATGAATGATATTAGTGCAAGCAAACTACTAGATTTCAAAATACTTATAAGAATACTCAAGGATCTTATTGAGAGCTTTAAGTGACTTAGTGAAAACTTCAAGGATCTTAGTGAGAACACACAGAAAAAAAACAAAACCAAAAACATAAAAAATGACCAGTCAGAAATTAAGGATACACTAACTGAAATGAAATATAAATTACAGGGAATCAACATTAAGTAGATAAAATCAACAGTAGAGAAGAGGATCAAATCAATGATTTGGAATATGAGAAATAAAAAAAACACTCAATCAGAACAGCAAAAAGAAAATCCAAAAATATTAAGATAGTATAAGGAGCTTCTGGGACAACCTCAAGAGTACTACAAATGTTCACATCATGGTGGTACCAGAAGGAGAAGAGAGAGAGCAAGAAATTGAAAACCTATTTGAAGAAATAATTATAGAAAATTTCCCCTACCTCGTGAAAGAAATAGACTTGCAAGTCTAGGAAGAACAGGGAATCCCAGACCCCCAAAAAGCCCACACCAAGATACATCATAATAAAAATGCCAAAGATTAAAAACAGAGAATACTAAAAGCAGCAAGAGAAAAGCAGTTAGTTACCTACAAAGGAGTGCCCACACAACTGCCAGCTGATTTTTCAACAGAAACTTTACAAGCCAGAAGGGCATGGCAAAAAATATTCAAAGTGATGAAAAACAAGGATCTAAAACAAAGATTACCATCAAAGCTATCATTTAGAATTGAAGGTCAGATATAGAGTTTGACAGGTGAGAAATATGTAAAGTAGTTCACCACCACTGTTCTTAAAGTGTATTCATTAAGAAAAGAAAAAAAAGAAGATAAAAAATATGAACAATAAAATGATAATAAATACATATCTATCAACCATTGAATCTAAAAATCAAAATAAATGAACAAGGAATCTAGTGAACAAATAAACTGATGAATAAAATACAATCATAATCATAGACAAGGAAACATAGAATAGACTGATAAATCTCAGAAGCAAGGGAAGAAGAGGGGCAGAAAGAGATTAACTAATGAACATATATGCATAGTAGGGGCTCAGTGCATGAATCCATGCACCTTGAAAGGAACTGAGCCATAAGGCTCACAAAAGGGCATGGGGGGGTGTCTCAGCCCCTCCTTCACACCTCTGCCAAGCCTCTCCTGCCATATCCCCTGGTCCCCTGTCTGCTGGAAGCCCTGCTCCAGCCACCACTCCCACATGCTGATACACTGGCCCCACTCACATCCACTGATGACACAGAGCGATTGGGGCTGGTGCCAACAGTGGGTGTGAGCAGCAGCTGCTACCTCGATTGCCTCTCAGGAGCACAGGGAGGTGGAGAAGCCCTGAGGGGTGATTGGGGCTGGCAATCGCCACTTGTACCCACTGGTAGTGCTGAGTAAAAAGTTCGAGTGCCAGCCAGGACTACGGTGCATAGGAGTAAAGAATTTTCAGTAACCACCAGAGGCTCACCCTGATAACAGCAACTAGTGCCCCACCTTGGTCTGGTGCCCCCACTCATCTGCTATACCAGCCCACCACAGCAGATGCCTGCAATGTTCCATGCATTTCCCCTGGTGGTCAGTGCACATCATAGAAACCAGTTGTTCAGGCCGAGACCAGTTTGGCTCAATGGATAGAGCGTCAGCCTGTGGACTGGAAGGTCCCAGGTTCGATTCTGGTCAAGGGAATGTACCTTCTGGGGATGTGCAAGAGGCAGCTGATCGATGATTCTCTCTCATCGATGTTTCTAACTCTCTATCTCTCTCTCTTCCTCTCTGTAAAAAATCAATAAAATATATTTTTTTAAAAAGAAAAGAAAAAAAAAGAAACCAGTTGTTCAATCGTTTCAGTTATTCTGCTATTTGATCTATTTGCATATTAGCCTTTTATTATATAGGACTAGTAGCTTGGTGCACGAAATTTGTGCGTGGGGGGGGTCCCTCAGCCTGACCTGCACCCTCTCCAATTTGGGACCCTTGAAGGATGTCCTATTGCCAGTTTACAGGGATTGGGCCTAAACTAGCAGTTGGATATCCCTCTTGCAATCTGGGACTACTGGCTCCTAAGAGTTCCCCTGCCTGACTGCCTGTTTGCTCCTAGCCACTCTGAATGCCAGCCTGATCACCCCCAACTGCCCCCCATGCCACTGTGCTTGCCCCCAACTACCCCCACCTGCCAACTTGCTCACCCCCAACTTCTCCCATGCTGGCCTGCTAGCCCCCACCTTCCCTCCCCATTGGCCTGCTCACCCACAACTGCCCCCCCTGCTGGCCTGCTCATTCCAAACTGTCCTCCCACTGTCCTGATCACCCCCAACCGACCATCACTGATGGCCTGTTCTACCTCCAACTGGCCCCCCTGCTGGTCTGCTCATCCCCAACTACCCCCCCACCAGCCTGATCACTCACAACTGCCCTCCCCTCTTGGCTGCTGACCACCTCTACCTCAGCCCTGCCACCATGGCTTTGTCCAGAAGAACATCTGGAAGGTCTCCCAGTCTAATTAGCATATTACCCTTTTATTAGTATAGATAGAGGCCTGGTACATGGGTGTGGGCCAGCTGGTTTGCCCTGAAGGTGTCCTGGATTAGAGTGGGGGTTCTCTTGGGGTCTGGGCAGCCTGGGCAAGGGGTCTGTGGTCGTTTGCAGGCTGGCCACACACAAATGGGGTGAGGGTCCCCACTGGGGGGGACATGGCCAGCCTGGATGAGGGTTTCTGCTGGGGTGCCTGGCCAGTCTGGATGAGGGGCTGATGGCTGTTTGCAGGCTGGCTATGCCCCCCAGTGGGGACCCTCACCCTATGGGGGCACAGCGATCCTGGGTGAGGGGCAGAGGGCTGTTTTCAGGCTGGCCACAGCCCCTTCAGGGTGAGGATTCTCGTTGGGGTGCCTGGCCAGCCTGGGTGAGAGTTGGAGGGCTATTTTTAAGGTTGGCTATGCCCCTGAGCAACCCAGTCTCCCAGCTACTCCTTGAGTATAGGGCAAGGCTCCCAGCCCTTCCTTTTTCTTTTTCCCAGAGGCCAAGGCCAGCTGGAAGCCTGGGTCACCCCCAGTAACCCAGGCTCCCAGACCCTCCTTTTTTTTGCCACTCCTTCAGTGGCAGCCAGTGTGGGAAGGAAGCTTGGCTTCCTCTGTCACCAGGGAAAACCCAAGCCTCCTGCTTGCTCCAGCTCTGTGGCTGCCACCAACTTTGTTGGGTTAATTTGCATACTCACTCTTGATTGGCTGGTTTGCTTAATGGAGGGATGGTCAATTTGCATGTTTCTCTTTTATTAGTGTGCATAAGCATTATACATGCACACAGAAATACCATGGTGAAGACCTGCAGCAGGGTGGGATTTGGGTGGAGGACTGCAATAGGGGGAAAGAAGGGAGAGGCATATGTAATACTCTCAACAATAAAGATTTTTTTTAAAAAACAACAACAAAAGATGTATGGATACAAATGAGAATGACAAGGCAATATATCATAATGTCTGGGATGTAATAAAAGTAGTAATAAGGGAGCTTCTGCAGCTGCTGCCTTGTGGATTTTGAAACTACAATGGAGATTGAGCCGCCGCAC
Organism: Vespertilio murinus; assembly: GCA_963924515.1. NCBI lineage: Eukaryota > Metazoa > Chordata > Mammalia > Chiroptera > Vespertilionidae > Vespertilio > Vespertilio murinus. The sequence goes on from OZ004710.1 coordinate 39,999,591, forward strand.
CTGTCACCGCCGAGAGTGGGGGAAGCCCACAGAGACTGGAGTCCACTCCACCCCAGGCCCAGGGAGTGGGCTGCTTTGGAGCATGGCCTCCATGTCTGCAGCCGCTGCACTCCCCCCACCACCCGAAGGAGACTCCTTGGAGCCTGGTCTCCCCGCCCACAGCCGTGACAGCCCGCCTGCCGAGCTAGCGAGGAGCTGGCACAGCGCCTCCCATTCGCGCCCCCAGTGCCCCAGGGGGGCCATGTTCCCTGGGTGAGCCATGTGTCCCAGGGGGCCGGGTGTCCCGGGAGAGCCGTGTGCCCCAGGGGGCCGTGTGCCCCAGGTGATCCATGTGCACCAGGGGGACCGTGTGTCCCGAGAGAGCCGTGTGCCCCAGGGAAGCAGTGGGACGGGGGGAGGAGGGGGCGGTGTGAACCAGAGGAGGAGCGGATTTTATTTGTGTGGTCCTGAGATAGTCACCATAAAACAAGCAGACTGCCAAATGACAGCGGGGATGGGAAGGAGACCTGGGGGGAGATAGGAGAACAACCGAGGGACTGGTATGCATGCATATAAGTACAACCAACAAACACAGAACTCTGGGGAAGGAGGGCATGAATGGTAAGCTATGTACACATATAATACCTTAATAATTTTTTAAATGAAAAAAAGTAGTAATAAGGTGGGAGTTTATATCATTACAGGCCTTCTCAAGAAACCAGAGAAATCCCAAGTAAACAAACTAACACTACATCTTAAAGTACATAAAAATGAACAAAAGTAATCCAAACAGCAGAAGAAAGGAAATAATAAAAATTAGTGCATAATTGAATGAAATAGAAAACAAAAGGACTATACAAAAAATTAATATAACAAAGAACTGTTTTGAAAATATTACTAAAATTGACAACCCCCTGACTAGACTCACTAAAGAAAGAAGGAGAAAGGCCTATATAAACAAAATCAGAAATGAAAGTCACCACAGGCATCACATAGATACAGACTCATACTAGAATACTATTAAAGACTAAATTCCACCAAATTCAATAAACTAGAAGAAATGAATAAGTTCCTAAAATATATAACCTTCCTAGACTAAATCATGAAGAATTGGGAAATCTAAATAGATTAATCAGCAGTGAGGATATTGAAACAACCATCAAAATCCTCTCCCAAAAAAGTTAGGCCCAAGTGGCTTCACCAGTGAATTGTGCCAAATGTTCAAAGAAGATTTAAAGCCTATTCTTTTCAAACTCTTCCAAAAATTTGAAGAAGCAATTATTTTTAACAAATTTTCTGAGACCAAAATATAACCCTGATACCAAGACCTGGAAAAGATAACACACACACACACATACACACACACCACACACAACAACAACAACAACACAAAAAACAAAAAAACTACAGACCAATAACTCTGATGAATACAGATGAAAATATCCTAAACAAAATATTAGTAAATGGAATCAAACAGTACATATATAAAATAATACATCACAATCAAGTGGGGTTTATTCTAGATACACAGGGATGGTTCAACACGCATAAATCAATAATCTAATACACAGCCATTCACAAAAGAAAGGATGAAATAATATGATCTTATTAATAGATGTAGAAAAAGCATTTAATAAGACACAGCATCCATTAATGATTAAAATACTCAATAAACTAGGAATAGAAGGGAAGTACCTCAACATAATAAAGGCCATGTATGATAAACCCTCAGCTAATATCATATTCAGTGGTGAAAAACTGCACACTTTTCTCTGAAATCGGAAACAAAAGGACATCCACTTTCACCACTCTTATCAATATAGTTATGAAAGTCCTAGCCAGAGCAATAAGGAAAGAGAAAGAAATAAAAGGCATCCAAACAGAGAAGGGAGAAGTAAAATTTTGTAGGTGACATAATTTGTATATAGAGAGCTCTAAGGACTCCACCCAAAACCAATTATTAACAATAAACATACACGTTAAAATCGCAGGATACAAAATTAAGGGATAAAAATCCATTGCCTTCCTGTATAGTAACACCAGAACTTCAGAAAATGAAATGAAAAAACAAACAAAAAAAACACACAACCAATTTTTTTGGCAATTGCAATCAAAAGAATAAAGTACCTAGGAATAAAATTAACAAAGAATGTGAAATACCTATGTACTAAAAACTACAAAGCATTATTAAAAGAGATGAAAAACTACACAATATCTTGAGTTCATGAATTGGAAGAATCACCATAGTTAAAATGCAATATATAGATTTAATGCAATCCACATCAAAATCACAAATGTCATTTTTTAAAGAAATAGAACAAAAAGGCATCATCAGATTTGTATGGAACCACAAAAGACTGCAAATAGCCAAATAAATCCTTAGAAAAAAGAACAAAGCTAGAGGTATCATGCTACCTGACTTCAAATTTTATTACAGAGCTACAATAATCAAAACAGCATGGTATTGGCAGAGAAACAGATACACAGATCAATGGAACAGAATAGTGAGTCTAGCTATAGATCTGCATGTATATGGAGAGATAATTTTTTACAAAGGAGCCAGAAATGTACACTGGAGTAAAGAGAGTCTCTTCAATAAATGGTGCTGGGAAAACTGGAAAGTCACATGCAAATGAATGAAACTGGATTACAGTTTGTCCCCAGGTACAAAAGTTAATTCAAAACAGATCAAAGACCTAAACATAAGACACAAAACAATAAGTTACATAGAAGAAAAGATAGGTGCCAAACTTATGGACTTTGATTGTAGAGAATATTTTATGAACTTGACCCCAAAGGCAAGGGAAATAAAGGCAAAATAAATGAATGGGATTATATCAAACTAAAAAGCTTCTGCACAGCAAAATAAACTGAGAACAAAACAAAGAGGCAGCCAATCAGATGATATTTGCAAACAGTAGCTCTGACAAAGGTTTAATTTCCAAAATATTTTAAAAATTTGTAAAACTCAACACCAATCAAACAATCCAATCCAAAAGTGGGCAGCAGGCTTAAAAATACACCTCTCTTCAAAAGATATATGAACAGTAAGATATGTACACAGATAATAATTTAATAAAAAATAAATTAAAAATAAAAAAGACACATGAACAGCCAATAGATATATGAAAAGATGTTCAACCTCAGGAGCAATTAGGGAAATGCAAATAAAAACCAAAATGGAATAGCACCTCACACATGTTAAAATAGCTATTATCCACAAGACCAGTGCTGTGGATAATAAGTGTTGGAGAGGTTGTGGGGGAAAAGGGAACCCTCATTCACTGCTGGTGGGAATGTAGAGTGGTATAGCCACTCTGGAACCAGTCTGCTGGTTCCTCAAAAAATTAAGAATAGAGCTACCATATGACCCAGCAATCTCTCTCCTGTGTATATACCTGAAAAAGCTTGTATGCACTGCTATGTTCATTGCAGCACTATTCATGGTGGCCAAAACATGGGAAAAACAAAGTGTCCAGTTATAGAGGATTAGATAAATAAGAGGTGGTACATATACACAATGGAATACTACCCACCCATAAGAAAACATGAAATACTGCCATTTGCAACAACATGGATGGACCTTGAGAATATTATACTAAATGAAATAAGTCAGTCAGAAAAATCTAAAACCATATGTTTTCACTCATGTGGGATATAAAACTGGAACTCATTAACACAAATAGCAGTATTGTGGTTGCTAAAGGGAAGGGCTGCTGTGAGAGTTGAAGACGGCCAAATATATGGCGATGGAAAATGATTTGACTTTGGGTGGGAAGCACACAGTGCAATATACAGATCTTGTAACATAGAAACCCACACCTAAAATCTATATGATCATATTAACCAATGTCACCCCAATAAATTCCATATTGATGGTGCATGATGGTCTTTACTCAATTCCCACACCTGGCTCAGAAAGCCATTAATGAATAGACTACTTGGAAAAGACCCTACAGTGAAATTTCAAATATCTACAGTAAATCTTCCTGAGCTTTGTCTAAGGGTACTCCAGCCATTTACCAGAGTTACTGTGCACCTGATCTAAGGACACTGGCTCTAAGCCATTGCTGAACAAATTTCTTCTGGAAAGGGTCAGATAATAAATATTTGAGGCTCTGTGGCCTTTGGTCTCTGTTGTAACTATGCAATTCTGCTTTTGTGAAGTGAAAGCTGCAATAGAAACAGTATGGCTGTGTTGCAATAAAACTTTATGTATGGATGCTGACATCTGAATTTCAAAAATAATTTTAACTTCTTAAAAACATTATTTTCATTTTGCAAGCATTCAAATATCTAAAACACATTCTTATCTTATGGGCTCCAAGAATCAAGCCACATGCCAGGTTTGGCCTATGGGCCATAGTTCACCAGCCTCTGATCTAAGCTAATGCAATCATTAGCTCCCCAAAACAACACTGAGCTGAAAGTTAGAAAAATGAAGTGGCAACCATTCTAGGAATGTATGGCAAGCATAAACCAAAAGCTAATATTTTAACACAGTTTTCAACCTCAGTTTCACACTACAGTCTTCTGGAGAGTTTTAAAATGTGTGTGACTATATCTGACCCCTATTCTCCTTTAACTGTTGTGGGTGTAGATTGGTACTAGTGATTATTTCAATTTCTCATGTGGCTGAATTGTTTAAACAAGTCTGAGAACTACCTTAAAATTTCAGTGTTGAAGTTTACCTCAAGGGAAGGGAAAACTAAAGGCCCAAACTAATGAATGGAACTATATTCAACTAAAATGTTTCTCCACAACAAAAGAAATGAAAACAAAACAAAAAGGCAACCAAACAAATGGTCAATGATATCCTCAAATAATACCTCTGACAAGGAGTTGATATCCAAAATATATGAATAATTTATACAACTCAACACTAAACAAACAATCCTATTAAAAAATGGGCAGAGGACCTGAACAGACACCTCTCTCAAGAAGACATTCGAATGGCCAATAGATACATGAAAAGATATTCAAATTCACTAGCTATTAGGGAAATGCAAGTAAGATACCACCACGCACCTGTTAAAAATAGTTCCCATCGAGTCTGAGAAAAGAGAGACAGTACAGGGGAACTGTGTACAATGATGGGTCTCTTCGACATATGGCTAGAGTTTTAGGCATCTTGGTCCCAGTTGGTACCAGACACCATGCCCATCACTGCCTAAGAGCCTTTGAGTGAGTCTCATCCCAAGGCTTACATTGGCCCCAACACAGAGTTACATATTATTGGTTCTGGGTAAAGGATTTGAGGTCAGCTTGGTCAGGGTTTGAATGGCAACCATTACTAGGAATGTATAGCAAGCATAAACATTAGCAAGGGAAGAATATGTGTTATTATTGTTACAAGTCCCCTGAAAAATGAAATAAAAATGGGCATATGGAAGAAGATTCTGATGTCAGCTGTTAACATTTCACATGATTCAACACCATCTCATAATTTAAAAAATACCACAAACAAAGAATAGAAGGAAACATCACTAACCAATGGAGAACTGCAAATAAAAATCACAAAGTGTCAACAATTAAAAAAAAATAGAGTGTGTTCCTACCCATTTGGTTGGAGCATTATCTGTCACATCAAAAGATTGTGGGTTCAGTTCCCAGTCAGGGCACATAACTTTGTTGCAGGTTGAATCCCAGGTTGTGGTGCATGTGGAAGGCAACCAATCAATGTTTTCCTCACATCTCTCTCTCAAAATATCCATTAAATAACATATTTTTAAAAATCAAGGATATAAGAGATCATAATATTGTAATTTCACTGCCAGTGCCACCCAAGGAAGGTCTAAAAGGCTGTGAGTTACAGGATTGTCCTAACAGTGGGTCACACAGTGACAGCAATGACTCCCTAGTGGAGTTATCTGAGGCCTCATTGTCATCAGTACATCGTGGAATGATCATCAGCGAGTGGACTTTTACTCATAAGTGGCCCTGAGCCAATATGGAGTAATTAATGTACAAAATGTACAACACACAAACCTAGAGAACATTAAGTATGAGACCCAAAGGAATCTGGTTTCTAACAGTCTAATTCCCATAATCTCCTTGTCTCCCCAAACCACCAGTGTTGTTGTCTGCTGGTACACGGTTTCAGTTGAATGTGGTAAAAATAAAATACCTTTAGTGAATCCACATATGAGAGAGACAATTGAAACTACCTTATTTCTGTAGTTGCCAAAAATTTCCAAATTCTTCCACATAGTGAATTACATATGTTGGTGGGAGTATTTGTATGGTGAGGGGTGGACAGTAACGCAACTCCTAGGAGTGACTACAGAGTGCAATATAACCAAGATATTTTATGTGCATACCCGTGGCTACATTCTCCAATAAAGTGTAAAATTTACAAGTGACTTATCAAAGAAACATATCACACAATGATATAAGGACCAATTCACCAGGAAGAATAAATGGACCTAAGTGCATGCACCAAACAGCAGAGCCAAAAAGTAAACAAAGCAAAAACTGATGAAGCCCAAAGTAGAAACAGTCAAGTCCACAAATTAGTTGGGGCCTTCAACACTCCCTCTCAGCAAGTGATAGAATTACTAGAAAGAAAATCAGCATATAGGAGATCTGAATAAGTCAATAAACTAACAGGATCTACGTGACAAATAGAACACTCTATACAAAAGCCCCAGAGTACAATATTTTTCAAGTATCTCTGTAACATTCACCAAGACAGTCTATCTTCTATGCCATCAAACAAACCTCCACAAGTTCAAAAATAACTGAAATGACACAGGGTATGTTCTCTGACCATAGTTGGGATCAAATAAGAAATCCATAGCAGAAAGAGAAGAGGAATCCCTGGAAATCTGGAAATGATAGTTGAAACCCTTGTTACAGAAGAGCTGAGATTGGAAGAGCTGTCTCCTGAACACAAAGGAATTTCAGACTGGGCAAAGAGAAAGCTCACTCTGGATATTTCAAGTAGAGGTTTGTTGAGGGCAAGGCAGGATGGAAGAGGACAGTTTAGGAGGCTGGTACTTCTGCTCTATCTGACATTAAAGCTTGTACTACAATGGCAAAGGAAGATAGCTTGCTGAGTGTTAGTGGAATCAGTATGATAGCTGACTGGGTTTGGGGAGCATGAGAGAAGGTGCTTCCCATGTATTGGAGGGGTTGTCAGAGAACTCTGAGAGAGGCAAGATTCTTATGCCTTCCTAATGTATGGCTGGCATCTAGTCTAATCCATGGACACACCTCTATTCTTTATAAACTAGAGGCCTGGAGCACAACATTTGTGCACTCGGGGAAGGGGGTGTTCCTCAGCCTGATTTGCACCCTCTCACAGTCTGGGAGCCCAGGGGGAGCAGGCCTAAGCCATCAATTGGACAGCCTTAGTGCTGCCATGCAGGTGGGAGAGGCTCCTGCCACCACCACTGTACTCACCAGCCCTGAGCCTGACTTCTGACTTAGCAGTGCTCCCCTGTGAGAGTGCACTGACCACCAGGGTGCAGCTCCTGCATTGAATGTCTGTCTCCTGGTGGTCAATGCGTATCATAGCAACCAGTCGTTCCACCATTCGGTCAATTTGCATATTAACCTTTTATTATAAGGATTTTGCATCATATTTAAAAGGTTCACACAGTTACCTCTTCCTCTTTCCTCTCCTCCTCTTCCTGCTATTGCTCCTCCTTCCTCATCCTGCACAATTTTCCCCCTGATAGCACCATCTGTCAGTTAAGACTCTCCTATCTGGACAGGCAGAGGATTTTCCTTTCTGGGGTTTGTGCAATTGATCTCTTAGGACAGGTATCACTTTGTTGTCATGCCATGGTGCTATCCTAAGATGTGGAACATGGTAATTTGGTACAGACGTGTCTCTAAACTTGTATTTTTGTTCTTTGTTTCAGAAGACAATGATAGTGATAGCTCACCTCAAGGAAGAGAGAAAGATTGGAATTCTTTGAAACGACGCAATTTTGGCAACAGGACCCGTCGTTATCAACATGGTGGATATGAGCTTCAGCCTGGACACCTCATGAAGGATGATGGAAACATGGAGATGAGGAGAGGCCAGAGGTACCCAGTCAGACAGTAAGTGACCAGGCAGCCTGGTTTGCATGTAGCGGCCCATGGGGCTCTGCAACTCTCACTGCCTGCAATTTTGTTTTTCTTCTCTCACTGGAGGACTGAAGAATGTTAGAAGTGAAATCATTGTTGAGCAATCCTAATAGTAGTCCTGGCGTCAGAGATGAAGGATGTATAGAAGACTTTCTTAGCATTCATGGTCACCCTTTTTCTTTCCACTTCTCCCCTCACCCCCTGCAGTACTCCCTATGCCATACACTGCAACAAAAGAGAAATGAAATTGCATAATGAAGGCTGTGTTGATATCACTGTGCGGAGAAGTAGAGAATCTCTGGAAAGAGAAATGGAGAATACACAAGATGAAGTCACAGGGAGATGGTTCAAGATCACAGTGAGTGTCATGACAAGTTCTACACTAAATGTGATATCCTGGAACCTTATAAAAGGAAGGCCACATTAAACACCTTACATAGATTACTTGGAGGAGAGATTTTGATCGAAGAAAAACAGGTTTTAGGAAATCCATATTTAGAACAAAGATAGGAAATCATGCCCAGGGTCCTTTCTTTAGAAGCCCTTTAAAGCTGAATAGAAGAAAAGAAAAATAAATAAACCTGAGTAGAAGGTTGGGAAAGAACACTGTGTTGGGTCTGTTCTCCAGGCTTAGTTCCATGCTGTTTCTCCTGTCTTTGTGCCTCATTTTGACCCTTAGATTCCCTATGGAAAAAAGTATGACAAGACATGGCTAATGGATTCCATCCAGAGCCATTGCCGTGTCCCCTTCACTCCAGTGGAGGTAAGAGAGGACAGTGAAGCCACATGCGGGGCATAGGAAATTGGGAGAGACCTGGCTCACCTGGGGTCAGTGGCCTCTGATGCTATTGTTTCAATCCCTGTAGTTTCACTATGTGAAAAACAAGGCCCAGTTCTTTGTCCAGGATGCTCGTACTGCCTATGCATTGAAGGATGTCAGCTACCAGATTTGTGATGAGGAAAACTGGAAGGTGTGTATCGAGGTCATTTTCTGTACTTAGTCTTGGGGCAAGAGGACATGCAGAGCTAGTCACCTTCTGTAGGGCTAGAGTTCCTGGTGCTAAACTCCGCCTCTTCTTCCTGCAGATAGCTATCTTTATCAATGCTTCTGCTGTACCCTACTCTGTGCGCTATAAGCTGGCGCCAGAAGAAATGGAACAGCTAACGGTAATGTAGACTCAAGGCATATGTGTGCCCACATTCAGACCCCCCTGTTCCTCCTTCGGCCCTAATTTCCTTGTTCATACCACAGCCTCAGAGCTCTCTCTCCATCTCCCTCTGCAGATAGCCATGAGAAATCGATATGATATTTCTCAGAAAGCTCTTGACCTCCAGAGTCTCCTCTATGACCCAGGTACTGCTGAGAGCAATAATTTTAGGGCAGATGAGGACAGAGATTTCTGCCTGGGAAGGAGGCTTAAGGATGATAATGAAGGAGGAGTTGGTGCTTCTCTTGGACCCTATTAGCCTTGTGATTCCCCACTCTCATACTCTTTAAGGATTTGTACACCTTGATATTGATATAATCCTGAACAGAAGAAACTGCATGGCTGCCACCCTGCAAGTCATTGAAAAGAATTTCCCTGAGGTGAGGCCTTAGACCCAGTGCTAGTGTTACAGTAGGGGGTGGGACAGATGTGACAGTGGGCAGATTTGTCTCTCAGGTCCCAGATAGTAAGTATCACTCTGACTCTTCTTCCCCAAAGCTGTTGTCCCTGAACTTGTGCAACAACAAACTATACCAGCTGGATGGCCTGTCTGATATTATACAGATGGCACCCACAGTCAAGATCCTGAACCTTTCCCAAAATGAGGTGAGAAGAGGGACTGATCAAAGTTGGGTTGAGAGTGGGTGGTAGTGTTCATCAGAGTAATGACAGGAGTTAAGTGCAGATACCTGTGGGGAAGGGAGTGGGCTGTGGGTTCAGGGGCTTGGATGTCCCTTTTCCCTTGAACCATTCTTCAATTTATTCCCCATATTTCTCAGCTGCAATCTACCTGGGAGTTGGGCAAGATCAAAGGTCTGAAACTTGAAGAGCTGTGGCTGGAAGGGAACCCTCTGTGTGACAACTTCCAAAGCCAGTTTACCTATGTCAAGTAAGTGTGAGCCCCTTTCATCATTCCTGGGCCTTTTGACTCCTGAGAGCATTAACTACCCCTGACAGTGCCCTGCCACAGATGGTGGTAGCCCTGGTCCTCTGGGAGGACTAGAGACCCCACCTTCTCTTCTCTATGTACCTCACCTCTGCTAAGAGGTCTCCTCCCCTTCCTTTGACATGCTCACCTGTTATAGTCTGGGGTCTGGTTCCTGATGTTCCATCTAGTTTTCTCAGGGGTTCCCACCAAAATGGGCTCTAGGATGCAGGGCTCCACCACAACCCAGGACTAAGAGTATTGAGCCTCGAGGCAGACTGCTGATAAACTTCCTCCACTCCAGACTCATGCTGAGATAGTCTTTCTCGTTTCTGATATGATACAGAGTATCCCTAACCTATTCTGGGAGGAAACTTCTTTCCCTTGCATGTAAAGGGTCTCCCTCAAGTTCCAGGTCAATGTGAGGACTTTAACACCCCATGCCAAGGTCCCAGGTCCCATTGATTTCTTCAGTGTGATACCATGGATGGGCCATCTTTGGTAGAATCCAGAGATCCCTAATAAAAGGTCCACAAGTGAGCCACTAGCAGTGAGCAGAGGACCTTTTGAGGCAGCAGTGGAAGGCAGACAACAGAGGGGTTTGAGGAGACAGAAGGTCAGTCCCCTCAGCCTCACTGGTCCTCCCTACAGACATCATACCTGCCTGGCCCTTCGGAGGAACCCTGGGTACCGTTACATGGGTAGGATTCCTCAGAAAAGAAACCAACTAAGACAGACAAAGATGTACAGGGGCCATGAATAGAGAAGGTGGTTTTTATATGAGTGGGCCACAGATCCCCAAGGTTAAAATGAGCTGTGGCCTGGACCTTTACTCATTCCTGGAAGGTCTCCTGATCCTGTGGGTGGTGTGTTTCCCATGCCCAGTTCACATTGAGCTCCCACAGGTGACAAAGGGTCAACAAACATTCTAACAGGCTAACAGACTCATGCTTTCCATTCCTGCTTGGAGACCTAGGGCCAGCCAGGGGCAGATGAAGGAAAGGGCTGCTGCAGGGGAACCATGTCCCTTTTCTCTTTTCTTCTTCTCTGACCCAACCCCCACTGCCAGGGCAGAGGTTCTTTCCCCTCCCTTTACTTCTTTCTTTTTCCTTTTCCTTTGACTCTACATTTTGATGTCTTCCCAATTCCCGCAACTATTTTCACTCTCTTTCTGTCTTCATCCTTCTCCCTTTCACTCCCTGTCTCCTAATCTCTCCTTCACTCACCTCCCTGCCCCAGCATACTGGGCCATCCTTGGGGCATGTCCTGTTCATGGCAGGATGCTAGATCCCCAGTGAGGTGGCAGAGCCCTGGGCCCCCACCCCATTCCCTCTTGTCTCTGGAGCCACCAGTGGTGGCCTGGAAGAAGGAAAGGGAGGCAGGGAGGGAGAAGGAGCTCTGGAGTTCAGGATCCAAATGCTGTGGTTTGTGGCACTGAGGAAGGAGGCAGGGCCCTCGAGGCAGGAGTTAACCAGGAGAGTAGAGAGGGAGAAAGAGGGAGGGAGGAAAAGGTGAGGGATGCAGGAAGGAAGGGAGGTAATGTGAATGTGAAGGTGTGGAGAGAGGTGAGGAGACTGTATTTCAGAGATTCCATATGGCAGATGGTCAGTGCTCAGCAGGGAAGTGGACCCAGAAGCCTTGAAATGTGAGGCTGAGGAGGGCAAAGGGGATTCTGGGTGGGCAGAACACCTGTCTCTGTTCATGCCATCAGTGTTTTAAGTAAATGGAAGCATTGCAACCCAAACTATCAACCGCTTCTTTCTTTTTGCATTTGGACAGGACCATCAGAAAGTATTTCCCCAAGTTGTTACGCTTGGTAAGTGTCTACATTCATCATCTCTTACTGACATTGACAACCTCCACACCTGCCCTCAAGTCCTTTGTGTCTTGCCTGGATTACATGTTTGCATCAGAGCCTTCTCCATTGTGGGGGACATGGATCTCTAAAAAAATACATGAAATTATCTCTGCAAAAAATGTACCCACACACACATAGAGGGAAGGAGAGACAGGGAATGATGAAGAAATCTGCGGAGGGAGGACAGAAAGAGAAACAGACACCCACCATCACACGTGTGCGCCCCCCCCCCCACAAAAACTCACTCACAATCACAAATTACATAAAATAGTAGAGACTTCCAGGACCTCATTATACAGATGTGCACTGGAATCTTGCCCATGGAATTTCCAGGGAACTATTACTACAGACCTCTGACCTTCAACATCTCCTTGGCACATCCTTTCCGCTAATCATCCAAGACCACCTTCCTGGTCCTCATTGCTAACTTATCTTCTCTTCTCCAGGATGGCCAGGATTTGTCCCCATCAATTACCACTGACATTGACAGGTCCTCCTTGGAAAAGCCCTTAACAAAGGTGAGGAAGAACAACACTTGGGCTATTGTAAGAGAGGCTTTATAAGCCACATGGTCTCAAATGTCTTTGATTCCAGGAAAAATGTAAAGGATCTGATGTTTTGAAGACTCAAATTATGCAATTCCTGCAGCAGTAAGTAGTACCCCTGGAAGTTTTAAAGTCCCTTTTGAGATCCAGTCCATAGAGGTACACTGATTCATTGTCCCCTCACAGATATTACTTGATCTATGACTCTGGAGACAGACAGAGTCTCCTCGGTGCTTATCACGATGAGGCCTGCTTCTCTTTGACCGTCCCCTTCATCCAAGACAACCCAGACCCGTGAGTATCACAGCTCAGACTCTCATTTGGGTCCTGTCTCCCTAGCAGAAATCTGCCAGCTTATGGAAACACCCCCACGGTCTGTACCTCCACATCCTGTTTTGTTTTTTCTCTTAGAAGCAGCTTGTGTGAGTACTTCAAGGTTAACAGGAATATGAAGAACCTACAGGACCCCAGTGCGTGTGGGATGGGGAAGATTGGGCAGGGAAAGGTGGCATGAAGGGTCAGTCATAAGCCCCAGAGAGTGGCAACCCTGACTTTTGCTGTCCTCCCCTCATAGACCTTCGTTTTCAACTGCTGAAACATACAAAACGTGACATTGTGAGCTCTCTCTGTGTGTTTCCCAAAACACAGCATGACCTAAACTCCTTCCTGGTGGACGTGTGGTTGCAGTCGGTGAGCACCCTCTTCCTCCCTCCTGTAGGCCCAGAAAGATGCAGGTGGTGGGAGGTGTCTGAGGAGACTGAGCACCTATGCCCTTACTTTTTAGGAAAGGATACTCTGCTTCTGTGTCAATGGGGTGTTCAAGGAAGGTGAGTGTGTGTAGAGACCCCTCCCCAGGTCCCCCACTGCTCCCTCCTCCAGGCTGTGCTACATCTCAGAACGTTCACAGCTTCCTTGATTCCTTCACTATTCCCTCCATGTTCTCCTGCCTCCAAACTTCCCCCAAACCAGCCTGGTCTGACCTGCATCCATGCCTATCAGCCCTGCACAGCTGGGGTGATGAGTACACAAATGTGGGGTTTGATGGCTGTCATCCCAGATACTGACTGTGCAAAATAGGTCCATCACCTAACCTCTCATTTTCCTCATTTGCAAAACAGGGATAACAAAACACACCTCTTGGGTGGCTTCCAAAAAGGAATCAAATGAACTAGTGAAGTGGTTGTCCCAGGGCCCAGCACATTGTAGGCTCCCTCTCAGGAGAATCAGATTTCTCCTAATGTTGCCCTCCCAATTCCCCGCACCTTGACTCCCAGAGAATAGTTGTCTCCTTGGGCATGGATATGAAGCATTCCCAGAGTCCCACCCTGACTTGGGAATGCTGAGTGAGTGTGTGAAGCATGTGTGATTCCAAAGGGGTATTGTTGTTTGTTGTTGAAGTGGAAGGAAGGTCTCAGGGTTCTGTGCGTGCCTTCACTCGGACTTTCATCGCTATCCCTGCCAGCGATTCCAGGTGAGTGTTATGCTCTGGGTGGGGACATACAGCCCAACGTGGGCTCAGGGCTGTGGGAATGTGACGGTGCATGTTCTCAGGGTTTTCTCAGTGTTGTGGGAAGCCAGCAGGTTGATCCAAGGAACAGTCCTGCATAGGGGTTAAGAGTGTGGGCTCTGGAGTTAGAACACTGAAAGTGTTTCAGGTTTCTTTCAGGTTCTCTTCATGGCACCAACACTCACTAGATTTTAGATTTGTACCTGAGTGAAATCACATTCCCCTCTATGTGACCTATGTCTTCCTCTGAAAATGGGATTAAACTGTCTTCTCCCTTGGGCTGTTTCACTGAGTAAATGCAATGGGGCTAGGGGTACAAACCTAGTGAAGCTGGTAGGCAATCTCTCCAAGGGGTGGAATGGGGGAAGGGAAGAGCAATCTGGGGAGCAGGTACAGGTGGGTATGGGAGGAATATGGTTGCTGAGTGGCAGTGGAAGCAGGATAATTGTTGAGGGTGTGGGGTTGTCCATCCATCAGTTGTCTGAAGTATCATTTTTCTCCAGCATGTTCATCGTGAATGATGAGCTATTTGTGAGGGATGCCAATCTGAATGAGACTCGGAGGGCAATCTCCATCCCAGTGCCCACACCTTCCTGCAGCACTGTGCCCACCTTCTCCCAGGAGCAGAAGGAAATGGTGCAGCTTTTCTCCATCCAGTCTGGCATGAAACCGCAGTGGTCTCAAAAGTGAGTATTGGGTGTTCTCAGAGGTAAGAGGTACTTCGGGAAGTATGGGGATGAATAATGGAAACACATAGGCAATTTGTAAAAAAGAAACATTTGATATTTTGCTTTCAAAAATAGTAGGCCCATGACAAAAGTATCCTAATTTTATGGTGATATGTAAAGAGTTTTAAAAATAGTGTAATGCTCAGGTGACATGATCTTGTATACGGAAAATCCTAAGGAATCCACCAAGAAACTATTAGAATAAACAAACAGGTTTAGCACAGTTTCATGGCACAAGATCAACAGAAAAAATAATTTGTGTTTCTATTTCTACAATGAACTATCTTAAAATGAAATTTAAAAAATAATTTCATTTATAATAAAATAAAAATTAAAATAAAGTAGTGAAAAATGTATACTTTAAAATCTTCAGAATATTTTTGGAATGAATTAAATAAAATACATGCTATGTTTATGATTTGCAAGACTTAATGTTGTTAACTAAGTCTTGGAATAGGAAGTGATCTCTTATGCTTAAGGAGTTTCTTTTTGAGGTAATGAAAATATTTTGGAATATTTGTAATACTATTCAAACTGGTCAGATCTAACACCATTCCTATCAAAATTTTAACTGGCTCTTTTCAAGAAATTGATACAGTTATTATAAAATTCACATGGAAATGCAGTGCACTTAGAATACTAACAACAATAACAAAGAGAAGAATAACATTGGAGAAGTCATAATTCTTAATCTCCAGAATTTCCAAGCTTTCTATAAAGTTGTTACAATCAAGACAACACTGCTACTAACATTTGGTTATACATATAGTCAATGTAATAGAACTAAGAGTTCAGAAATAAACTGTGACATTTATAGTCAATTGATTTTCAATTAGATGCCATTTTTTAAAGAAAAATAGTCCTTTCAACAAATTCAGCTGGAACACCTGTGTATATCTACAAGCAAAAAAAATTTTTTTGACCCTTACCAAACACCATGTACAAATATTACTCAAAATGAATTAAAGACCTAATATAAGGTCTATAGATATGAAAACTCTTAGCATAAAATATAGGTGTATAACTTCATGTATAACCTTGAGTTAGGCAATGGTTTCTTATATATGATACCTAAAGCACAAGCAACCAAAGAAACAAACAAATTGCACTTCATCAAAATTAAAATTTGTTGTACATTCAAAGGACACTATCAGAAAGTGAAACTATAACCCACATAATGGGAGAAAATATTTGCAAATCTCATATCTGATAATATATACTTTTCAGAATATCTGAAAATACTAAATAGACAACCCAATTTGAAAATGGGGAAATGATTTAAATAAAAATTTCTCTAAAGATGACATACAAATGACCAACAAGCACATGAAAATATGCTCATCATCATTAATCATTAGGAAAATTCAAGTCAAACAAGGAGATAGCACTTCATACACATTAAGATGGCTTTTGAGCTCTAACAGATTTTGCTCAGTGGATAGAGCGTTGGACTGTAGACTGAAGGGTCCCAGGTTCAATTCCAGTCAAGGGCATGTACCTCAGGGTTGCAGGCACATCCCCAATGGGGGGTGTGCATGAGGCAACTGATTGATGTTTCTCTCTCATTGATGTTTCTAACTATCCTTCTCCCTTCCTCTCTGTAAAAAATCAAAAATATAAAGATGGCTTTTGAGTGAAATGGAACATAAGTGTAAATAAGGAAGTGAAGATAATAGAATTTTCATATATTACTGGTACAAATGTAGAGTGCAACATTCACTGTGGAAATTTTTTTAGAAGTTCCTTAAAATGCTAAACATGGAGTTACCATATGAACCGGTAATCTCACTCCTAAGTAAATAATAAGAACAGTGAAAACATATATTCATGCAAAAGATTTTACAGAAAGGTTTATAGCAGTATTCCTCCTAACAACCAAAGAGTGGAAACAACCCAAATGTCTTTTAGCTCATGAATGAATGAAGAAATCTGGTATATCCATATAGTAGAATATTATTCAGTCATAAAAAGAACACAGTTTTTATATACGTCATGCCATAGACAAACCTAGAAGACATTACACTAAGTGAAAGAAGCCAGTCACAAAAGGTCACATATGTGTGATTTCATTGACTACTTGACATTTCAAGTAGTCAAATCCATAGATACTGAAAATAGATTTGGGATTGCCAGGGTCTAGGGCAGGGGCAGGGAACCTTTTTTTCTGACAAGGGCCATTTGGATATTTATAACATCATTCATGGGCCATACAAAATTGTCAACTTAAAGATTATCCTGCTATATTTAGTGTTTGCATTTAATTAACTAACTCCTAATGCCTTGGCAGGGTCAGAGCAAATGATTTCTCAGGCCTTATACAGCCCTCTGCCTGGACATTCACCACCCCTGGTCTAGGGAAAGGGGTGGAATAGGAAGTGATCTCTTATGCTTAAGGAGCTTCTTTTTGAGGTAATGAAAATATTTTGGAATTAGATACTTGTGATGGTTGCACATTCTTGTTATATACTAAAAAGTACTGCATTGTACACTTTAAAATGGTGAATGCCATAAAACACCATTGAAAACATATTTTCTAAATTTTCATTTATTTTATTTAAAAATATTTTTATTAATTTCAGAGAGGAAGGCAGAGGGAGAGATAGAAACATCAATGAGGAGAGAGAATCACTGATTGGCTGCCTCCTGCATGCCCCCCCACTGAGGATCGAGCCACGGCCCTTGATCAGAATCGAATTTGGGACCCTTCAGCACACAGGCTGACACTCTACCCACTGAGCAAAACTGGCTAGGGGTTGTTATTTTCTTGAATATCTTTCTTTATCAATATAGTGTATATAAGCTCCCTTGATCTTTGGAACATCTCTGTTTTTAATTCTAGTGGGAATGAATGCTAGTGACAGACATTTGGTTTTCACTAGGTCTTTCTTCTTCATTACACATAGTGAGTGCTCTTTCTCGTACATGTATCCCAGTACAGATTTAGTGGCACAGGTTTAGTGGTGGCATTGCATGGTCAGCGTGTCTGTACTGTGGTACTGATGGAGATCACTCGATCTTCTCCCACTCCAGGTGCCTTCAGGACAATGAGTGGAACTACATCAAAGCTGCTCAGGTCTTCGCTACGCTCAAGGTGAGGTCTCAGTATCAAGTGGGTTAAAGATAGATGTTTCTGGGCCTTGGGGGAGGCCAAGAAGGTGAAGACTGGTGCCCTGGACTAAAACTCAGGGAGCTGGCTCTTCTGACACCCTGACTCCTCCTCTCCAGACCCAGGGCAAGATCCCAGAGGAGGCCTTCGAACAAACCCCTTAAAAAGAGCTCTTGGTGTCATCTTTGTCTTCATCCACGTTATTTCTCTTTTCTACTGTGTAAGGCCACACCCAGGACTGGGGCTGGAGGCCTGGCTGACCAAGAAGCCAAAGTGCTGGGATACATGTACGAGAAAGAGCACTCACTATGTGTAATGAGGAAGAAAGACCTAGTGAAAACCAAACGTCTGTCACTAGCATTCATTCCCACTAGAATTAAAAACAGAGATGTTCCAAAGATCAAGGGAACTTATATACACTATATTGATAAAGAAAGATATTCAAGAAAATAACAACCCCTAGCCAGTTTTGCTTACTTAACCACCTGAACTGCCATTTGTTCTGTTTATTCTTCCCATTCATGATCACTGTGGTTGTGTTGTTTTTTTATTCTTTTTCATAATAAAGAGTGATGTTACACATTGCATGTCATGTGTCTTGGATCTCTCTTCCTGTGCCCAACCACAAGCAACGAGTCCAGGACTGAAAGGCCCTTCCCTCTCCATCCCCAGCTCCCCCATTCTCTCTGGCAGTCTCTAGCAGACACATCAGGATTGACTACAAAGGCAGTTTGTCAATAGATTCTAATGAGAATGGACACATAGTGCTTCCAGAGATTGGCCTTTGGAGACAGTGTGAATCAGTGAGATGCTCTATCTGGAGTTCCGCAGAAGCGGGCTTGGGACTTGCACTAAGGGGCTGTGGAAGGAAGGAAGAGGGAACTCATATATTTTACTTCTTATAAATCATCTGAATATTTTCAAAGACCATACTGTGAACAAGTTTACAATTTGCACACAGGTGATTGGTAAATGGGCCTTTTCACACCTCTCACCATGCTTGTTTTTATCTTTTCATTTATTCACTGTAACCCCCCCCCCTTTTGAAGGTGCACTGTGGACGGGATCTCACTTCAGCAAACTGAGAGTGAGGGAAAGTCAGCCTGTCTTCCCACTTCATTTCTCAGATAGCTGACACTGGGTGCTCCGTGTCCATGTGCTTGAAGGGGTTTAGCCCTTTGTTTTCATTTCCAAACAAATAACAATAACATGGAATCTCAGATTATGGTAAGTCCTGTGGAATTTTTATCCGTCTGACTTATTTTGCTTAGCATGTTTGTTTTTTTTTTGGATCAATTCTTATTGTTGCAAATGGCAGCATTATCTATTCTTATAGCTGAGTAGTATTTCATTATATATATGTACTACATCTTCTTTATCCAGTCATCTATCAAAGGACACTGTTTTTTTTTCCTCATGTCTTGGGGTGCATATATCTTTGCAAATAAATGTTTTCATTTACAGTAAATACCCAGAAGAGAGGTTGCTAAATCATATGGTAACTCTATTCTTAATTTTTTGAGGAATGTCCATACTGTTTTCCATAGTGGCTGAACCAGTTTATATTCCCACCAGCAGTGAATTCTGGTTCCTATTTCTCCACTACCTCTTCTTAAGAAATTTAAAAAGACTGAAATCATACCAAGTATATTGTCTAAGCACATTACTTTGAAAGTATAAATCAACTGCAAAAAGGAAGTGGAAAGAAACACAAATATGTGAAGATTAAACAACATGCTACTAAAAAGAACTGGGTCAAATAAATAAAAGAATAGATCAAGAAATATATAGAGATAAATGAGAATGACAATAAGACATGTAAAAAATGTTGGCATACAACAAAAGCAGTAATAAGAGGAAAGCTTATATTATTACTGGCATATCTCGAGGTACAAAAAAAAAAACCCAACTAAACAACCTAACATTAATTCTTAAAGAACTAGAAAAAAAGAAAAACAAAATCAGCTCTAAGTCAGCAGAAGAAAAATAATAAAAATTAGAGCAGAATTAAGTGAAATAGAGAACAAAAAGACTATACAAAATAATGCAACAGAGAGCTGGTTATTTGAAAAGAATAATAAAATTGACAAACCGCTGTTAGACTCAATAAGGAAAAAAGAGAAAAGATTCAAATAAAACCAGGAATAAAAGAGAAGTTACCACAGACCCCAGAGAAATATAAAGGATCACAGAAGAATACTAGGAAAGACCATATGCTACCAAATTCAATAACCTAGAAGAAATGGGTAAGTTCCGAGAAATATATAACCTTCCTAGACTGAATCACAAAGAACTGGAAAATCTAAATATATAAATCAGCAATGAGGAATTCAAACAACCATATAAAAATATCCCAAAAAATAAAAGTTCAGAAGCAGATGCCTTCACCAGTGGATTCTACCAAACATTCGAAGAAAATTTAATACTTCTCAAATTCTTCCAAAAACTGAAGAAGCAATACTTCCTAACACATTTTATGAAGTCAACATAACCCTGTTACCAAAACCTGACAAGGATAGTACAAATGAAGAAAACTACATGCCCTAACTATTTTGCTCAGAAGATAGACCATTGTTGTGCAGACTGGAGGGTCCCAAGTTTGATTCCAGTCAAGGGTTGCGTGCTTGATCCCCAGTAGAGGGCGTGCAGGAGGCAGCTGATCAGTGATTCTCTCTGATTGTTAATGTTTCTGTCTCTCTCTCCCTCTCCCTTTCTCTCTGAAATCAATAAAGAGATTTTTTTTTAGGTAAAGAAAACAAAACTACAGACCAATGTTTCTGATGAATACAGATGCAAAAAATCCTAAACAAAATACTAGCAAATCAAATACAGCAATACATTAAAAAAATAACACATCACAATCAAGTGGGTTTCATTCCAAGGGCACAGGGATGGTTCAACATATCTTGGAATAGCTTAAGGGTAGTTATAAGTTATTTAAATGTTTGATAGAATTCACCTGTGGAAACTTGCTGGTCTTAAGCTTTTGTTTGTTTGTATTTTTTAAAAAAATTATTATTATCACTGCTTCAAATTCACTACTAGTAATTGGTCTGTTCAGATTCTCTGTTTCTTCTTGGTTTAGTCTTGGAAGATTTTATGTTTAGAAATTTATCCATTTCTTCTAGATTTTCCCATTTGTTGGAATATAACTGGTTATAGTATTTTTTAATGATCCTTTGTATTTCTGTGGTGTCAATCATAATTTCTTCTCTTTCATTTCTGGTTTTATTTGTGTTCTCTCTTTTTCTTAATGAGTCTTGGTAGAGTCTTGTCAATTTACTTATCCTTTCAAAGAACACCTATCATTTTCTATTTTATCTATTTTCACTCTGATCTTTATTATTTCTTGTATTCTATTCATTTTGGGTTTTGTTTGTTCCTCTTTTTCTAGTTTCTTAAGGTGTAAATTTAGATTGTTTTTTTTGGGGGGAGGGGATTTTTCCAGCTTCTTTTAAAAATGTATTTTGATTGTTGACACTATTACAGATGTCCCCCATTTCCCCTCCTCTTTGCTGAGCTCCTCCCAACCCCTGCATCCACCCCTTTCGATCCCTACCATGCCCTTTACCACATTGTTGTCTGTTACCCTGGTCTATGCATATATGTTCTTTGGCTAATCTATTCACCTTATTTTATCCAGTCTCTCACACACCCCTCCTCTCTGGGATCCCTCAGTATGATCCAATGCTCCATGCCTTTGGTTTTATTTTATTTATTTTGTTCATTAGATTCCACAAATAAGCAAGATCATATGCTATTTGTCTTTCTATGACTGGCTTATTTCACTTAGCATAATTTTTCCAGTGACTGCACCATTCTGCATTCCCACCAACAGTGCACTAGGGTTCCCTTTTCTAATTGTCCTCACCAGCACTTACTGTTTGTTGATTTGTTGATGGTAGCCATTCTGGCAGGTGTGAGGAGATACCTCATTATGGTTTTAGTTTGCATCTTTCTGATTATTAGTGACATTGAGCACTTTTTCATATCTCTATTCGCCATCTGTATGTAATCTTTAGAGAATTGTCTATTCAGGTCCTTTGCCCATTTTTTAATTGGGTTGTTTGTCTTATGATGTTGAGTTGTATAAGTTCTTTATATATATTTAGTTTTAGTTTTAAAAATAGTTTTTACTTTTCAGTTACCATTGACATTCAACATTATTTTCTGTTTATTTCAAGTCACAGCATATTGGTTAGACAATTATAGAATTTATGAAGTGGTACCCTTAATGAGTCTAGTACCCATTAGGCACACTTGTTCATTGATCCATTTATGATAGCCATTCTGACAGGTGTGAGGTGATAGAGCATTGTGGTTTAATTTGCATTTCTCTGATGATTAATGATGCTAAGCATATTTTAATATGTTTGCTGACTGTATGTCCTCTTTGGAGAAATATCTATTCCAGTCTTCTGCCCTTTTTTTTTTCTTTTTTTAAATTTATTAAGGTATTATATGTGTACCTAGCTTACCATTGCCCCCCCACCTCCCATTCATGCTCTCCCTCCCCAGAGTTCTGTGTTCGTTGGTTGTACTTATATTCATGCATACCAGTCCTTCGGTTGTTCTCTTATCTCCCCCCAGGTCTCCTTCCCCTCCCCGCTGTCATTTGACAATCTGCTTGTTTTATGGTGACTATCTCAGGTCCACATGAATAGAATCCGCTCCTCATTTGGCAGTCTGCTTGTTTTATGGTGATTATCTCAGGACCACAAGAATAGAATCCGCTCCTTCTCTGGTTCACACCACCCCTCCCCCCCGGGTCCCACTGCTTCCCTGGGGCACAGGGCTCTCCTGGGACACATGGCCCCCTGGGACACAGGGCTCACCTGGGGCACACAGCCCCTCTGGGGCGCTGGGGTCGAGAACTGGAGGCACCACGCTAGCTCCTTGCTAGCACGGCAGGCGGGTGGGGATGGCTGCGGGTGGGGAGACCGCGCTCCAAGGAGTCTCAGCAGAATGGCTGCTGATGCGGAGGCCAAGCTCCGAAGCCGCCCACTCCCTGGGCCCGGGGTAGAGTGAGCTCTGTTCTCGGTGGGCTTCCCTCACTCACGGCAGTGGTGGCGGGTGCGGCGGAGGCGGTGGCTTTTGTGGCTCAATTTCCACTGTATTTTTAAAATCCACATGGTGGCAGCAGCGCCCCTCCTTGGGGTCCCGGCAGAGGCTCCGGCTCGGCCCTGCGGCGGTGGGCCTGATGGGTGAAGGGCTCGCCAGGGCCTAGAACAGAAGGTGCCGCGCCATCTCCTCACTAGCAAGGTGGGCGGGCTGGGGCGGCTGCGGGCGGGGAGACCTCGCTCAAAGGTGTCTTGTTCGGGGTGGAAGTGGAGCAGCTGCGGATGCGGAGGATAAGTTCTGAGGCCAGCCACTCCCTGGGCCCGGGGCGGAGTGAGCTCTGTTCTCAGTGGATTTCCCTTATTCGCAGTGGTGGCGGGTGCGGCAGCGATGGACGCTCCTGTGGTTCAATTTCCCCTGTAGTTTTAAAATCCACATGGCAGCAGTGGCGGAAGCTTTGGCCCGGCCATGCGGCGGCAGAGGAAGGACTCGCCTGGGCCGGGAATGGAAGGCGCCGCACCATCTCACCAGCACAGCGGGTGGACTGGGACAGCTGCGGGCTGAGATGGTTGTGGGCGAGGCATCTCATTCTGGGCAGGAGCCAAAGGTGCTGCGGAGGCCAGGCATCAGCTCCCTCGCTCCCACGGCAGGCCGGCTGGGATGGCCCACTCCCTGGGCCCAGGGCGGAGCGAGGTCTGGCTTCCCTCATTCCCGGCGGCGGTGGCTCTGGCGGGTCCGGTTCCACTGTAGTTTTAAACTCCACATGGCAGCAGTGGCGCCTTGCTTTGTATCTAGTTGTAGCCTTCCCATTCTGCCAGCTTTCCTGTGGGTCTGATGTGATCCCTTTCGATTTTAGCTGTTGTTTTTTTCCAAATTGTTGATGAGGTGGCAGCTTAGGAGACTACCTAGGCCGCCATCTTGTTTTGGTCTCTATATTTTTTGAAAATTAATCCATTACCAGATGTATTGTTCGCTAGTGTGTTCTCCCATACTGTGGGACTCCTTTTCATTTTGTTGATGTCTTCTGTGCAGAAGCTTTTAAATTGGATGTAGTCCAATTTGTTTATTTTTTTTCTTTGTTTCCATTGCCCTTGGAGATGTATCAGCAAACATATTGCTATCAGAGATGTCTGAGATTTGACTGCCTGTGGTTTCTTCTAGGATTTTTATGGTTTCCTGACTTACTTTTAAGTCTTTCATCCATTTTGAGTTTATTGTTGTGCATGGTGTAAATCAGTGGTGTAGTTTCACTTATTTGTGTACCTCTTTAATTTTCCCAACACCATTTATTAAAGAGGCTGGTTTTTCCCAACACCATTTATTAAAGAGGCTGGTTTTTACTCTATTGCATGTTCTTGCTTACTTTATCAAATATTAATTGACCATAAAGGCTTTGGTTGATTTCTGGGGTGTTTGTTCTATTCCGTTTATCTATATGCCTGTTCTTGTATAAGTCCAGGCTGTTTCAATTAAAAAGGCTTTGTAGTATAGTTTAAATCTAGTATTGTGATCCCCCCAACTTTGTTCTTCTTTCTCAAATTTTCTGAGGCTTTTAGAGGTATTTTTTTTTTTTGGTTCCTTATACATTTTTGAAATATTTATTCTAGATCTGTGAAATATGCCATTGATATTTTAATAGGAATTGTGTTGATCTACAAACTACTTTGGGTAGTTTGGACATGTTAATTATTTCAATACATGGACATGGAATATGCTTCCACTTCTTTGTATCTTCTGCTATTTCTTTTTTCAATGTCCTTTAGCTTTTTGAGTACAGGTGTTTTACTTCCTTGGTTAAGTTTATTTATAGGAATCTTGTTTTTTGTTTTTGTTGCAATGGTAAATGAAATTGTTTTCTTAGTGTTTCTCAGAGTTCATTATTAGTATATAAATATGCCACTGTTCATGAAAATGAAAAATAAAATAAAATAAAATGCCACTTATTTCTGGATATTAATTTTGTATCCTACTACTGTGCTGAATTCATTTATTAGATCTAATAGTTTTATGGTGGAGTCTTCAGGGTTTTCTATGTACAATATTATGTAATCTGCAAATAATGACAGTTTTCCTTCCTCTGTTCCAATTTGGATGCCTTTTTTTTTTCTTGTCTGATTGCTATAGTTAGGACTTCCAGCACTATGTTAACTAAGAGTGGTGAAACAGACATGCCTGTGTTATTCTTGATCTTAAGGGAAATACTTTAATTTTTTTCCCCATTGAGTATGATGTTTGCTGTAGGTTTTTTCATATATGGCCTTTATTATATTGAGGTATGATCCCTCTATTCCCACTTTGTTGAGATTTTTATCATAAATGAGTGCTAGATATTGTTGAATGCTTTTTCTGCATCTATTGATATGATTATGTGACTTTTATCCTTCATTTTGTTTATGTGATGTATCACATTTATTGATTTGCAAACATTGTACCAACCTTTCATCCAGAATAAATTACATTTGATCATGGTGAATGATCTTTTTTTATTTGTTTTTTATTATTTTTAAATAAATCTTTATTACTCAGATTATTACAATTGTTTCTCCTTTTTCTCCCCCAAAGCTCCCTACCACCCAGTTCCCTTCCCACCCTCTGCCCTTACCCCCTCTCCCCCCAATTGTCTTCATCCATTGGTTATACGATTTCAATCCACTCTCTCACTGCTTCCCCACCCCCTTATCCTCCTGATAATTATCAGTCCACTCCCCTTCTTTGCCCCTGATTCTACTTATATTCACCACTTTATTCTGTTCCTCAGATTTTTTTCCTTCTCTTTTCCTTTTTTCCATATATGAATTTCAAGTGGGACACTTTCTCTCATTTGTTTTTGTAGGGAAATACAACAGAGTGTTCTGTAGCTAATGGCTGCAGACTGTGCAAATGTCTCAGGACCACGCGAATAGAATCCACTCCTCCTCCGGTTCACACCGCTCCCCCCCCCCCCCCCGTCCCACCGCTTCCCAGGGGCACATGGCTCTCCTGGTGTACACGCTCCCTGGGTTCCACTGCCCCCCTTGTGCAAACGGCTCCCCTGGGCACACGGCTCTCCTGGGCACATGGTTCCCCCGGGGCACACGGCTCATCCGGGGTACATGGCCCCCTGGGGCACCCAGCCCCCCTGGGGCACACAGCTCACCTGGGGCACACAGCCCCCTGGGGCACACGGCTCACCCAGGGCACATGGGCCCCCCAGGACCCACCACACATGGCGGGCGGGCTGGGATGGCTGCAGGTGTGGAGGCCAGGCTGAGATGGCTGCGGGGATGGAGACCGCGCTCCAAGGCGTCCGGGCAGGAGTGGAAGGTGCGGCTGAGGCCCATCATCGGTTCCCTCACTCCCACGGCAGGCAGGCCAGGACGGTTGCAGACATGGAGGCCATGCTCCAAAGCAGCCCACTCTCTGGGCCCAGGGTGGAGCAAGCTCTGCTCTCGGTGGGCTTCCCTCACTTGTGGTGGTGGCGGCGGCTCTGGCTGCTCTGGCAGGTCTGATTCCACCATAGTTTTAAACTCCACATGGTGGCAGTGGCGCCTTGCTTTGTGTCTAGTTGTAGCCATCCCATTCTGCCAGCTTTCCTGTGGATCTGATGTGATCCCTTTCAATTTTAGCTGTTGTTTTTTTCCAAATTGTTGTTTCGGTCTCCTGATCTTTTTAATGTATTGCTAGATCTTATTTGCTAATGTTTTGTTGAGGGTTTTAGAATCTACATTTATCAGAGATATTGGCCCATAATTTTCGTTTTGTGTAGTGTCTTTATCTGATTTTGGAATTAGGATAATTCTGGTCTTGTTAAAAGAGCTTGAAAATCTTCCTTCCTCTAAAATGTTTTGGAATTGTTTGAGGAGGACATGTTAGTTCTTCTTTGAAAGTGTGATAAAATTCACCTGTGAAGCCATCTGGTCCATAACTTTTGTTTGCTGGAAGTTTTTGAATTACTGCTTCAATTTCATTTGCAGGTATCAGTCTATTCAGGTATTCTGATTCTTCCTGATTGAGTTTTGGAAGATTGTGTGCTTCTAGGAATTTGTCCATTTTTCCCAGGTTGTCCAATTTGTTGGCATTTTTTTCCCCATAGTACGTGCTTACAATGTTTTGTATTTCTGTGGTATCTGTTGTTAAATCGCCTCTTTCATTTCTGACTTTATTTTTTCTTGAGTCTGGCTAGGGGTTAATCAATTTTGTGTATATTTTCAAAGAATTAGCTCCTTGGATTTATTGATCCTTTTCACTGTTATGTTTTTGTTTGTTTTTGAGGTGTTGTTGTTGTTGTTGTTGTGTGTGTTTTTTCTTGTCTTTATATCATTTAATCTCTATTTCCACTCTGATTTTTATTATTTCCTTCCTCCCTCTGGGCTTTTCTTGCTATTCTCTTTCTAATTCATTTAGTTGTAGGGTTAGGTAATTTATTAGTTCTTTTTCTTGTTTATTGAGGTAGGCCTATAGTGCTATGAATTTCCCTCTCAGGAATGCTTTTGCTTGTCCAGAGGTGTTTGGTTTGTGTGTGTCATTTTCACTTGTTTCCAGGAAGTTTTTATTTTCTTGCTTCATCTCACCAGTAACCCATTTAATAACATGCTACTTAGCTTCCATGTTTTTGAGTGTTTTTGAGGTTTTTATTGTAGTTGTTTTCTAACTTCATGACATT